>JAQQAC010018689.1:9911992-9928315 GCA_029783875.1 Phataginus tricuspis | reverse complement strand
CGTGTATGTACAATGTTTAATGACTTGCAAGAGGCCATTAAACTCCAAGGAGGAGCGATGGAGTGAGACCACAAGTCTTTCTACCCCACCAACTTTTCAGAGGACCCCCTTCTTTCAATAAAAATGAGAAAAAATAAAAACAAAAGAATATGAAAACCAGGAGCCAATCATTGCATTAGGCATTTTTTATTTACTTATTACAACAACCACTTGAGTTGAGAGTGAGCATCCTTTTCACAGATGAGCCCTGGGGCTCAGAGAGGTCATGTAATGGTCCCAGAGAGACACACAGTAAGTGGCAGGTCTGCTCTTTTCATTGCAGCATTGTCCCACATAGCCAACTTTCTATAGGACCTTTCAGTTGAACATGTTAAAGAAAAACATGTGCAAGTCTAACTCATCTCACAAAGAAAAAAACCAAATCTAACCCTCTCTTAGCCCCATACACCTTTCTCACTGCCACGGCACTTGCCCTTTCATGGGCAAGCCTCTTGACGGATGAATCCACTTGGGCGGTTCCCTCCCTCCCCATATGAGTTTCCGACCATCCTATTTCTCCTTTAGCTGCCACGGGAAATGGCTCTTGCTAAACCGCTAATGATCAGGTCGTTGCCGTCCAGCAGCTGGCTTTCTGTATGTTCCCTTAGCTTGTTTCCAGCCTTTGACACTCATCTCCTGTTTCTGAAAACTCTGACTCCCTTGGTTTCCGGCCGCTAATTTTATTTCCTCCTATCTCTTTGACTGGACCCTCTCATTGCAGGTTCTCTTCTTTAGACTTTTAAGTGTCTGTGTTTCCCCAGAGTTCCGTTCTCAGCCTTCTACTTGTATCTATGTATCCCACCAGTAGTTATTAGATGCTCATCATGTGTCAGGTCCTGTGCTAGGCACCCGGGATCACAGACAAGTGAGCAGCGACTAAGTGTTCTGCAGCATGGAAGCCCATTCTGTTCTGGTCCCTCCCTGCTGACCGGCCAGCCCCTCCACTGCCCCTCCTCTGCTCTACACAACCGCTACAGTTCCCAGAACTCAGGGAGCTCTCTCTTGCCTCTAAGTTTTTGCAGAACAACGCCTTCAGCTAGGAATGTCCTCTGCACCTGCCCTTGTGTTTGCTTAGCTCTTTCTCGTCTGTTAGGATGTGGTCTGGGCATGATCTCCTCGGAGAGGTCTTTTCTGACTCACCAGAGGGGGCCAGGAGCTGCCTCTGTGCTCAAGTTCACTGTAGAACCTACACACAGAATAACTGCACTTATCTCATTAGCGTGTGTACTCCTTGATGGCAGCAGCCGGGTCTTAGACTCCTCCACATCCTCAGCACCTGACACAGACCTTCATATGTAACTCTTTGTAGAATGGGTGCACATCAAACTTGCCGGGACTGTTCCCTGCCCCTTTCCAGCTGGCTCCTATTCCTCTTCCTCCTGCATTATTCACTGTATGCGTGACTGTCCACTTTCACTACACATTAGAATGGAAAAAAGAAATGACAAGCCTGGACCTACCCCATTTCAACTGAATTAGATTATCTGGTGGTGGGTCCACTCCATGAAGGGGACCCAGCAGCTGCATTATTTAAAAATTCTCCAGGGCATTCTGATGAGCAGAAAATAATTGCCTGTAGGATATACCTTTGTATCTGACCGCCCAGCACAAGGCTTGCACATAGTGGGTATTCAATAAAGATTTCTAGCATAATAGAGTAAATGACTAAAAGCCCAGTTTTTGCATATTCAAATTCAAGTCAGCCACTTCTTGTCTCCAAGCACCCCCACACAGAAAGCACATTCTTGATGAAGTTTTGCTTTGGAAGGATTTGGCCCTCACAGTGTATTACTCAGTGTCCCCTTTTTACAAATACATGAAGATTTCGAAGCTTAACTTGGCTGTTGACTTGTACAACTAAGTGATACATAGTTTTTGTTTTAACCTCCAGGAAAACAGCAGTCAAACAGGTGGGGCTCGGGGAGGAAGGGGTACATGGACATGACTGGCTTTCATTCTATAAGAATTGATAAGATTTGTCACGGTTTCTGGTAAATGCTCGCTGAAGTTTGTTTGGCCTCAGGCTCTGTAAATGCCTGAAGCTGGTTCCTTTCTGATGTTGCTGTGGCCTTTCTTGGGCAAGGGAACAAGACAGAGCCAGGCAGGGGCAGGGGTAGGGTGGGTGCAGGGGAGGGGTGAGAGCACCCGGGGCTCTTTGCCCTGTTTCCTCAGGTCCTGTCTGCCCTTGAAAACTGTTTGAAAGCCATTTGAAGTTTCAGGGATCTCTACTGCATTGTGACTCAAAACTCTGAGGGCAGATACTTGGGGCCTTCCCTCCAGTTCCCGTTGCCACCTCCACCCCCATGTTCATAGGACAGAACTCCGAAACCAGGAGTTTAATCATTGTCATTGATAAACTGCAGCCCTGGCCCCATGTGCCAGACACTCTATAGAGGAAGGTCATAACCATAAACTTATTTCAGCTTCACAGGAACACTATGACAGAGGTATTGTTATCCCCTTTTTATAGAGAACAAAACTGAGGCTCAGGGAAGTTTGGGGAAAGTGTTCAGCCTCTAAGTGTCTGTGCTGTGCTGTCACCTCTTGACATTCCATTTAGGACTCATTCCACTCCCACGGAAGTGACCTACTTGGCTGGGGCAAGGTAGCAGGACACAGGCTGGCCAGGAAGCCATTCCTCATGGAGTGGACCAATGAGGCGTGAGGGGAAGCCCTGGGGCAGAGGTGCTGAGGGAATTGAGGTCTCCGGATAGGCTGAAGAGGTGGGAAAAGCCTGCAGCTGACTCAACGGGGTGAAGAGGGGAGAGCAGGCCAGCTGGGTACTGGGGCTGCCTCATTCTCCTTCCCTTGCAGGGGACCTGGCAGAGAAGTCTGGAGGCTTCTTCCCTCCATTTGGAGTTTGGGGGAAACTTAGAGTAAACAGGTACATAAAACCTACCTGAACTTGTGATTATGACCCCCTAAAAGGTTAAGAAACAGTCAACAGATGGAAGAGAGAAATCAAGCGACCTCTCGGTGTAGTTGGCATGTTTACCCTGGCTTCTTATTTATTGGTGCCATGTCTTCCATCCGTCAGGCTATAACGATAGCGGCTTTTATGAGTAAGCAATTTTGTAATGAACTTGTTCCAAATGTGTATTCCGTTCTTGGAACTCTCTGTACTCTGAAGCAGCTTTATAATTATCGCCTCTGGTGGAAGAACCAGACTCTATCTGGCATTTATGTAGGCAATTTCACCTGCTTTGCTTCTTCCCCTTTTAGCTTCATATAAGGAAGATGAAGGGGTGGGAAAATATAATAATAGCTTTCTGGAAAGAGTGCTTATTATATGCTAGGTAGTGTTCTAAATGTGATACATTCATCTTTTTATTTTATCCTAATATTACTTGGCTCTAAGGTATATTTATAGTCTCCATTTTGCAGATGAAGAAACTGTAGCTCAGAGATGTTGAACAAAGTGTCTAAAGTCACTCAGGTAGTGAGTGGTAGAGACAAGATCCCATCACAGGTCTGTCTGACCACACAGCCTGTGCCCAGGACCCCACTGCTCTCTGGGATGGACTTCTTAGGCCAGTGTGCACACAGGTGGAGCTGGGGGTGGGAGAGGAGCTGAGGACGCTGCTAATGCTGTGGAGTCATTTGCCATATTTTCCCATGCAAGAGATGTTGCAGTTCCGTGCTGATCGCTCCCTAATTATGGATAATTTTCTGGTCTTTTGTTTTCATAAAGGGAAATAGAAGAGTTTAGAGAGCTCCCTAAACTTGTTGCTGCCCATAATAATTCGACCTTCTGTCTCAGCATATGACTGTGCCACTTATCCCAAAGCTTGAAAAATTTTATATCATACATTGGACTCTTTTTTCCGACATGGACTGTTACCAGCTTATTCAAAACCCTGCTCCTGGCCAACTGGACTGAGGCTATTGTGAGTCCCCTTTCCGTCCACCCTGCATGCTGCTCCAAGTGAACAAGGACAAAGTGACCTTCTGTCACCTCCATCTGCTACTTGAGTCATGGTGGCCTCGTAGGACTCGCTCTGGGCTTGGCTGCAGCTCATATTTCTGCCCCACCGCTTTCTCACTCCTTAACTTTGGACCAGTCATTTCACCTATCTCCAATTCTGTTTTCCTCATCATGAAAACAGGAATAATATTAAGAAGAATGTCTGCCTCCTAGTATTGTGAGAGTTAAATGAAATGATATAAAATGATTGGTTCAAAGAATGTTAGCCCCTTTATTCTCTCAGCTCCTATCTAGACCCTGCAGGTAAATATTGGGAACTGCTATCAAATGTTTATACTAGTAGCCCACCTTATTCCAGCAAACGTACGTGGAGTTCCAGGGGCAAGCCTGTCTCTAGGACCGTTTCTTAATGCTTTGCTATTTCCAATAGGTAGTGGATGAGAATAGAATGAGTAAAGTTTGCTTTGGAGAAAACCCCTCCATCTCCCATTTCTCAAATCTTCCCCTCATGCATGGGCTCCCCTCTTTTGCATCTGGTATCCTCTCAAGGACCCAGGGCTCCCAAAAGTCCACACTGGAACACCCAGGCCCCTGAACCCTTCACTCTTGATTAAGATAGAGCCGGGCCATTTACAGAGAAGGGGAAGTGTGCTTTGCTTGACCCAGGAGTGGATTTGTTTCCCTCCAATTAGTTGGAAAATCGAACTTGATCTATGAAGAAGGCAGATTTATAGCCTCAGCTGATACATGACCGCCCCTGCTTTGTTGTAATAAAAGATGAAGTCACTCCCGTGGGGGCTAAGGTGGACATCAGGCTGGATTTCTAATGACTGTTTCCTCTGATTTTCAGAGTCTGAATGAAGCCAGCCAGGATGATCAAATATCCCTTCAGAGTAGATAAAGATAATTTGGGAACTGGAGAGGAAGAAGGTTGGGATGTTTGTTTTCTCTTTGCTTGACGTTCTACCTCCTTTTTACTGAGACTTGCTGGTGCTCCTCAAGGTGTGGAAAATGAAACTGTTCTGGCTAATTTTCAACAAAAGTCTGGGCAGACTATATCCTGGGGACACAGGCTGCAGGCGTGGCTTCCACTCTGCATGGAGGCTGTTTTCTCTGCACATCGCTTCTGAGCTTTCCTTTCTCCGCCTCTCTTTAGCTGCTGATGTTTTTTCCTTCTGTTTTGCTACGCATCCTTTCTGCTCCTGTCTTTTACTGTCTGTCTCTTGCTCTTTATATAACTGCCTGTTTCCCCTCCTCTGTCTTTCCCTCCCTCTCTTCCTCTTCCCTCCTCATCCTCTTTGCCACTGTATCTCATTTGCTTCTCTTCCTCTCACGGCCTTATTTTTGGCATTCCTCTTTACCTCCTTTCCATGCACTGATTCTGGTTCATAATATCCTGAAAGAGGATTTGATAACGTTTGCCTGACCCTGCCTGACATCCGTGAGTGATTCTCCTCAGGCAGCTTTTGATGTGGCCTGCGTGTGATTGATGAAAGCTACTCCATTTGCTCTTCGAAGCTCTGTTTCTGGCGAGCTTGGGTGCATCCTGGGATGTTACTCTTTGTCTCCAGAAACAAGTCCAGATGATAGGACAAAGCCATTCCGCATTTGTTGCTCATCCTCACGGTCCCTGAATGCTCACAAGAGAAAGACCACATTGTACAAATCCACCTTTTTTTTTTAAACTGTTGTTATTCCTAGAGTCCTCATGTCAGAGATTTTTACCGACAAAAGAAATGCCTTGGGCAACCTTTCATTTGATTACAACCACTTTCAGCCCCAGAGAGGACACTTTGCTTTGGGTAATAAAATAGAAGAAAATGCTATTGCTGTCAGAATCTAAACACATTAGGTTCCCTGACCACTTACGAGATGGTCAGCCTTTGGAAATGAGAGGAGCTAAAATGGAAAGACTTGTCTGTGGTCCCTGGTTTCAGAGAGAACAGTGGGTCAAGTCCTTTCCAGCGCTAATCATCCTGAATCCCAAAGCATATGCAAAGTTGAGGCATATTTTTCACCTGGCTCAGATTTCCTGTAGTGCTGTTTCTATATTTCAACCTAATAAGGATTCCTGCACCTGCGTCCAAACGCTTACATGTTCGACTGCATGAAGAAGAAAAAAATAAAGAGGGACAAAATAGTCTGTGGAAAACCTTTCTAGTTTTCAGGACCCCAGATCCTGTGAATCTAATTCTTCAAGTGTGATAAGTGTAGTGCATTGGTAAGATTACTCAGTTTTGGGCTAGAATACCTGGGTTTAAAAGCAGATTTGGACAATTATGAGTTGAATGATCTTTAGTAAATTGTTTTCATTTTTTTAAACAGCTTTACTGAGGAATAATTTACATACCATAAAAGTCAGCCATTGAAAGTGTACGGTTCAGTGATTTTTAGTAAATTTATAAGGTTGTACAACCATCACCACAATGCAACTTTATAACATTTTCAATAAACCGTTTAACCTCTCTCCATTTTCTTTCTTCATCTTAAAATTGGACGTTAGTGGTGGATTGATTGCAAAAATGACCCCAATTCGTCAATACATTGCAATGTGACTTTGTTGCTCCTTCCATCCAAAGGTGGAATTGATTTCCCAGACCTTGAATCCAGGGTTGGCCTTGTGATATGCTCTGACCAGTAGTGTGGCTAAAATGACAATGTGCCAGTACCGAGCCTCCTTTCTAAAAGCCTTGTATGCTTCTCCTTGCTCCTGGAACCCTGCTAGCTCCATCATGAGGATTAGGTGGGGCTAGCCTGCAGGAAGGTGAAAAATCATGTGGGGAGAGGCCTCAGTCATTCTTGCCACCCCAGCTTAGGCCATTGTAGAGCACCCTCCCCCAGCTGCCCTCCAGCTGACCACAGGTACATGAACGTGCTCTACTAAGATTGGCTGAGTCCAGCCTAGACCAGCACAATTGACAAGCCAATCTGGAGGCCCACAAGAAATAATAGGTTAATGTTTTAAGCTACAAAGCTTTAGGGTGATTTGTTACCATGGCAATAAATAACTGATACAGGGTAGTCCCGAGAATCAATTTTTAAGGAGCTCTGCGAACATCTAGCACTCTGCCAACCACATAGTGAGATATCACTAAATTAAAAAAAATTCTGACATTTATAGAGGCCCTCACATGGGAAAAGCACTATGTTTGAGGTTGTGAGGGATGCAGAATTGAACAAGACATGATATAAATCCTTTGGGAGTCAGTCCCAGTGGGAAAAACAGCTAGTAACATAAACAGTTATAATATAGGGCTGTCTGTCCCTCTATTACAATGTTTATGTCTAGTGGTTCCTCCATTGTCTGCACATAACCACCTTCTTCTTTTTTTGGTATTTTACTTTCTTCAAAAATGTATATATGGTATATGGTTTATTGAAAACCCCAAACAGCACATTGATCAAAATCAGGTTTTATTGGGGTGTCCCAGTACAGTATTTGCATTGATAGGAAATAGTATTAATGTAAGCTTGGCCACGTGAAATGCCTCACGCAGGCAAGGAAATAGAAAGGCAGACAGGAAATCAGAGCCAGGGTAGGAAGGAAAATGAAAAGCGGGGAGAGAGGTGAGTAGGAAAGTCTTAATTTCTAAAATGACCAAGAGCTTTACTTCTAAGGATGCCTAAGGAGTAGAGTACTGCTGTGGCAGATTGTTTTTGCTCACCTCCAAAATATTCTAGAGGTTTGGGAGGCTGCGATCGGGTTCAGGAGGAGAGGAGGAAGGAGTGGGGTTTTGTAGATGGGACCTTTGGTACCCAGGATTCCTAAGTTGGTCAGGCCATGCTCTGAAGTCATGTTCTCCAGGGGCAGGCCATGGGGCCATGGATGGCACAGTGCAGAGAGCTCCGGTTTGGGAGCCAGGGGCCTTAGTTCTAGTCCTGGCTCTGACACTAAAGAACCCTTGCTGGGCAACCATAGAAAAGTTGCTTTCCCTTCCTGGGAATTGACCTAGGTGATTTCTAAAGTCCCTTCTAGTTTCAAGAGTCTTTAAGTTCAGGCCTAATTCACCCACTAAGTTGAAGGAGGAACTTGAAATCAGAGCAAACTGAGGCAGATGGAAAGGCCTTCTTGAGAATACACATGGACCCTTCAGAAAGCCAAACCAGAGGTCAATTAGTGAGCCCTGTCTAGGACCCCTCCCTAGTTCCCTGAATGTACAGGGTTCTGACCTGCCCATCCTCAAGGATTCCAGAGATCCTGGATACCCCCCCACCTGTAACTGATTGCTGGGTGAGCTTGCAGGCTACTGGCCTAGGCCTGTTGAGAGCCTCTTTCCTTTCCTTTCCTCCAGAGCAAGGGTGTCAAAGGGGGTCTTAAAAGATACTTGAGCTCAAGGCTACTTAAAAAGGATAAATATTCCTAAGCAGTCTCGGGGGAGGGGCAGGGGTGGTCTTTTATCATAGTGGAAAGAAAAGAAGCTCAAAGCATTAAGGTAGAGCTCTGTGCCGTAAGCCATTCCCTGTGTTGGGGTGAAATCAGCCCTTTCTGTAGGGGCTCTTTCAGGCTGATGACTGCCAACCATTTCAGGGATCACTGGGTGATTTCTGGGGTGCCTTTGGGGAGCAGCAGTCCCTGTCATCTCCTGAAGCAGCCCTGGGCAGTGTTAAGGGAAGGAGCTCAGAAGTCCCTGCCTGGTCTGAATCACCAGGAAGTGACCCCCTGTCCTGCTGTGAAGAACACGGAATCCCTGAGCAAGCATTCAGTCAGGTCCAGCAGCGCTGCTGTGCCGCTATGAAGTCATTCGGCTTCCACCGCGGGCGGCCCTCCTCGGAGGGGCAGGAGGCTCCTGTTGTCCAGGATACAGTGCTGGTAAGGGAGGGGCACTCCATGCCCCAGGAGGCTGTGGACCCTGGCATGAGTCCCAACAGCCCCTGCAGGGCTGGGCCTATAGAAGCCAGGCCTGGGGAGCCCATGAGAGATGTGATTACATTCAATTCCTTTCTCACCTCAAAAAGCAAAGCAGGGCATTGTCCTTTCCTACAGACAGTCTGTGTGTGTGTTCCTCCCTTCTTTTTCTAACACTGGTCACTCTTGCCTCTCGGCTCATTGGATCGCTGAAGTCCTGCCACTCACTAAAGATTGGTGTGGAGCAACCGTTTGATTCTGTGGGCCAGGGGTTTGAACAGGGCGCAGCACGAACTGCTTATGTCTTATCCACAATGTCTGGGGCTTCAGCTGGGAAGATTGAGAGGCAGGGGGCAATACAGGGCCGTGGGGCTGGGGTCACCAGGAAGGCTCATCCATCCCCAAGTCTGGTGGGGGTGCTGGCTGCAGACTGGGACCTTGGTGCGACGGTCAGCCAGAGCACCCACATGTGAGCTTCCTCCAGCATGGCAACCTCAGGACACTCACACATGGCTCAGGGCTCTGAGTGCAAGTCTTCCAGGGACAGAGATGGGAGCTGCAAGGCCTTTTTTCACCTAGTTTTGGAAGTCACAGAATATTACTTTTGGCACATTCAATTGACTGCAAGCAAATTAGTAGACTGCCCAGATTCAAGAGGAGGAGATACAGACCTGCCACTCCCTGGGAAGACTGTGTAGTGTTTTCAGATATGTTTTAAATACTCCACAGTGGCCCATGTTGCCAAATGCAAACTAGGCCCTGCCATCAATCTCCATCCCTTTCCCCGTGGGGAACCCTTTCCTCTCTGCTTGGATCCTAGGACACTTTGGAGGTGACCATGGAAAGTTGCTAACGTGGCTCTTTGGCCATGGTTAAGTTCAAAAGTGCCAGAACTCCTGTGAGAGACCCTCCTTCCCTTTGCTCTTCCTCCAATCCATGGCACTCCCTGGCTCTCTTGCCACTGTGCCTAGGCTCTGCTTTGACGGCTGTTTTGTGGGGCCCTGGGAATGGTTTGGCAACTCCTTGCATGTCCTTGCAGAATGGATTGAATGTCAATGATCCGTGCCTGGCTCGGCACAGAACTCTTCCTTGGCAATAACTCCATGCCAAGCCCTTGCCACCTCACCACACCTTCTCACTGGAATGGTTTCTCCTTTGAGAGGTGGCTTGAGGATAAAGGCTCTCAAGCATATGCTAGAAGACACCACCCAGTAGTGCCTAACACAGAGCCTGGCACTGGGAACTTGATTAATTAACATCTCCTGAATAAATGAATCCTGGATTGTATGTGTTCTAGATGACTCACAGGGTTTGATTCAGCCTGATTCACCAGAGGATTTGGGACATTTTGACTAGTGGAGATCCAAAAGAAGAGGCAGTGTGCATGCACGTTTGTGTACAGGTGTGTTTTGCGGGGACTGTGTGCATGGCTATGGTCCTGTGGCATGATATTTTGGACTGTGGCCAGGGGCACTTGGGGTAAGAGGCTCCGACCACTAGTGCTTCCTCTTTTTCTCCCCCAGACATATGGATAATTCACCAGAAGCTCTCTGGGTAAGCCTGACCTCACTTGAAAGGACATATTTACAAAAGAATTGGGGGGCTGTGTAGGCTTAGAGGGTCCTATGTCAATGGGAGAAATGGCAAGTGTGACTATGCTGATCAATCAATCCAGCCAGAGATGCCAGAGCCCAGGAAACTTTTAGGGATGATCTGCTATGTATTTCTCATTAAGGAAAAAACAGCAAACCACAAAAACACTTCCAGGCTCCCTTGGGTGAGGAAACTGATGGTTGGGACAATACATCCAGGTGTCAGTTCCATGCACTAAAACGAGCTTGCTTCTTTCTCTTTTTCATTGTGCCCCGGGCAGATCCCCAGCTCCTCCTGCATTCATTCTCCATGCCTGTAATAGACTTTCTGTATGTTACCTCTTAGTCTGAACAGCATCTGGATGAGAGATGGATTGTTATCACCAATCTGCAGATGAGAAAGTTGAGGTCCAAAGAAGTAAATCAAACTGCCCAGAACACACTGCTAATATGTGGATGAATCAAATCATTTATTCATTCAATAAATTATAACTTTGATACATAATAAAAAAGATAAATTCATTCAATAAATTACAGTAGATTATGCATTAAGCTATGGAGAGTAAAAAAGATGAATAAGATAAGTTAGTTCTGGTTCATAAGAAATTCATAGTTTAGGGGAGGAAGACAACACTTCTACAAAAATATGGGAAATGCAATGATGTGTAAGGCTTTAGGCTCAACACCAAAAGGGGCATCTAATGCAGCTGGGGAGGGTCAGGGAAGACTTCCTGGAGGAGTTGATGTTTGAGCTGAGTGTACAGGATAAGCAGGATTTAGCTCGGTGAAGAGAGGTTGTGGGGCGGCTAAGGTGTTACAGAGAGAGTAGAAAGCACAGGCAAGGTATGGAATGAGAGAACAGCAAGATATATGGAAGCACAAGCAGTTGTGGGTTGCAGTGATGTGGGTCCAGTGGGGCTCTATCTCGTTTCAAGATGCAAGCGCTCTTCCCACTGCGCTTGGTTTCCTCAACTAGTCAACTAGCTGGTTTTGGAAGGTGTGGCACATTTGATACTTTATGTGGGTTTTGGAAGCTCAGTTTTTACTCTTTGATAGTCCTTGTGGAATTAGAGTGTGACAGGCTTTTACTGGAACTTCTACTTTGTAACTTCTCCTAAGAAAGGCTTAAAGGGGATCTGGAGGTAGGTGCGCCAGAGGCCACTGACTAAGCGAGGGAAAGTCCGTCCATTCCCCAGCGCTTCATGACTGCCCCACAGCATTTTGGAAGAAGTAGGCCAGAGATCACCAGGAGACAATGGCTCCCGGGTTCACTGCTACAAAGCAAGCTGTGATGAGTCAGAATGAAGCAATAGTTACACACTCCAACAGGTCTTGTTGGCAGCAGATAAAGATATTACCTCAGTGCAAGACCAGGGCTGAAAATGGGTGAGGCCTAACTGTGCCGAAGATCTGCTGTGTTCTTGCTTTTCTCAGTGGTCATGGTGGGGGTCGGGTGGTGGGGAGGGGACTGGGGAGACATACGGTACCGGCATTCGGTTTCCAGTCCTGAAGTAAACAAATCCTTTCCCTAAAGGCTGCCCCCAGACTTGCGCTCACCATTTTGCTTTTTCATCTCCTCCTTTTGACAGGGCTTCTGATGGGGGCGTTTGGAGAGGACCTGTGGAGAGAGATTCTTGGGATCATTAGGAAATATCTTACCCCACAACCCAGGCTGATGCAAATAGATGGAGTTCCTGTCCTGCCGTGAGAGTTCGATAGGGATGATTGTGGCCAGATCAGGGAATCTTTATATAGAAGTCCTTTCTGGATTGGGAACTGAAATCATAGTTCTAGGAGCTGGAAGTAACCTTTGTCGTTTTATTGACCAGGGAATAGTTGAAACTAAGAGGGAAGTGATTTGCTAAAGGTAGGACTTGAATTAGACATAGAACCTGGTCTAGTCTCTTGACTCTAAACCTAGTGTTCCTTGCATGTATTCGCCTGTCCCCACCCCTTGTTACTATTCTGTACAGTGTCACAAAGCCTAAAATACTGCTTAGTTATCTTTTAAATGAGCACTTCTGTTTACCTTTACTAAAAGAAGCCTGAAGTTTTCTTACTAAAACTTGAAGGACCATATTTTATGAGTACTTGTAGGGTCAGGGTCCATCACATTGTCTAATAAGAATTGACACCAAAAATGATCTGTAATATTTCTACTCTTGAATGTGCAAACAGAGACCCTCCCTGGAAACTGAGATTTGGTGAATCATTTTGATTTAAATGGGACCTTATATTTAACAGTTCTTCCTGTCCATTATCTTGTCTGGCTTCTATTCAGAAACAGCTATCTTTTCTGGGTTATTTTTGCATTCATAGTTCTTGACAGGAAAATCCTCCCATCTAATCTTTGCTTTATTTCTTTGTTTCAGGAGATTATCTAGCGTGTCTAATAGACCAACAAGTCACGTCCCGTGGCTCCAGGTCTGGTATTCCATAGCATACCAAAATCAACCACAAGACTTCGCCTCCAACCTCAACTAAGTCAAGGACAGAGGTGGGGCTGCTCTCTGTCCTGTGAGGAGGTGGAATCTATGATCAAATGGGGATGCCCTTTCTTGATTTTTCCAGGGTTCCCCAGAGAGGTAGCATTCCTAGATGATAGGGTAAAGAGAGCTCTGAGATTAACTTTCAGTGAGGCAACACGAACTCAGATTTAGAGAAGAATTGTCCACCTGAGGGTTGCTGGAATATTGGTGAAATTATTCTTCTTGCTATTTAAATCATTCATCTGGGACAGAATAGACATCTCTTGGGGATGATTTAGGTCAGTGATGCCCAACCTTTTTAGTATGGAGAACACATTTTAATCTCAAAAAAAAGTATATACCTGCAGATGAGGGTACTTACACTTTAGGAAAGTAGCACTGGTAGAGCAAATGCTTAATAGAAGAAGCTATCACCTTTAAAGGAATTTGAATGCTATTAATCACAACCTTATCTATGCCCTATCCCCATCTGAGTTATTGCTTTCACTCTGTGTTTCACTCTAATTTTAACTCTCTGTGCCTGTCTCTACCACTGGACTGGAAACTCCACAAGGCCAGAGTTGGGTTGACTTGTTTTTTATCTATTGTGTACTCAGCAGTCGGTATAGTTCCTGGCTCAAAGTAGGCATCTTATGTATATTTCCAGAATGAATGAACAAATGCATTTGAATTATCAGAAAATATGTACATGAGTCATACTATTTAGTCAATCTATATGTATTGATACATACAAATATGGTGCATGTGTGCCCATGAGGTCCTAGGGTCCACAGATTGGAAACCATGGATTTAGATCTTCATCCCTGTGTTCAGTATTTTAGTCCATTTGCCCTGTGGGTGCTTAATGTTCAGTAGACCACAAATGCTGTTCTCTGGGTTTAGACACACACAACAACTAAAGGCAGGAGCCTGCATCCGTTGACCTCCCGATGTCCTCTCCCAAATGGAAGTCTGTGAAGAGGACAAAATACACAGCTTAAAGATGTCAGGAACTTCCCAACACCCAGAAGGACAAGGGAGGTTGATGACAGCTTCCCTCACGAGCCAATTTCTAGGAGCATTTGTAGGAGCAAAATGTAAGCTAACCTCTGGGAGAGCCTCTAGGCAGTCGAGTTGTTATTTCAAGCCCAAAGAGGCTCGCAAAGGTGCTTCGCCTATTTCCTCTGTCAACCTATTTGCGTGGAGTGTTGATAAGTGAAGTGACACAGAGTAAATGGTCTTGTCTTGTAAGACATAGGCTGGGGGTGGAGAACGGTGGGGGAATACCGGAATTAAAGGAAAGAATGCTTGGCTTAAAATGTGTGTATGTGTACACGCCTCGTAGTGTAGTAATTATTTAAACGCTGACATCTCTCTTCCCTTTTTAGACAGCAGCTTCTTCTCTCGCTTTTCCCTACTCTAAACAAAGAGCCAGTAATATTCCAGGTGTTAACAAACTGGGGAGGTTTCCTGCTTAGGATTCAGAAATTCAGAGCTCTGAGGAAATGAGTTAAAGAGAGGAGGGCAGAGAACAAGAGAGATGAAAAACAGAATCTTCCCCACCTGCTATTTAGTGATTACCTCCCAGATCAGATAAGGAAGGCTGAGATGCATTCCAGGAGCTCAGGACTTGCCCTGACGGAACTCAAGAGTGAAGGAGGGCTTGGAGGGAGGTGAAGCCAGAAGTGGGGTGGAGGGGGCTGGGCCACTTAAAGCACCATCTATCAATTTTCTCTCTAAGCCCCTCCATTTCAGGCAGCTCTTATACATTTTCATCCCTCTGTTTACCCACCTTTCCTGTTTTGGTTTATGTAAAGGAGTCTTATAAGGGCAGGTTCTGCTACTAGGTGCGTGATCTTGGGCAAATCGCATGCTTTCTTAGAATCAGGTCTAATGGTTGCTATCTCTTGAGTTTAAATAGCTTAACCCAAAGCATAAGAGAAGTTAATAATAACAATCAACCAAACAGAAAGTCCTTTAAGAGGCCCTAGGGCAGGGCAGGAGAAGCCCTGGCGAGTGTGCAGGTGAGCAGCCTGTGCTCTAGTTCTTACCTGCATGTTCACCAGGATGGTTGACTGAACCACAATGAAAAGCAAGTGCTTATTCATCCTCTTCCTGAGGAGCATGCTGCTCACTTGTGATGCTTCCCTGTCTCACAAAACAGGGGTGAAAATCATTTCTGCATCTGACCCCAGGTTGTGAGCGGAGGGCCGTGGGGCTCTGTCCTTATTGGGGTGTGTGGCCTCTTCCCTCATTAGCCTTTCCTACTCCTTTTGTTCTTATAACTGAGTGTGTCTTGTCCTTGACAATAGCCATGTATTCAATTTTTCCAACACAGTGAGGTCAGCACATTGGCTTTTAGCCTTTAGAGCAGGTAAGAGCCACCGAGACTTGACAGATACCAGTTCAAGTTACTAATTCACTCTGATTTTCGTTTTGCACTGCTCCCATAAAAAGTAAATGCGGAGCCATGGACAATTATGCTGTGGTAGAAAATAAGTACTCTGGTGATTACACACTGGAAATCACTAGCTTTGAAATTTTTCCAGAAATATAGTCCCAGATGTCATGCAAACTGCAATCAAACGTGGGCTGTAAAAATCCAGCTGTAGACGTTGCCTTGTAAACTATTCACAGATGTAACAGCAGAAGAAATCCTCACAGGCTAGAAAAGCAAGGTTTCTGTTCTTTTCCCTTCCTTTCTTTCCTTCTTTCTTTTTTTTTTTTTATTGAGAAGTGGATGGAGGGCTTGTGTATCAGACTGTTCATTTCAATATGTAATTTGCCTCAAAGAAGTTCTGACTTAATTTATTTTCTCACCAACCTAAATCCAATTCAAAAAACATTTGTTGAAACCCAAGCAATCTACTTTTGGTTGACGAGTGCTAATAGGTGCAATGTTACCCCTGTCAATTTATAAGATCACCTACTGAGCTTGGAGCTAAATAGGAAAAAGGAAATTGAACTGGAGTTTGAATTTGTTTTCTTCTAAATTCTCCACCATAGTTGGACAAGTACAGTGCCTAATGAGAAAAAATTGTGTTGTGGGCATTTTGCTATTAAAAAAACCCACAATTTCCTTCCTTCTTTTTTTTTTAAGCTGGGAGGTGTTCACATCTTAATGATTGATGTACCTCTAATGCATAGGGAATATATCTGTATGAAAAAAATAAAGGATGTGAGAATGTTTCTTTTTTGACACTTCTTTGTTAGTTCTTGGAATAAAAAAAAAGATTTCCACTGAAAGCTATTTAAATTTTCCCAATAGACTAGCCTCTCTGCTCTTCTCAGTTCCATGGATAGGTAGATTCCCCTGAGAAACTTAACAGCATCATGTCATTTTTAGTTTGAGAGCTTTTTTTTGGAGTGTCTAATAGGCAGGAGGCACTACAAGGGTGTGAGTCAGTGTGTGTGTGTGTGTGTGTGTGTGTGTGTGTGTGTGTGTGTGTGTGT
>JAQQAC010018689.1:9881528-9911982 GCA_029783875.1 Phataginus tricuspis | reverse complement strand
TGTGTGTGTGTGTGTGTGTGTGTGTGTGTGTGTGTGTGTGTGTGTGTACACTCTCTGTGTGCACACGTGGAGTGCCAGTGTTGATGTATGAATGCTGGACTGAAATCCCGCCATGGTGTTTCAGATAAATCAGACAATTTGGTCAAAATGCTTGGCTCAACATTATCTTCCTTCCCTCCTCCATTTGCAGTTGGCTAAGAGAATGTGATCATTAGGTGTTAACATTCTAGATTTCACTGGCCAGTAGGTTCCATATCAAAGATCATCTCTTCCCTCCCTCTGTGTACAGACTACTACTGCTCATCTGCAAGGGACAAACCAGGGTTTAGCTGACCTTCTGTTCATTCATTCACTCACTTATGCAATAGGGAATAGCCAGGTACCAATTCCGTACCCCAGGCCATCTTCTAGGAACTAGAGGTGCTACTGAGAATGACAGGAGAGGTCCCTAACCTCATGGGGTTCACAGTCTGGCGTGAATAAACAAAATGAATAAATACCATAATTTCAGGTCCTGATAAATTACCATGGAGATTGAAACATCGGAGAGAGATGGTAGTCCAGGGATGTGTGTACGTGGGGTGCCATTTGGATCGGGATGGCAGAGAATGCTCTCTTGAGAAGGCGATCCCTGAAGACAGCCAGTGAGTGGACTGCAGGGAGAAATGTTTCCTGCCGAAGAGGGCAAGGCATAGACCTCAGCAGGATATGTTTAGCTCGTTCAAGTGAGCCATCCCTATACTACTCTCTCACAGTGGGGTTTTCTGACTCACTTGTAAACCAAGTGGCAAGTTGTTCTTTGATAGAAATGACTGTGAGGATCTGAGATACTTCATTAAGTGTTGCTTTCCTCAGAGACAGAAGACTTGCTGGAGAAGTTGAAAAATGAGTGCCCTTCTTCCACTTTTGCCTGTTAACAGCTTATGTACCTTTGAGAAAATCTCTTCCCCTCTCTGACCTCAGTTTCTTCCTGAAATAAGGATGTTGCATTGAATGATTTTAAATTCCCTCCCAGCACAGACAATCTCTGAGCCCTCTAAGAACAGAAGCTGGAGTTGGCTTTTCCTGCTGTAGAATATCCCGCTCACATAGACTCACTCACTAGGGTGTGCAAAGCTAACCCCTGGGAAAAAACAAGCATATGAACTGGAGTTCTACCTGACCAACTCCTCCTAGGGTCCAAAGGAAACATTTCCAGACACTTGACCTTTTTTAGTCTTCTTGATTTGATACGTTATGACTTTAGTCAACTGGGAGGAGCTCCTACAACAGGCAATGACTAGAAAGAATTCTATGGATAAGCCGGATCGCACAGTGCACACTGACACGAGGCGTCCTCCCAGAATGCAACTGTGTCAGAAAGGGCAGGTCTAATGGAAGAGAAAGACCAAAAAGGGGTCCCAGGGACTCAGCCTTCAATAACAGATGATCCCTTCTAACCAGGGTTTTTGTTAAAAGACAGCCTTTTATTGTGATCCTCTGGCTTACTGGCATGGAAGCAGCCTTCTTTAAATCCTGCTATAATGAACAGAGAATCCCATGGCTATTTCTGCCTCCATTGCATCTGTCGCATGGTGTTCTATCAATTCAGGGTGAATAGCATCCCGAAGCCCAGTAGAGGTAGAAGATGAGGCGCCATTATTCATATATGTATTTTGAGGATATTCCTTATCCTGTCTGGAAAAAGGCATCTAGAGACACATAGTAAATCAGACATAGTCCTTGACCTCAGAAAACCTCCTCAGCATATACCCATATGCAGATACCTAGCATTAGCAGAGGTCTTAGAGAAGGGAGTGATGGATGTAAGGTGAGTGTGGTGGGGTGGATGAATTGACACTTAGAATCGGTCCTTAGGGATAATTATGACTTTAAAGGTCAGAGGTGGAGCAGGGAAGGGCATTCCCTGCCAAGGGAACAGAATCAGTAAAAGCTAGTCAGCACAGAACTTCTAGGAAGAACATCATTTTGTCTGGGTTTCAAGGGGAGAGACCGTCACCAGTTTAAATTAAACTCCAAGAGCTTGACATAAAGGAAGCCAGAGTTCGGCCCCTTTGGAATGCAGCTACTTTTGGTGCCCGTATTTGCAGTTCCCGTTCCAGAAGCATAGCACCCTCCATCCCCCCCTCCTCCCTGCTTCGCCTCCCCCACCACATACACAGAGAAGCTACAAGGAAGTCAGGACTCTGTTTCCCAGGAACTAAACTAGCATTGTTTGTGAGCAGGGAAATATTCTAAAATTCCACCCATTCTGGCATTCTGATGATTTGGTTCAGAGATGGAAATCAACTTTAGTCTCAGAATTCTTCACTTTTCTTTTGGTGTGATTTTCTGCCCCACTTTCCTCCATCCAGACATGCTTCACCTCAGACACAGTCTTTGGAACTTCCTTTTTCCTCTGATTTTAATCCCTCGATCTTCTACAAAGACAGTCACCTGTCTGCATTCCCACTCACCCATCCTCACCATCCAGATGCCTCTGAGATACGAAACCACATACTTTCCAGAAGCCACTCTGGTCTGATCATTCACGTGTCACCATGGCTTCGTCCCACCTGAATTCTACCTTGTCATTCCCATCTATATTCCTTTCCTCATCATGTGACTCATGTTTACTCTTGACAAGGATTTGATGACCACCAAGAATTCTACCAGTCCTAGTGGTAAAATTCTATTTTCTGCCCTACTTAGTTTGTGATCTCTATATTCCTTCTGTTAATGGAGGCAATATTGCTAGTGGAACAAAGTGATCTTTTATTAGCATACTCTTGACCACAGGGTAACAATAATGAGAACATGCAGTGCTTTTATAGAAGATACTTTGTAGAATATCTTCTATATTCAATATTCAAGGCAACGTGCAAAACAAATTGTCCCATTTTACAAATGAGGAAACTGAGGTGTAGGAAAATTAAGTGATTTTTTTCTGAGTCTCTCTGGTAGTAAGAGACAGGAAGGGCTCAAACTCAGGGCTATGAAGAGTTGGTGGTTCTTGGGATATGAAGCAAGCTCTGAATTCTGAAATGCTCTGAAATCCATCTATACTTCCTGGAGACCCTCCAAATCTGGAATTCTCAAGCACCAGTGGGTTTTTAAATTATCTGGGGGCTTGTTTCAAATGCAGAATCTCCCCCTCTTCCTCATACACACTCTGATTCTGATGTGATGGGGCCCTAGAATTTGCAGCATTAACACAGACCCCTGATGTTGGAACAGGAGGGTGTGTTGAGAAATTGTTGAGCAAAGTGGGGAAACTTCCATCTAATAGCCTAAAAATGCCCCCCTTTTCATTTACCCTTCATTATATGCTAATTTAAGTTCATTCAGGGAAAGACAGTTTGTATTCTGCCTTAGTTCTTATAAAATACCACTTTAATCTTATTTTAAATGGTGCATTTCTGGAAGACACCATTTTATCTCAAAGAGAATTTCATTTCTGATCATTTCAGATAGGTTTCTTATTTTAATTCTCCTTTTCCCCTTTTAATATGACATCAAAATCATCTCTGCCTCTAGATTTTGTGTTATATTTCTGTTTTTTCAGGGAATATAGCCAGAGCTGGCATAAATGATGGTGTTGTCAGGATTGTATTCTAAATGAGAATAAAATTCAAATAAGGACCCAAATGGAAAACACGCCTATAAATATTTGAAAAGATCCTTTTCGGGGGGGGAGGGTAGATTTTCCATTCAGTAAAAGGAAATATTGATTTATATAGGTATCTAGGGGTGCATTTTACTGTTATATGTACCATCTTAAGAAATACTCAGCTAAATTCTCTTTGTCAGAACTCCAATAGAGGTCAGAACACTGGATAAAAATATGAGTCCAGCTTTGATTTCCTTGTGTAAATGTTTTCCTACATATGTCCATTATGCCAAATTTAATGGTTCTAATAACCACTCCAGATCCACCTAATTCAGTTTAATTCTCTTGGATCAAAAAATGCAAAAAAAACTATTTGAAAGACAGAGATTAGCTCCATTTCTACCACTAAAGGAAATGAGGAAGATATTATAGATGAGATCTCAGACAGAGCTTCAATATTAATCTCATCTCCCCTAAGTTTGATCTTGTGTACAGTACCTAGAGTGAGATTTGGTATGAAAATATGCATTGTAAAACCCAAGGAAACTGGTACAAATCATCCACCTTCATCTCTACTTCTGTGTGAATATTCCTTTCCTTAGGATCAATGCAAAGATTTGAGCTCAGTTCTCTCACGAGGTCAGATCATTGCCTCATAGCCATATTTTCTCATGAGCTACAGCTTTGGCCTCTTCCACAAGATGTCATATTTCACAAAAATATCTTCTTTCCATGGAACAAAATATAAAATTTCTCTTTGCTTATTTAACCCTATCTTGAGTAGACTAAAGAAGCTGAGTCATGGACAATATGTTTCAAGTCTTTGCATGGTCTAATGGAAGGGCCTTTGGTCATTTACTCCCGTTTGTATTGATACTCTCTTTCCATCCCCTACCTGGCTTTTAAACCATCCTGAAGCTCTTTGAGGGATACATTTTGCCCACCGCTCCCATTTGTTGGCTCCTTCCACAGTGAGCTGGTATAGGAGCCTGTGTATTTGCATCTCCTTTGGGAGCAGAGTTCTTCAAGCAGAGGGAAGAAACTGGGTAGTAGTTAATGAATGCTCTTGGCATGGAGGTACTTGGCTAAGTTCTAGGAGCCCAGAGGAGCAGAATATGTGCTGTCCCTCTCTTGACAATGATTGTACTCTAGATAGAGATAATGGACCTAACAAGAAAAGTACCTCCTCTTCATTGAACACTTGCTTTGTGCCACCCACTGAGCTAAATTGTAAATGCAATTAAATTTCATCCTCATACCAGACCTGTGTGTTAGGTGCTCTTATTCCTGTTGCACAGATGAGGAAATCTGGGCTCTCAGTTGCTCTGACAGCCAGTGAGGATGTGTCAACTTGATATGTTAACCCGTAACTATATATATGCTGCACGGATTGAAAATACAAATAGTAGATGACTAAGGACCAAGACAGATCAACAGAAAAAAATTCATGTCCAGGGTCAAAAGGATTAAACTAGAAGCTGGAAGGCTTTATTCATTCCAGTGTCACAGTGCCTCCTGTTTTAATGACTTCCCCTTGCAGGTGGTATTCTCTGGAAGAATGCTGTTGACAGCCTTCAGTGAATCATAAATAACATCCCAGGTGCTCCAACTAGCAGCTCCAGTCACACTCCTTTAGAGAGCTTTGAAAAAGCCTTCAAAATTAACCCCTTCTCCACTGACATTCCTTCTCATTTGCTGTCCCCTCTTCCCATTTTGAATTCAGTGTCTTGTTCATATTTGATGATTGCTTTGTAAGTGCTCTTAAATATTTTTTGGTAAGCAATTGTTAAGCACAGATAGCACAGAGCTGGGATCTATTCTATGTAGTAAGTACCTAACAAATCTGCAACAGTTTTTTTGTTTGCTTCTTGGTGGGATAGAAAGGTCACTAAGCTGCAGGTCCCTTGAAACTTGGCGTGTGTGTGTGTGTGTGTGTGTGTGTGTGTGTGTGTGTGTGTGTGTGTGTGATTTTCTCCTTGGTCTCTAGCTGAATAAGGACCAGGACAGGTGCTCAGAGAGGTTTGATGTGATAAACAAAATATGGAGCCAAGTGTCCTAAGCTCTGTGATGGGGAAATATAGATGACCCTCAACGAAGTTATGTTTTAGTGAAGGAAGGCTTGAGTGTGGAGATCAATTAAAATAAGTCTACATATAACACAATGCAGAGCAAGATAAAGTGTCATAAGATGAATACAAGTGCCAGGGCACTTCAGAGATTGGAGAGATCTTATCCACTCATCTAAATGGGGGTATCAGAGGGCTTTAGTTGAGCACCAAATTGAACACAACCATTTGGGAGATGCCAGGTTGTTCTCAGTAGTGGTGGGGAACATCAGAGTGGAGAAACCTTTTGCTTTATGCTTCCTTGGTATGAATGAATATTTTTACAATAAATGCATTCCTCTTGCAGTTAAAATGAAAAAGAAAGGACTTCATAGTGAAAACAGCATGCGACTTAGTTTGGAAAGCTCTGTGGATGGGCTGAGGGGTGGAAGAAGAATTCCAGGTTAAGGACATAGCCCAAGCAAAAGGCACAGAGGTAGGTGAACCTTGAAGGGATTCAGGGAGCCAGAACCGGGAAGGTTTGGCTGGAGTGCTGGGTCTGTGTCAAGGCAGAGCAGCAAATAGAGCCTCAGGGAAAGTGAGGCCATGTTGTGAGGGTCAAAGATAACAGGACTGACATCATTTGGTTCTGAAGGCCCTGGAGTCTTCTGAGCTCAGCAAGGCAAGATCATGGCCGGGCTTTAGAGGAGTCATCCTGGACCCTGCTTGGGACTTAGCTATGCACCAAAGGAGTCCTTCATGACCCAAACGGCCTGGAGCTCCTAAAGGTCGAGGGCTGATCTCTGCTCCATTGTGCCAGCTCATTCAGTGCAGCTGTCCAAAGGAGGGATCCCCGAGTCTTCCAAGAAATATGACCAGAAGAGAAGGGAGATGATACGTGTCTTCAGAGCATCCCTCAAATCACGCATAGGTTCTCATCTCTTTTGCTGGTTATGGAAAACAAGATGGGCATTGAGATTTCCTCAGTTCTGTAACTTATTCTTTGCTTCAAGAAAATAAATCTTTCTTAAAATATTTATATTCCTGCTCTTCTCCTCTCTATTCTTCCATTTAAATATGCCTCAAATAAACATAGAAATATTAGCACATTCAACATATTCATTCTCCCGCTATACCTCTACCACCTGCTATTATGGTTCCATTGGGAGCAATGAGGGCAATAACTCAATTAATTTCTGTGAAATATACATCTACTGCTTTAGTCAATAACAGACTTTTCATCTGTAAGGGTTCTTCATCAGCTGTCTCGTGTGGCTTTAATCATTTCCTATCATCTCGGTCTGTTCCCTGCTGCCCAGTCTGAAGGCCCAACTCGCCACCCCCTGGCTTTTGTATTGAATCTTTTGACTCTGAAATGAAAGCACATTACTTGTTCCTGGAGCCTAACTCCTTCATTGGTGCATTTCTTCTACATTTAAAATAGTTCCAAGTATTTGTTTGAGTTAATCAATGTGTTTTGTCTACTAAAGTCTTTTTAAGAAAAGAAAACTATAATAAAAAGAGGTCCCCATGCAAACATGGTTCTATTTCTGGATAAGAATCTGAAGATCTTGATGGTTAATTTTATGTGTCAACTTGGCTAGACCCTGGTACCTAGATATTTGACCAAACATGTCTGGATGTTGCTTTGAAGGCGTTTTTTAGATGAGATTAACATTTAAATCAGTACTCTTTGAGTAAAGCAGATGACCCTCCACAGTGTGGGTGTGCTTCATCCAATCAGTTGAAGGATTTAAGAAAAATGCTGCCCTCTGCCAAGGAAGACAGAATTCTCCAGGCTGTGGCAGACAGTCTTTGGACTCACACTACAACATGAACTCTAGTTTGCAGGTTTACCTTGGAGAGTTTGGACTTGTCAGCAGGCATAATTGTATGAGCCAATTCCTTAAAATAAATGTCTATGTGTGTGTGTGTTTGTGTGTGTGTATCCTATTGGTTATATTTCTCTAGAGAACCCTGATTACTATAGTCTTCACATCCATATTCCTCCAGCAAGATTGCTGTTTATTCTGTGTAGCAATACTTACTGGATATCCACAGGGGCCAATACAAGAGTTCTTCTCTGAAGTGACTGTACCCCCCTCACCTCCTCCATGTCTTTCTCCTGCATAAAAATCTATATACATGAGATCCCTGAGTATCACTCAACTCTTCCCTTGTTCCAGATCCTTTTCTTTGCCTGTGCGGTCCATGGAGGAAAGCACAGTTTGGTAGCCATCACTGATAAAACAGATAATGCAACTTGGAGGAACCCTGCCTTCTAGTTGAAATCTCAGCTCCCTTAATCCGTCTGTCATGAGTCCTTCAGCAGTGCTTTGCTCTCGGTCTTTCTCTCCTCTGAGCCTCTCCAAGTCCACTATTTGACTTTACTGGTATTTACCCTCTGATCTCAGTGATAAATCTGATGGGATTACATGGTATTCCTGGATGAAGTGAGTGTTGGGCATTGCTAAGATATTCAGCAGAAATCTATTCCTGGGTGGAGGTATGTCAACCTTTACCATACCCATCTTGGCCTCTAATGAGTGCTACCTACATGCGTAGGCCTTGAAGCAGGTGACTTACAACTATTGTCTCATTTTATTCTGTAAATGAGACATGAGAGACTGTCTCCCAAATATTCCTCTCTCCTTTTAATAAGAAATGGAACCTCTGAGTTTTAGCTGGGTACATGGACATTAGGCATAAAAACAAAATCTCCTAGACCCATTGCATGGAGATGTGGCCATGTGACTAGGTGCTGGCTAGTGGACTATTAAGAGGAAGGGTTAGGTACAACTTCTAAGAAATATTCTTAAAGAGGGGATGGTGTATTCACCTTCTGGCTGATGATTGGACTTTGAGCAAAGTGCCTGAAGCTTGCAAAGCCACCTTGAAGCGTGTGGTGAAAGTATGCATTGCAGGAAGATAAAGAAACCCAATAAAAGGAACCCTGAAGATTTGTGGAGCTAAAACTAATTGCATCCAGATTATTTTTATTCCCTTTAACATGTTGTTTAAGCCATTGAATTTTAGAGTTTCTGTCACTTGTAGCTGAGTCTAATTAATACTAATTGATATAGTAGGTTCAAATATTCCCATTTAAAAGAAGAAGAAATTGAGGCTCAAAGAGGTTAGATAACTTGCTTAAAATTACATAGGTAGAGGGTTGAAAGTGCTGGGGCCTGGTTCTCTCTGAGTCAAAAACCCACGGCAGTCTTTTCCTGCTGTACCGTACTTCCCGCTAGTGCATACAGACCTCTAAGGTGAACTTCTTGTCTTTCCTAATCTGAAGATTCTTCTAGGCAGACATGGTTTTGTTGAGCTACCACTGTCTGGAGAGAGGTTCAGAGGCCACTCCACTGTCTTGAAAGATTTCAGAACGAACATCTGTCCCCCTGACCATTCAGAGGCCATGGACAGACTTATTCCCTAACTGCCTGATCTGTTTGCCAAGTAGCTCCTTCTTAAAATGCAGGGTAGCGTGGATGTCTTGCACACCCTGTCAGACTACTAAGCCCGCCTGTCCAAACAAGTCTACTCTGCTGTGGCTGTATTCCCCTGGCATGTTGATACACATGCTTCTCCCACTGGGGCCTGGGGCCCAAGCATGTCTGAGAATTTGAATAGCAGCAAGTTCTCCTGGCAAGACCACAGCAAACATCCCTGGAAACAAGGAAAGGGAGAGCCTTATTGTTAAGGGTCTGGGCTTCTGTCTGGATCTTTTGCCAGAGGATTCCAAAAGCTCCCTTCAGATACAGGGACCTTCAAGGTCCAAATGCTCAACAGCAGTCCATGCTACAGTCAAAAACACAATCCCAATATTAGAGAAAAATGTGTCTGCTTTTTGCTTGTGTGAATTTACAGGGATCCTACATACTGGTTCTGATCCAGTTTACTATGTGACCTTGAAGAGACACAGCATGTTGTATTGAGAAAATACAGGCTTCAGATTCTGAAAGCGTGGCTATTGGTAACAACCCCCACACTATACTGTTCAGTCCTGGACAAGTCACTTAACCTCTCTGAGCCTCTCAACCATGAGATAGGAATGCACTCCTTCCCCTACCTTACCACACATGGATGCAACTATCCATCTAGCCAATTCGATATTTATTAAAAGTTCAGTTTTTTGGGTGCTGGGCACACAAAGATGAACAAGATATGGCTGTCCCACTGAAAGAGTTCACTTTCTACCTGACAATGTTATTATAAATGTCAAAGTGTTGATGGATATGATGGTACTTGAGAAAATATAAACCTGTATATTCGACTAAACAGTTCTTTTTAAGCCTCAACTTTGGTGACCTCAATTACCCCTCCTCTAAGATGGGAACCCCAGAGTCTGCCAATGGGGGTCAACAGAGAAACAGGTATAGAATGAGTGAACTGGCTACTGGGGCCACTAGCAATAGATCGATCGTAGGGCATCAAATGTTAAATGTGGACCCGTCTTAGGAAAAGGATGAGAAGCACCTTGAAACTCTCCATTTTTGGGCACCTGCTTAAGCTCAGCATCTCATGGGAGTCATAGGTCACAGACTCCTATCCTTATCATTGTGAGATGCCTCTGTCAGCCAGGAGAGAAATTTCAATATTTTAGTAAAAGCATTTTGCAGCAGGAAATCCTTTTTTTTTTTTGTCAGTGCCAGCATAATTTAACTATGATTTAATAGCTTCTTTCATTTACTTGTTAAATTATGCCTCTCCATCACCTTCCCTTTGGGTTTTCCCGCCTTTTGGTCTTACAACCTCCCATTATTTATTAATGCCCCATAATACATGATTGAGGCAGGTAGAAAGCAGCCATTTCACAATGATTTAGGAGGCTTCTGGCTGTGAAACAACAGAATAGGAGCATATGCTCTGAGACTCTCCCCTGAACTTGCCTTTTTGGAACAGACTTGGATCGTTCTTACCCATCATCTATGTGGGTACTCCCCTCCCCTCCCCTTCCCATCCCACCCTCCTGGCTATTTTCCTTCCCTGAGCAAATTCAAAATACTTGGCTCCAAATGACTGATGAATCACAGCTCATGTTTTTTTCCAAGTACCAACTGCTAGAATGAGCACGCTCCTCAACGTTGCGCTTAACCTAAAGAGACACTAAGAGGTAATTTGGCTTTCCCTCCAAGGGAGGAGCCCTGTGCGGGATTAGGAAATATCAGATCATTTGAATCTTTAGGCACTTGGTTCTTGGAAGGAAGGCTGAAACAAACCAGGGAGATGGTACCTGCTCTCTTTTCTGGGAACAGCTTAGACTGTTACGACTCATGGCATGACTCTCACAAGGAATGGAGTCAGGATGAGTAGTTCTCAAGTATAGGTGGGGATGTCGAGGTGTTTCATGGCTTACTCAAGAATATAGGTTGGGTCATGTCTGGACTTCTGCTTCCCCCGGGCATTTGTGAGAGGCACATTCATACACTTCCCTGATCTAGGTTTCCTTTTCCTCCTATCTTTCTTGTGCTTTGGACTCTTTTGGACTCTTTCTTGGCAATCATTCTGTGATTTGGTGGATGGCCTAGGGAGGAGCTACTGGTGACAGGGGCAGAGTGACACCTGGAGAAGTACAGTTCCGGTATCATAAATGGAGAAATGGCAGAACTGGACTTAGAGCCAAGCTTTCTTTTTGACTCTAAACCACTGAGGTACATTAGTATTTAGTCTTTTGGAGATAATACATATTCAACCTGTTAGCACAGTGCCTGGCATTTAATGTGCACTTGCCTGCCTTTGTACAGAACATCAGAACTGATAACAGGGCTTAACAGGAGGGGCAGTATTGTGTGTGGGTAGATCCCAGGAGGGAGAGACTTGGACTTTCATCCTGGCTATCTGCTTACTTATCAGGTAACCTTGGACAAGCTGCATTGCTTCTTGGAGCCTTAGTCTTCTCATCTGTAAAATCAGAATTTGGGGTCAGATCTCTCAAAGACAGTCTTTGAGATGCATTCCTTCTGTAACTGTGCTCCTGAGACCTCCTTAGTTGAGGCTATGAGTGACTTAGAACATTGACTGGGACTCTAGAATCAGAGAATGAGTTGTCCAAAGTCAAATACAGGAGTCATGACAAGCTCAAAGTACTTGAGGCTTTATGATTGTTGTATTGGGTGATGGTCAACCAAAGCAGAAGGATTTTTTCTACTTCTTGGCCAACTAGCCTCTTATGCCTTCTTTCTAGGTTCTAGATGCCACTGAACATATACTGCATTGTGTCCCCACTGGTTCCCTTTGCAGATTTTTGGAGGAGCAAGACTGCACTAACAGCTGGGCATTCCTGCAGTTCCTCCTTCATCTTCAATACACTCACCTGGTTGACCCCTCCACATGGCAGCAAAAGCCTCAGAGACTGGACATTGCACCCTGAGAACATGTTCTGATGTTCTTCTGGGGTCCAGGCAGCCATTCCCCATCTGATGGTCTAGAATTAAAGCCCAAGGACAGGAGAGGAGATCTAAGATAAAATAACAACTGGCATAGTGACCTTGGTCCCTCTGCTCTCCCACAGTGGTACCTTCTGCTTCCTACCCTGCCTTGCAGAGAGAGTTGTAAATGGAGTAAGTCAGTCCTGAGAATGAAGCTTTGGATTTCTCTTGTTCACCCCAAGTTCTGTCCTCTGCAGCAAGCTCAACTTTGGGGTGACCTCTGCAATCCCTCCATTTGCATTTCTGCAGCACCCTAGGTTTGCAATGACATGCTCCCTTCCTCCAGAAGTTTTTATTCCTGCGGCACAAGGCTGGGAAACTTGAGAGAACCAGGCTGTTCTGTAACTAACGTCAGTGCAGAATCTGCCTAAGCCTTGACTAATGTATTCTTTGCATTATTAAACACAGATTAAATATATATGGATATTTAAATGTAATGTGTTATTTTCCTAAATCTAGCTTTACTCAATGTTCCTTTGACTTAACGCCTTTTCATTGCTCATAATTGTCTCAGGGATCATGAATTACAGGCAGGAAGGAGCTGGAGCTCCCTCAGCACCAGAGGCCCTGCAGTCCCATTTCATCTGCCCAGGAGATGCGGCACTGCTTCTACCGCCCAGAAAATTATTGCCGGGTTTCTTCACACGGGAATATTTTTTTTTTCTTAGAGCTTATTCCTCACCAATTATTCAAAGGTTAAGGCAGCCAGACAGAGCCTTACAGACTTGTGAGTTTCTGTTCTGCAAGAAAGTTTGTCTGGGGAAAGTCATTGAATAACAAATTCGGACAGAGTCTGTGGCTTCCTGCTGGTGACACCTCCACCCACTTTCTGTCAGCTGTATAGACGGTCCCTTGTCCTCTATGGGTGCTTGGAGGGCCCTAGGGAATTCTGATTGATTTTCTTTTTTAGTACTGTCATTTATTTCGAGGTTTCTGTTCAATACCCCAGCCTAATGGCAGGGAAACTGAAACCATTAAAGAAAGTGGTGGGTTTGAAGCAGAGGCTATCTAAGTCATTCCATGCCCGTGTGTCCCAGTTTCCTTTCGGTAAAGAGCTAGATGGGGGGATTGATCTGGATGATGTCCAAGATTTTTGCAGGCTCTGGCCTCCGACGGTTCACCGTGCTTCTGAGGAGCCAGCAGGGGAAAGACAGATACTGTTTTCAGTCTTTAGTCATGTTCCTGCTACCCCTAAAACATGGTTCCCTCTGGGTCTTAGTTAAAGATTTTCCACCTGATGGCAGTCAATTGATCAGGAGATTCTGCCTATGTATCCTGCGTTTGTCTGTCTGAGTGTATTAGACTATAAGCCATCGGTGTTCTGCAGTCAGTTCATCTTAGCTTGCAGGAGCTGATGGTGCCCATTTCCTCCTGAATCCCCAGGTTGCTACTTTACAATCAACCACTGTGGGAGTATTTACACCATGGAAATTGGCAAAAGCTAGAAAACAGGGCTTTTTTTTTTTTTACTCTAGGAGAACTGGTTGTTAGAATATGTAAGCAAGCATACTGCTGCCCTAAACTCCCTGAGGACACTGATCAAATCCCATAGCTCTCTTGATATATTACTAATCACATATTGGGGTTTACTGAAAACTTTTTAAGGATGAGCGCAGAAGCACATGTTAAGTCACAGGTCTTTCCCAATTTTAACATAAGTTATTTGTGATCTCTGGCAAGTGCCACAGTTTACCAACCTAGCCTCCTTCCTGTAGTATTAGATTATTGGTGTTACATTTTCTCACTGGGGAGACATGCTTGATCCCAGCAACCACGCCTCTCAAGGTGGCTTCTCTCTGTCCTGGATGAATTAGGAATCAAAAGAGTTGTTTAAGGAAGGACACTTCTTTTCCATCTTCCCCCTGGACCCAGGGCAATTACTAATAATCTCCTTCTTCTGATAGGAGAGTTACCAGATCAAAATGACCTAAGACTTGTCTGGCAGGGATGAAAAGGAGCAGATGTTGGGATTATTGATGAGGAAAAGGGATATTTGGCTGGACTATCTCCAGAAGGCAGGCCACTTGTCAGCTGGACTCATGAAAACCCCAAAGGAGGAAGCGAAAAGCCATGTTTAACATTCACAGTGTGCAATGTTCACTTCACCCCGCAATGAGCAGCCCCCAGACTCTGATATTTTTGCACTTCCTGACTTGGAAGTTCTTAACAATCACTTGACCTTGGTTGTTCCCCCTTAAATGCCTTGTCTGAAGCCTGAAACACGAATAACGCAGCCAATTAGTGAATAATTTTATTTGACATCCATGGTTCTCAAGATTTGGCAAATGAATGAAGCTGGTGGTTTGGGGTGGGGAGGGTTCCAAGGTGGCAAGGGGGTTAGCTCTTCCCCAGAACCCTGCTTTATGCCCTATGCTTTAGTCAGAGCGGTAGCCAGACCCTCAAAGGAAAAGAGGCAAGTTTTCGAGATGTGAGGACATAAATATGGCAGAGTTTGGTGCAGGAGGGGAACTGGGCCCTTGTGCATTGCTGATTCTAACTCAGGAGCCTTTCAGCAAACAGTGCCTGCAGCTCAGGTAAGCAGGGAGTTAAGGTCTGTGGGGAATGGAATTTTCCTTGTGGTCGCACAGACTTGTTTTAACCACAGGAATGAACACAAGATTCAACTTGTTCCCTCAGCTATTGTCTGGAACTCTTTTCCCTCCAGCCACTGGCAGCTGGAGGTTTTAATGTGACATTTTTCTAAGTATCATGATTGCTTTCTGCCCTTCTCTTGATAGCTTTTTGCCTCCCTCCTCCCAGACTCTCACCCCCCAGCCTTCAGATGCTTTTCAATAAGCAAGTGTTCTCCTCTGTGCCTACTAGCCAGGGGATGACATCTGGGGCCGGCTTATTTACTTTTTAAAGATGTGTGTCTCCTCTTTTTCCTGAGTCCCCGCCCTGAAATCCCTCCTAGAAACAGCAAACCACCACCTCTCAAATCCCAAAGCGCAGTGCAGAGATGCATGCAGGATGCTAAGGTCCATTCCTGTGCTGTTTGAGCCAACCTAGCAAGTACAACAGGCTCCTCAACACAGGAAAAGGATAGGCACATTTGCCCCCAATTAATTATTGTGGCCAGGCCCCAAGCATTAAATGCCTTCTGAGCCTTAGTTAGCAATCATATTTTATGAATTTTGCTTTAGATTTTCTACTCTGGGTGAAGCGCCTTCTAAGACCTCTACCCAGTTCCACCACATTTTCACCCATTTCTCTTAAGATGAGGGGACGCTCAGAAAAAGTTACACCCCAAAATTGATTGACAAATTGAGGGGTGGCGGAAATGGATTATTTCACAGATCCTCTTCTTTGATTGCCTTGTTATGCTCACTGTATGTACTTCATCTTTTTGCCTGGTTTCTGAGTTCTTCCTGTGTCCAAGGATGAAAAAGGGCCATAGAAAAGTCAGCATGCCTTGGAACTTCCAGCAAACTGAAAGCTCAGGGCTTGCCTTCTCTCTGCCAGTATTGCAATGGAAAAGCATTCCTACAGATAAATATGTTTTTTATTTTGTTTTAAATCAGCATTAGAGAAACTGAAGCAGATTCCTTTCCAAAGCATTCCCCTTTGACGATGAGGTGCAATAAAGTTAAACAAAGAGCCGAACTTTGGTTTCAAATATAAGACATCTTTATTCTAATTATAATCACAATGATTCAATGTCTTTGGGATATAATTATTTGGAATTAGAATAAAAAGAAGACATCCTGTAATTACCATTGAACTTATCTTGGGGCATAAATCTAATAATTAAATACTTTCAGATTTCATTCAGTGAGTAATTAAAATTTTAAAAAGATGCTGTGGATTCTTTTCCATCTCTGGAAGAAAAAAGTCCAAAAATCATCAATTGATTTCAACGAAGAGATCTGGATGTTATTGTGTATAAAACATAATTCTTAACAAAATCATAATATAAGTTATTTATAGCCCTCTACTTCTGCGATCAGGGTGTTCGGGCAGGTGGGTACTGACAGAATTAGGAGTTGGAACTGAATGAAAAATATTTTCTTCAAGAAAGATAGCTCCCTGAGCACGAGCTCCATTTTTTATTGTCAGCAAGGAAAGGGAAGCAGGTCTTGTGCAGTTTTTATGAGAACTGAGTTCTGTTCTCAGTTTTGGCAAAAAAAAAAAAAAAGGTCCATATGCTTTCCCCTTCTGGAAGTGGAGCATGGCAGTGAAGTTTGGAAGGAGCAGATGGCTGTAAAATCCAAGGGACAGTCTTGGTAGGAGGTAGGCTTGAGGGAACTGAGCTCGTTTCATGGGACTAGGCCCTGAATACGAGCAAACCAGATGTATCAGTTCTGGCTGGGGAAGAGGAGGAGTCGGCTGGTGTGGGACAACATCTGCTGAGATGGCATAGTCTCTTGAAGCGGAGACGTAAGCATATTGTCCCTTACTCAGCCCCCACTGGGAACAGAAATCAAGGCATTGTTAGCACGGCAGATTGAGAAGAAGAGAGGAACCATCCCATGGATCTGCTACATGGTTTATCTTATCAGGCTGCCTCTTCCAGAGTAGTCAGTCCCCTTTGCCATTCCACCACCAGTAAGCCCCCTGTGAAATGCTGCTTTCCTGGAGATGGGCTGCCCCTGAAATAAAGAGCAATGCAGATGAGTGACGCTTGAGAACTCGGACTTACAGGGAGAAATTTGGAATAGATTCGGAGATGGGAGAGTACCTACCACTACCAGCAATGATAACTGATGGTAATAGCACACAGGCACTCAGCCTGCACTTTCCTTATTTTACCTTGATCCTGACCCTGCAAGGCAAATGTTATCTTCAGAAGAAGGGGTCACCAAGACCCAAGAGTTAAGCAATTAGACCACATCTTGTCAACATGGAGGCCAGATATGCTCTGACAACTGCAGTACATAGCAGGGTTCTCAGTGGGTGCCCCTAGGAGTTGAAAAATTAAGATGTTTGGATTGTACCCCAAATATACTGGAGACTAGTTAAAAGCAGTACAACAATGAAATTGAAGTCTGATAGTTGCAGCCAGACAACCTGGGTTTATCATCTGCTAAACCTTGGCAAATCCTTAAACCTCACTGAATCTGAATCCCTCATCTGTGTAATGGGTATAGTTTCATCATGTGGTTATGGGACAGAGATAACATATGTAAAGTGCTCAGTACGGTGACTGGCATCCAAATATGGTCAATAAATTCAAGGTATTAATAATTGTTTTCTGGAAGAACTGGGTTAGCCCTTAAAGAATAATGGGGATTTAAAAGAGGGGAACCTCAGAGAATATTGCAGAGGAAGGGGAAATATGCCATGCAGAAGTGGTATTGCTCTATATTAGTCTTGCTTCCTGCTTCTACTCCCTAAATTGTAGATATTATTTAAGATTCTGTTCTTGGTCCCCTTTTTTTCCCTATCCTCTATCTTTGGTATCTCGTCGTTCACACAATTTTCACTACCCCTTTTATATGGATAGGCCCTCTCCCCCACCCCCCACCCCTGCATCCCGAGCTTTGTCTTGGGTGCCAATCATTTTCTTAAAACTCCATTCTCCTGCTTCTAATTCCCCATCAGATCTCCATTCCAGCATGTCATGTCTCTTTTCCCTCACAGTGGCCTCGCCATGCTTAATTCACTGAGAAAAGTCCTCTTTGGTATGTCCATCTTCTTTCTCACATCCAATCAAGGTGCAAAAATGTGGGTCAGTTTTATTGGCTCAGAATTAAGGCTGTTTTTTTTTTTCAATATGGATGATTGCATTGCCTGCTTAACTGGCCAAGGAATCTCTTCAAAACTGTACCGTCCATAATTACTAAGTTGATCTTTCTAAAGATAATTCTAATGTCATCACCAATCCAGTCTGCTGCTCAGAAACTTTTGGTTTCTGAAGCTTTAAAACAAAAAAATGTCTATTTTTTTACATAATTCTGCTGAAACTTGCTATTTTCTGTTCTCTGGATGTAGTCTGACTGTCCCTCCTTTATCCCTGGCTCACAGAGTTCCCTCAGTGAGACGTGTCCTTCCCACAAGCTTAATCTGATGGACTCTGACCCTTTCTCCAGAGGCTTAATGTCCTCCCTTCTATTTACTTGTTCTGCCCATTCCAGGTTAACAACAACTCTTTGTGTTGTATCACTGAAGCATTCTGTATCCTTTTTATGATAGTAACACTGTTTTGTGTTACGGTTTTAACCAAATAAGCATATGGAAGCCAGAGACCTGCTCTTATTCACCTGACACATGATCCCATTTAATCTGCAGGACAACACCTTTAAGAAGGTTAGTATATTTTCATCTTCCAGATGAAGAGGCTGAGGCTCAGAACTGATGGCAACCCTCCAAAGGTTCCAAATGCACAAGGGATTGAGTGGAAGAATCAGTTGAGATCCAAGTCCATTTGATTCCAAAGCCACTATCCCGTACTGCTGGGTGGATGGAGTAGAAGGGAGGAAGAGGAAGGAAGGACTGGAAAGATGTGGAGGAAGGCTTTAAATCAGAGGCAGGTGTGAGCTGGGGCCTTGGATAGTCATGATTTCACTAGGTGGGTGCAGAGGAAGGCAGGCTATAGGCAGAGGGAACAGAGTAAACAAAGGTGTGGAATCAAGCCCTCAAGCCCTGCTTGTTGAGTAAATGGACCAAAAAGCAGGTGTGGTCCGCTTTCCTGCTTTAATGAGGGATATCCTTAGCAATGGGGCTTTGTCCACAGTGGATTCTCTACTCCCACATGCTTTTACAGACCTAAGGAGAGGAGAGGCTGTTGAGTGTATAATTCCTCTATTCAGTGGAAAGTTCCGGTACTTAGATTTTCAGGAAAATAGTACTTTCATCTTAATGTTTAGATGTGCATAGCACAGTGAAACCTGTCTGGTAAGTAGAGTCCCCTCCATGCCACCTTGGGTTCCCTGCTTCCACCTGGCCCCAGTCCAAGCTCAGCAGGAAACACTTGCTGAATGAGTCCACAGCTACCCCTCCAGGTGAGGTAAGAACGCAGAACTGTCTCCCCCCTGAGCAGCGGGCAGTAGTCCAGGAGTCTTATGCAGTAACTTCTTTAACTTCTACTTTTGGAAATCTTTCATTCCCTGATTTCCCTTGGCTGTAGTCTCAGGGAGCACAACCAGAGCTGAGAACTCCAAGGGCTTGGACCCCATCTCATAGAATCTCTGCCCACACCTCAGTGGCCCAAAGACCAGGGGAAGTAAGCTATAAGGAAAATGAAATCAAACTGATCCATGGAAAGCTAGAGCTGAGTCATATTTATCTCAACTAAATAAGAAGAGGTGGTAAGACCTCTCTCTCCGAAGGCTCTGCACTTGGTTTAAAAATCACAATGAATTAGGACGCCAAGTATAATCCCACTTAGAGACATCACTGCCAAGTCTTTGGACACAGCTACACAACAACCTGCCCTTATTTGGAGCCTGATGTCAACCCCACAGGGAACCGCATCTTCTTGCTTTGAGTGGCTGCCTTAACATAATCCTTTTAGCAAATGACACTAACATATATTTTAGGCAAAACAATCCCACCAGAGAATATTCGTATAATATTAGTGTGGGTGAGGCTTGTGATTCTACAAAACTATGATACTAACCATGAAACCAAAGGCAGACGCTATAAATAACAAGGCAGATGTAACTACAAAGAAATTTGAAAGCCTCTGTGCAATAAAAATCAATAAAAAAAAAACCACACTTAGAAAATTATTTGTGGCAAATATGACACAGGATCAACATACAGATTTATTAACACTAAGGAAAACACAGGCAATTTAATATAGAAAAAGTATGTAATGGGGCAAGTTACAAAAGAATAGAAATATGTGACAAATGCTCAACCTTACTGGTGATCAAAGGAATATGAATTAAAACAATTATGGGATTTTGGTCAGTCTTTCAGTTTGGTAAGGGATTAAAGATCTGATCCTGGCCAGAGTTCTGAGCATGTTGGGTAATGGTCTGCTCTGTGGGACAGTCTATAAGCTGACGCCCACTTCCTGCAGGGCACTTTGGCCATATGTATTTTGAGCCTCAAAAGCAGCCATGGCCGCTGGTCCAGTAATTACATTTCTGGGAACTTGTCCTCATACAAATATGCATGAACAAGAATATTCTGAAATCATTACTGGTGTATAGAAAACTGTAAACAACCTACAGGTTCAAAAATTCTGGTGCCGTATCATCATAGAACATTGTACAGTCATTAAAATGCTGATGTATAGAGTCGCATCTGTCGATGTGGGAAGATGATTGCATTATATTGTAAAGTGAGAAAAGTGTGTTAGAGAATACTTAGTTGGGTTTCTTTGAAAAAAAACAAAATGGTGGTATTTTAAAAGTCATATTTTGCATTTTCTAATTTTAAAAATCTTTCCGTATTTTCTAAAACAAACGTGGATTACTTGTGTTGAAAAACAAACAAGTGATACCACACATGTGGTAGGCAAACTAAAGATATCTTTCTCAAAAGGTCCATGTCCTAATTCCCAAAACCTGTGAATATATGAGGTTACATGGCAAAAGCGACTTTGCATATATGGTTAAGGATCTTGAGGTGGAAAAATGATCCTGGATTATCTGGGTGGGCCCGCTGTAATCGTGGTGGTCCTTATACAAGGAAGGCAGGATGATCAGGGTTTTGAAGGATTAAGGATGCTATGTGGATGATTTTGAAGATGGAGGAAGAGGCTAAGAGGCCAGGGATGTGGGAGACATCTAGAAGCTGGAAAAAGCTAGGAAACAAATTCTCCCTAAGAACTTCTAGAAGGAATGCTGCCCAGGAAGACTTCTGGCCTCCAGAACTATAAGAGAACAAATTCTTGTGTGAAGCGCCTAGGTTTGCGGTTATTTGTTACGGTAGGCCACAGGAAACTAGTACAGTCCGTAAGATGCTGCCTGCAGGTGGGCCCTGCTGGGTGAAGGAGTAGTAGTTGGGGGTGTGGAGGAGCTTTTGGTTTAGGGACAGTCCTTCTTAGGCCACAGTTAAAGTCGGAAAGTGCAGAATTATGGGTAAACTGAGTTTCCCTCCGAAATGGGAATCCAGCTCCTTAAACTTGGCTTTCAGAATATTTTTTTGTTGTGCCACGGAATGGTAGTTTAGTACTTGGCATGTACTGGTGGAAACATGTAGGACTCTGTAGGATCCTGGTTTCAGATGCTTTGAGAAGGCTGTGGATGATACCTACAAAGAAGAGTTCCAGGTTCTCAGAACAGGCAAGAAAGAGGCTTTCCATGGTCTTCTTTGCTCAATTTTCTCTTAAGCCCATAGCCAAACTTCTTGTACAAAACTGTGCAATCCTTGGAGGTGTTTGGAGAGGAAGGAGTGGGGCTGGCTCCTTGGGTTACCTCTCCACGGAATGTTGCCAGTTCACTGTGGAGTCCCCAGTGGCCATCTAGGGCTCCCACCGAGGCCTGTAGCGGAGAAGTGTTAAATGCCTACCCCCAGGCTCAGCAGCACTGACTCACCTTAGTTTAAATCTTAAATGTATAGTAGAAGGAAAACTCCTTTGCAAGTGTATTTCTTCATGACTTATAGGAAGCAGACTGCTTCAGAGAATTACAACTTCCCTCCTGAATAGGAGTATTGAGGCAGAATCCGAAAGGGCTCCTGTTGGGTCCTGAGTGTTGCAAAGAAGACTCCAGCTCTGGGTGGAGCTAGGTTCTACTCATAAAGGTCCTGCCAACGCTGAATCGTGTGATCCCATAATTCTATATAGGCTGGCTCAGAGAGGCTTGTGGTAAAATGCAGTCACATATAGTTAATGGGAGGAATAGGGTCTTGAGCAGTGTGGTTGAAAATAAAATTTAATGGCTGAAAGAATAAGTAATGCAAAGGGGTTAAAAAAAAAAGATTATTTCACAGAATAAAAACCCACATGTCCTAAATCCATAGAAATCCTAAATCCACAAATGTGCAGGACTGTGAAGCATAGTCCATACGGTGGCCAAAATGGATTCACTTCAGTTCTGCCAGAGAGCAGGGGATGGAGTATGAGCTCAGCAGCCTGGACTCCTCGCTTCTTTTCCTGACCTTCAGTCACACAAAAGCTGGTCATTTCTGCCTCCTCTGGTTTCTCCCCTGTGCTCCCATACCGAAGAGTTGGCTGACCCTGTTAATCAGAGGCAAGGCCCCGGGGAAGGAGCAGGGGATTCATATTTGTGTGCTATGTCCCCGTTGCAGGAGCTATGCGAGGGGGCTTTCCCACTCATAATTCTGTGTGCTTAAAAGTCACTCGCCACACCTCCAGGGGGATTCACAGGCTTAGGAGCCTGAAGCCCTTTTGGCTATTTGCCTTTCAGCCCCTAAACCATCGCTGTGGGATGGCAGGGGCCTTTAATTGTGCTGGGCAGGACAGCTGACCAAGGTTTTTGTTTTGTTTTGTTTTTGTTAATTTAACAGTGAAATCTTGGAGTAGATCCTGGCCATGGTTTGTCTTTGACTCTTCTAGATAAATTCAGCAGATTGAGGCTGTCACTTTAGGTGGGCATAACGAAAGGACTAGTGCTTGGAGTGCATAGGCTGTTAGAGATGATCAAATCCAATATGCCATGTGTTTTCTCTTGTTCTGGGCTATTCCTCTGTTTTCATGTCTATGCGTAGGTACTAAAGGCCCTGAGCCCAGGGTTTAGGGGCTTTTCAGATATTTCTGATGTAGTCTAATGCTTAAAAGCTCCCCTGCTCCCCCAAAACCCACACATTGGATCCATAATTCAAAAATAAAATTGCAAAATCAAAATAAATGTTTAACTTAATTCTCCAAAACATAACATGTCATCAACTCAAAAACTACTCAAGGCTTAGATAGTTACGTGACAATTTATTTAGTGGGAAGTGGGTCCATTTTAGTATCTTTAGTATGATGTAGGATGTGAGCTCTAAAATAAAGTGGCCTGGGGCTTGTGAAAGCTTGACAGCCTCTTTCTCTGTAGCCTTGGAAGGGCTGCAACCCCACAAAGCCTCAGACGTTAGCCCAGCTTTCAGCAGCTTCTCCCGGGCCTGCGCTCTGAACACTGGGTGGCAGCACAGAACTTCCTAAACTTTCCCAGAGCCTGAACGCAAAACTGAGCAGTTCCACCTTAAGAAGGGCCATGCACAGACCCATGCAAAAAGTGCAGTAATTCTTGGACGTGGCTAATCTCTGTAATTCACCTGACTGCAGATACAAGTGACAGCTGCAATAGGGGTGATGTTCTCTCATTCGCTGTGTCACCAGGATGCTATTTCGAATCTTCCTGAGATTAGAAAAGGGATTACAACTGCCCCCAGGGCCTTGCCATGTATTTTATCGGTCTTGATCTGAGAGTTCCCCCAGGCTGTGCGTGTGCTTCTGTGTGTGTATGTGTGTGTGGGGGGGCACGCATGTGATGAGCAGCCCACGGTGGGCTGTAAGGCACCTGAGGACCCTGTGGTCCATTTTTCTTACCACTGGACTACATTTTCAGATTTACCCCCAATTGCAAGACTCTTTCCTTCTCACCTTTGTTATGTCCTGGACTTAGCGGAGCAGGGCCCACTTCATGGACATAGGACCTGAGCAGTTGAACGGGACCCACTGTTTAGAAGTTTCCTGTCTTTGGTTGAATTTTCTTCTGTCCCTGTCTTAAGATTCTTAGTAATTTTTGAACTAGGGTTCCTGTATTTCCACTTTGCAATGGGTCCCATACATTAAGTAGCCATCCTCCTCTGGAGAAGTGTGGTCAGAGCCAGATCTCTCTCTAAGACTTGACTCCATTCTTTCTCAGCTTCATTTCAGTGACTGGCTTGACTTAGAATCGAGAAGGCCGAAAGATGGCTTTTGGTCAGACATACTTGAGTGCTGGTTGGGAACCTGCCACTCCCTATCCTGGTGACCTGAAGCACATTCATTAACCCTTGCAAGGCCTCTTCATCTATTTGAAGAATACAACTGTCCTTATCTCATAGGATGTGGTGAATATTAACTGCTGGGATACATGCAAAACCTCCTGCTACATTGTGTACAGTCAGTAAACATTGCTTGCCTTCTTGTCCCCATCACTCCTGGAATTCTGCATTGATTCCTTCCACATCATATTCCTTGTCCAGAGTTGGAATTAAATTCCTTGCCCAACTCTAGTTGGAATTAAAGCTTGGATTCATTTTCAGTGGAGCAGGTATGAAGCAAATGTTTATTCCGCAACCCAACTCCCTGTGGGTTGAAAGCAATTTCTCACTGTGTTCAGGTCTCTGTTCTGAGGTGGGGATGCATGGCCAAGCTGTGGTTATGGTTTCTGCACTGCAGGAAAAGCTGGCTTTACAGAGCCACCTAGTGTTTGGGGATCCTGTAAAGAGAGCTTCCGATTGAAATGCCATCTTCAAGGAAATTCCTCTGTACTAATTAGCTTAGTATGTTGCTCTTTTATAATGCCTTTTTCTCCAGGGATTTGTGGACACTTGGCAATCAGCCATTAATCACACCTTATTGCCTTGATGGCACAGAACTGTAGTTGGCACATCCATCTCCCCACCTGGATGGGGAAATGTAAGCGCCCGGGTCTTAGGCCTGCCTCTGCTCAGGACTTTTGTGTGGTCTTGAACAACTTTTCTGGACCTCACTTACTTCAGGTATAAGTTGAGGTTAATCATTTCTGTTTGATCTCAGAAATCCTATAAAGACAAAATAGTCCCAAAATGGAGACACTGTAAAAAATAGAAATAGCTTCACAATGCAAGGGGATAACAATACAACATTTGAGCAGTTAAATTCAAGTTCAAAATCCAGTGCTATACCAAATGATATGCTTTTGTAGGCATTGGAATTCCTGTTGCTAAAACTGGGGCCAGATGTCCAAGAGGAGGAGAGGAAATTCTTTAGAACACTGAGATAATTAGCTTTGCCGTAATGTTCTACAAGTAGTCCATTTTGACCACAGCTAACAAAATGCTGAACAGATTACTAGAGGGTCAATGAATTCTCACTAGACCTTTTCAAAATTTCCTTGATTACTCCTCTGTTAGAGTGATTTTCCCTCTTCTAAATTTGTGTAATTTTCACTCCCTGTCATACTCCTGGGGCCTTGAATCAGGCAAACTTGGGTTTCAGTTTGTGACTTGAGACATAGTCCTGTCTTCTCATCTTGATGGTAAGGTCCTTGAGGGAAAGTATAGGGTAAAGTAGATAATTGCCACCAGTACTGAACACAGAACTTTGTACGGGGCCTTCAGTAATAATTGCCAGTACTAGAGAAGATGGTTGAGTCAGCCTGCCACACCCAACTTTCCAGGCTTTGCAAAATGCTAGGAGTTGTGTGAGGAAACCTTTTCGTAGGTACCGCTTGTGGGGTCTGAGCTGAAGTCTCCCATCCAGGATTGTCTTTCCTCTGTCAGACTGATGTTAATTTACCTTTTAATCTGCAAGGTTATTAATAAATGCAGTCACTTCTGGCGACTTAATTAGTCACATAGGGATTTTTGGTGATTTGTATGGGAAAGTTTATCCAAATGATACCTAAATTCTTTCAAAAAAATGTCAAAAATGCTATTATCCTATAAAAAATCAGAAGGCTCTTTGATGGGAGTATTGAGAATTAGGGGTGTAGTTATGAAGTACTCAGGGCTTCTCGCCATTAGAACAGCTGGCAGATAAGATCTCAGTTCGCTTTGTTATTATAATTCATCATGTTAGGTTTATCTGTATCAGTTTCTATTTTCTTCTACATCTACCTAGTTCTTAAATTTTTTTAGCCTATCCCTTCCCACCAGCTTGCACAGTCCATTGGGTAGACATTATACAAGGAACAAAACTGATATTGTATATTACTGATCATTACAGATTGATACTGTCTCTTATTAAATGAAAAGAGATAACTATTTACAATATTGACTAACAGATGAACTTGGTGTGTATCTGATAAATTTTAGGAAGAGTAGGGAGTAGACTTCAAGCAATCTGTCCCTAACTAATCAATCTACTATAAAATGAAGGCCACAGATTTTTCTCTTTTCTTTCCTTTTTTTGTAAAGTTGGCTTCTAAAAGGGGGGCTTGGAATCTCTTGGCATTAAGTGGCTCTGAAACAAAAGGACAATTTCTTGTAGCCCCAAATCATGAATTCCCATCAGTGTTATAACCCTCTAACTCCTCATCCAAATTGTCTTCCTTCCTGGCAGAAGGAAGCTGACCTTGACCTGTTCGATAGCTCACAAACTCTGCAGCAGAGACAGAGCTGAATATGTCATTGAAACCTTTAGCTGGGGTGGGGGAGGAATAAGCAATCTCTGTTTTAGGCTGAGGTTTTCTGAAAATTATAAAACTAATGATCCCTGGAAGCAGCTTGACTTCACTCCCAAGCTTTGAATAATCTGTTTCTGCTGGTAAAAAGGAGCCCCAGTAAGTCATTTGGTCCATCCTTCTGTCTCTGTGCTGTATTATATATTAATAGTTTCAGAAAGGTGGAGTCATAACAATCCTTATGCCTGACAGCATGTTAGTGTTTACCGAGTATTTTATATACATCATTTCACTTATTGCTTTCCCCAAATACTTCAAATTTGTTATTACTTTTTCCATTTTACAAAGCAAATTTAAGGTCAGAGAGGTTGTTCTGTGTTGAAAGTCATGCTGCTTGTAAGTGCCAGCACCTGGGCATGGACCTGGTCAAATATCCTTTTGAGAACGTTACTGCACCAAGCTATCTGTAGCTCTGAGTTTCCCACGGGCATGGAATTTCTACCACTTCCTTTTAGAACCAACAGCCCTCAGAGATGACTATGGCAGATTCCTCCTGTACCTAGCCTGACAGCCTTTGTTCTCTTCTGAGCTGATGCAGATGGGTTTTTCCGTTCTTTAAGGAGCAATCTTACACTGACCTAAAAGTTTATAAAGTGGTTTTCTTAGTCCATCTTCTCAAGGCTGAATATGCCACACTTCTTCTTTCACTGGCTTGGGGGTCAACCAGTTCTGTCATTGCACAAGTCATTTAACTGACATAGGTTTTCTCACTTGTAATAAGAGGCCATATCTCACATCTTGTTGTGAAGATTAAGTCAGAAAACACATAGAAAGTGCGTGTATGAGATGCACAACAAGTTAGTATGCTTATTTTTCCCTTCTCCTACCTTTCCTTTACCTTCCTCTCTGCTTTTTCCGATGTCCTTGTAGATCCCACAGAGAGAGTATGCTCCCCAATTATGGGCATAGATTGGTAGCCTGGCACTTTTCTAAGGAAGGGACTCTACTTTTGATAAACTTCTCCAAACAAATCATGGAGGGAACCTTAGAAATACTTGAGGAGCATATCAGAGGTTAGTAGTCTCTGCTGACTCAATGCCTTTTATTCTTATATTATGCATGTGCACCAATCATTAGTCTAAAACATAGCTGGGAGGTGCCACCTAAGAGCATTTGATTTATTAGTGTTATTAAACACAGATGCCTTTAATGTGGAGTTGTTTGTAGCCTGCACTGCATTTCTAGCTATTTTATTGTATCTTTTGGCCAATGTTTGAATTATCTTCAAAGGATACGGCTTTTGCTTTTTATCACACTTTCTCTCCAACTAGCAAGGAAGAGGTCACTTGGGAAACACATCCTTTCATGGCAAGAAAGTAGCCTCACAGATCAAACATGTGTTTGTTCTGGAATGGCAAAGCAGCCAGGCCAGTCCTGGAGAGGGGCTGGCATCGCTCAGAAATCCTCATCAGTCACTCACCAAATGAGACCCCTGGGTAAAGCCTTTGCTGGGAGATGCATGTAGGGAATGGAGGCAGTGGAAGAGGGAGTACTGTGTAGCAGGTAGCGAATCTGCTTTGGGGCCAAAGAGGGTTTTAAATCCTGCATTTCCAAGTACTAGGTTGGTAACTTCAGACACATTTTACTGAAGCTCCTGGAGCCTCAGATACCTTATCTCTAAAAAACAATTCGTAGCAGCTTCATTCTAGCTTCCTTGTAAGCACTGGTGAGATTATCAACGAACAGGAACTCCTTTCCTCTTCCTTTCGCTAATGTTAGCCTCATCTAAGGGTCTTAACCTTGAGGGTTGGTTTGGTGAAGGAGAGCTTGGTGGTAGGGCCTGGAGCCTTTGTTTCATTGCGGTTTGATGTTTATAGTGGCCAGTCCTAAAAAAAAAAAAAAAAGAAAGTCTTTCCCATGACTTTTATTACTGTCAACACTTCCTTCATTCTCCCATCTTTGTCTATTACATATTAATCTGCATGAAAGCAATGACCATGTTTTTATTCATTTCTGATTTCCCCCAGCACCTAGCATATGGAGCATGCAGTCAGAAAATGTTTCTGATTAAGTCAAATGGACTCTTTTTTGTACCTGTGTGATTATTTTGTTTAGTTTCTGTCTGGCCCAGAAGGCTCAGGAGGAAGGTTCTGAGGGTGTTGGCTGCTGCTATTAGCTTTTGAGTTCCAGGCAGTAGCCCAGCATCTTGGAAAGAACACTGAGCACCGAATCAAGAGAACAAGGATCCTGGCCTCATTTGAATGAGCTCAAGTTCTGACTCGGTGAACTTGGGAAAGTAATGTTGGGGAGGAAAAGTTTTTTCCTCTGCTCTCCTTGGTTCTTTGACTGATCTAATAATCAAATTAACATTGGATGGATGAACAGAAGCGAGACAAATGAGATTACATATTTCTGGGGACCCCACAAAAATATGAGACCCATGGTAGTCAGACACGTCTGAGGCCTATAGGCCAGTCTGAACTAAGAGGAAGCGGTTAGGGGCCTGGGACTTCAAACGGGAGGAAGACAATTCACAAGAAGATGGGAAGAGCAGATGTTCGGTAAATAAACGTTTGACTGGCCACACGAAGACATTGGGACACAGAGAGGAACCGGCTCTCCAGGTCCTGCCGAGCTTCCGCCCAGCTGACCCCCACCTAGCCGATATTCTCTGCAGTCGTCTCTGGTGATTGGTCCCTCCCTGGGCCGGGCCCTTATCTAAATTCTTCTATGCGAAGGAGGAGGTGAAGGCTCTAACTGAGTCTTTTGGCCCCTATTTGACTTCAGCTCAAAGTGATGCACATGTCAAAGTGGCACATTTGGAGGACGCTTGTTCTGAACTCATTCAGTCCAGCTCACAAGCTGAGTTGGTAGATTTCTCCACCTTGGTGAATCAGTCTCTTAGTCCTCAGGATAGGTCAGTTCAGTTAAACAGTTGTGTCCAGTTTCAGGAGATAATCTTGCAGGTGGGCTACCAAAGTAAACAGATGTGGTACAAGCAATAGAAGAATATTTAATGGCATTTCTACAGAAAAAAAAGAAAAGCAATGGTCAATGATTGGAGCAGAATAGAATTCTAGTTTCTGAGTACTGAAGGCGGTGAGTCAAGATTTCTGGATGTCAGGCTCAAAGCATCTTCAGATAGAGCGAGGGCAGGGGCAGTCTGTCAGATTTTCCTGCTTTGTCGTTTGAATGTCACTGGTGATCTTTCTGAGTGGCCCACAGAGCAACAGGCTTGGAGACTGTTTATATAAGAGATGCTGTAGTGATTTCTCTGATGTTTATATCAACTGTTCGGTTTTAGCTTGCATAGCTTCCGGAAAAGGGAAGTTTTAGTTCTGAATGATTCCGGGTCAGAAGCATGGGAGAAAATTGGATACATTAGTTTGGAGAGTTGTAGCCATCTATGAGGAAACTAGGAGAATTCAGGATCCAGTCCAGCACCTCAAAAATACATCTGTATTAATTAAATAAAAAAATTGTTTTTATCTACTGAAAAATTATCCTTGGCCACATGAATTTAAAGTAACTTTTTAAAGTTTCTGTTTAGAAATACCTAATTCAAAAGAACTTATTTTTAAGCCAATTAAATAGAACTATTTTATAAATTGAGTTTGTCATCCGGAGGTAGAAAAATACCATTTCTATATAATGTGCACATATAGATGTACATAAATATGTTGGCAGACATAAATAGAGATCTCATAGCTTTCATTTAAAAATTTTAGCCATAAACAAGTGTAATAATATAAAACTCACTAGTTTATAAATAAGAGTTAGAATAAGTGAAGATTATCTGTTCAGATGGCTAAAGCTTTCTACTGTTTGTGGAGAAGACTTTTAAGACTTGTATTTGTCCTTGGCAAGTAATCTCAATGAGTCTGTGGTCTAGAGTTTGGGCAAGCACGACTTTTTTTTTTTTTTTACAATTTATTTTATTTTAGTATCATAAACCTACAATTACATGAGCAATATTGTGATGATTAAACTACCCCCTTCATCAGGTCCCCCCCACCAACCCTATTACAGTCACTGTCCATCAGTGTAGTGAGATGAGAATCACTACTTGTCTTCTCTGAGCTGTACAGTCCCCCCCGTGCCCCCCCACCCTATGTCTGCCAATCGTAATGCCCCTTTTACCCTCTTATCCCTCCCTTCCCACCCATCTCCCCAGTCCCTTTCCCTTTGGTAACTGTTAGTCCATTCGTGGGTTCTGTGAGTCTGCTGCTGTTTTGTTCCTTC
>JAQQAC010018689.1:9850853-9876528 GCA_029783875.1 Phataginus tricuspis | reverse complement strand
AAAAAAAAAATGAAGGAACAAAACAGCAGCAGACTCACAGAACCCACGAATGGACTAACAGTTACCAAAGGGAAAGGGACTGGGGAGATGGGTGGGAAGGGAGGGATAAGAGGGTAAAAGGGGCATTACGATTGGCAGGCATAGGGTGGGGGAGTACGGGGGGGACTGTACAGCTCAGAGAAGACAAGTAGTGATTCTCATCTCACTACACTGATGGACAGTGACTGTAATAGCGTTGGTGGGGGGGACCTGATGAAGGGGGTAGTTTAATCATCACAATATTGCTCATGTAATTGTACGTTAATGATACTAAAATAAAATAAATTGTAAAAAAAAAAAAAAAAGATGTAACAGGCAACCAACAAGAGACTGCGAAAGATGCAGCCACCATGCTCCAAAAAGTACTCCCAAAGATAATCTAAGAAAGTAAAAGCCTTTCATTGATACAAGTGGTGAGAATGGTGTCTCCAGATGCACTCATCTGTGACTCCAGGCAGGTACTACTGGAATAGGATTTTGAACACTAACAAAGCAACAGAGGTTACGAGGACAAGGCACCTTATGGGCCAGGACCCCTTCGGACAAACTCCCTTGAGAGCTGGCATAGTTGGATAAAGAGAATGCTGCCCGTGTCTTTGTGTCTTGGAATACCAGTCTTTTTGACCAGCTACCAAGATGCACACTGGCACTTGGACCTTCCAGCTGGTGGAGACCAAATAGAATATTTGCACTGGTCACAAAGCCAAGCTTTAGGACATAGAACGAAAGGAAAGGAATACCTCATTGGCTTTTTCTTCTAGGTACAATAACAGCTTTAGCTAAGCCTCGCTTCCTGCAGATCCAAACTAATACCTAAGAGAGATGTGCCCCTGCGCTAGAGATTGTGTCGTGTTCTACAGAGTTCCTCGTTGCACGGAAATCATCTTGAGGCTATGGGTGGTCTAGTGTCAACCTAAGCAGTTCCATGGCCAACCTATCCTAATATGGGAGTCTTTGAGTGCAATGGCAAGTGCTCTAACAGCTCGGGACTGCTTGACCCACACCCACCAGTTTTGTGGCTTTGGCTTCCAAAACGTCTTAGCAACAGCCCTTATCTCCCATTAACCCTCAGCAAAGTTTGTCAAAACAGACACTGGTCTGGTGAGAACTGTGAACTCACCAGCTGGAACAGCAGGCCGACGGGACCCTATGCCTGGATTCCGCCCTGTGCTTTCTCTCTTTGGACAAATGATACAAGAGACGAGACAAAGAAAGACAGTACCCGTCTCTGGGAGGAAAAGTTTCAGTAACGTCAAATTCGTAACAAATATTTACCAGCGTCACTATACCCAAGGGACTAGTTCCACAGATATTTTTTTCCTGCTAATTTAAATTTAGAAAAGGAAAAAACAAAGCAAAACACTCTTGCTTCCGCCGGACCCTGCAGGCAGAGATTCAGGAGACTGACGTGGTATGAATTCTTACCTTCTGCCAGGGCTCGTCAGAAGTCCCAGGGTCTCAGAAGTCCCAGGGTCTCAGAAGTCCCAGGGTCTCAGAAGTCCCAGGGTCTCAGCAGCAGCCCCAGAGCGAGCAGTGTCCAGCCAGCATAGTATCCTGCTGACTAAGCCAACTGCTCGGAAGGAAAATTTTTTCCTCTCCCCTTCTTGGTTCTTTGGCTGATATAATAATGAAGTTAACATAGGACAGATGAACAGGAGTAAAACAAATCTAATTAAGTACATACAGGGACCCCATAAGAATATGAGACCCACAGCAGCCAGCCAGCTGAGGTTTATATGCCCTCCTGGGTTGAGGGGAAGGAGGTAGGAGCCTGGGTCTTCAAAGCCAAGGAAGACAATTCACAGGAAGACGAGAAGAGCTAAGGTTTAGTAAATAAGCATTTGACAGGCCACACAAACACAATGAGACACAGAGAGGAATCTGATCTCCAGGTCCTGCTGAGCTTCCCCCCCAGCTTAGCACACATACTCCGCATTCCTTGTAGTTATCTCTGGTGGTGGTTCTCTCCCGGACCCGGCCCTCTCACTGAAGTCTTCTAGGCCAAGGAGGAGGTGAAAGCTCTAACGGAGTCTTCTGGCTCTTATTTGACTTCAGCTCGAAGTGATGCACATGTCAAAGTGGCACATTTGGAGGAGATGTGTTCTAAACCCCTTCAGCTACTTAACCTCTTTTGGCTTTAGTTTCCTCATCCATGAAATGGGGAGAAAAATGGTTATTTATCTTCCGTGGTTGTGGTCCAGATTAAATGAGTTATTGTACTTAAAACCTTAGACTAGGGCTTGGGCCCATATTGAATGCTGTGTCTTTTGCTGTTACCCCTCTTATTGTGACTGTTCCTACTTAGCTGTGTGATGTTGGGCAGGGATCGATTCTTTTCCAGCTATTACACTGTGAATTTGATGTGTCCAGAGAGAATAAAAATGAACAAGAAATGGGGGCACAGGAAAGGCAAGACAAGGCAGAGCCTGTGTGCAAGTGGACTGAAGCTGACTCTGTCTTGTCTTCTCTGGCACTGGGCACTGAGCCACGGTGCCTGTGAATTCATGGTGGTGCCATCACCTAAGGCTTCACTCTTTGATGGCAACACTTGTCCAGGGAGTTGCTTTTCTTCTGGCTTGGATGCTAAAGCTAATAGATGGAGTCCTGTGACAGTCTCAGCAAATAAGCTCCTCTGGCTTAGAGAAATATAAACTCAGAAATAGTGAAGAAAATTTCCAGCTCCCTGAAATTGGCAGTAAATCTCAAAGATGAGAGTCAAGGTAGGAGCTTCCCTCCCAAGAATGTTCTGGAGTGTCACAGATCGGGACTCACAGTTTTTAGACATGGGGTTAGAATTATTCAGGTTTTATTATTCCCAAAGAACCCCTACCTGGAGGGGGAAATGGTAAAGCAATAGAGGAGCAGGGTTGGCTGTCATTTTTTGGCCTTTAGCACGTTCTGTCATCAAGTATTTAATACTTCGGTAAATATGATGTGTGAGATTGGATGATGGGGCTGGGTGGGGTTGACAAAGCTTCTTACTTCAAGCAACAGCTGTCTTCACGATGGATGGACCCTTAGAACAAGATACCTACTGTGGAGTTGTGGAATGCAGCCCGAGGAGAAACACCTACCAAGAAAAGAAGCATTTAAAACTTGCGTGGGGTGGGGTAGGGATAGAGTAATTTATTGCTGACAAAAGAATGTTTTTCTTTCATCAAAAATAGAATTTATTGTCTATATAACATGTGGCATATTCAAACTGGAAGAGCAACATTTTGTTAGAGATGCTTTGCCTGATATATCAGTCCTAGATATTAGAATTATCTTAAGAAATAAAAATAAGCATTTTTATTTAAAATAAATACATGCTATTGTAGAAATTTCATGCATGGAAACAAAGAAAAATTGAAATCTTTCATAATCTGATGACCAGAGATAACCAATTAGCCTCCTGTGGTAAGGCTACCTATTTTCTGTAATTTTTAAACCTGGTTAAAATGGCACATAAACACTTAAATTCTAACTTCTAAAATTTAACAATTAAGCATAAGCATTTCCATGTTACTAGAAAAGCTTTGTGATGATGTTATATCATTCTGTGTGTTTCTATGTGGGAATTTATTAACCGTAACAATGTGGGGAAACGCTTCGCGTCACTTGCTATGTGCCTGATTCTGTGTCAGGTGTTTTACATACACGAACTCATTTAGATCCCAATGGCACTCTAAGGCTTATACTGTCAATATCTCTTATTTTACAGATAAAGAATATGAGAGGTTAACTCACTCGCCACCGGTCTCTCAGCTGTAGAGTGATGGGGCCAAGATCTGAACAGAGGCACTTAGGGCTCTAGGAATTAGTCATAGCTCACAGGATACTCAGCTGCTCAACTGCTGGAGGCCCTCAGAGCATAGCTGTTAATATTTTTTCTTTTAAATAAAACTGCTATAAAGGAGCATAGCTACTGAATCCACCCAGGCCAGTTCCTGGGGGTCAGGCTGGGTGTAGAGATATAGATGCTGCCAAGCTAGTGGGCCAGTGGGTGTGTGACAGACACAATTCTGGGGATAAACCCCCGTAGGAGAGCCAGACTATTGGTGGCAGGGTCAGAATTTGAACTCTGTTTTCAGACTCTTTCCTACCCTATTTCTCTTTCTACTGTTCTGTGTGAAAAGACACACAAAATCTTTTTAATAAGTAAAAACAGTGAAAGATTTTGAAAGTTTCAGGTCTAGAATGAAACTTTTGGACTGAAACTATGGTTTATTAAGTGTAGCAGATTCTTTTCTCCCTATTTCTATATGTATGCCTTGGCTTAACAGGTAGTGAGCCTTTTCTGAGCTTTTTAATTACTGGGATGGGATTCTGTACCTTTCTTTTGCTCTAAGTGATGGGGTAGGATGACATGTCTGTTTGGAGAGACTGGATGAAAGGTGAGGTAGGTGCTGGCTGCCTCTTCTCACAGTCAAGGCACACCCCTGCCAACCCCATCCAGCGGCTCTAGGGCCTTGGGTCCTCAGGGCTCAGTAAGGTGTGTGGCAGACCAGCCTCCTCTAAGTGGTTGGCAGGGTAGGGTCTGCTCTTCAGACCCCATCTCCCTAATCTGAGCCCTAGGGACTCAGTGTGGAGGAAGCAGTGCGAAACCTAATAAGGTCCTATGCCGGTTCTACAGTCCAGGCTCAGCAACAGATAAATTTGTATTTGCATCGCCCTAAGCCTATGTGTCTATTTCTCAATTGGTTTAGAATCTCTAGGAACAGGTGTATCATTAAAATTCCTTTTGAATTTCCACTTCCATCTTTTGTGTATTGGAGACAAAAAGTATTAATGTGAGAGTGGCAGCCCTACCCCCACACAGCCCCAAACACAGGGAATACTGTTTGGCACGCTCAGCTTCTCTCCATCTCCCTTTCTCTACAAATTCTATCTTGAGAGACAAATTACTGAATCTCTCTGAGGCTCAGTGCTTGGGCTTCAGTGATGCAGGGTTTTAGCAATTTGTGTTGAGAGGCAAAAATGAGAAGCAGGGGTGAGGGGCTGCATATAAAAGGACTGAGATTTACTCATGGGGAGAATGAAAGAATCGAGATGGAAGAACAGGGCCAGAAAGAGGAAAGACAGGAACTCACACAGACAGCCACAGGACTCTTCGAGGAGAGCATTCAGGTCAGCTGGGGATTTTGAGCAATACTGAAAATCAGAGGAATGGGGAAAGATAATTTTAAGTCTTTATTGGAAGCTATGAATGGACACTTTTGTTGACAGACACTCTGGTAAATATTAAAATTCTCTTAAAGTACTAGAAAGGTTGGGTTTCTTTGAATGTGACTCTGTAGAGTGGGCCATGACTTGGCCCCGGTTGTAAATGGTTTGCATATGTCTTCCTAAATGTCGAATCCGGCACAGTTGATGTCCAATGGAAATGGGAGAAATGCTCCTCAGTACCCTAAGCCCTGAGATGTATAGATGTGGGTGTCTGTTTTTGTACATATTCGGGCGCTAGGGGAGCTCTCAGATTGAGCCCATGCTGTTTTATATCAAAACTGGGAAGTGGGGAGACATTTTCACTGTCCCCCTGGTGTCTACTTGTTTGAAATACCAAGGATTTTCTGAGAAAGAGCATGTTCTAGAGAAAGAAGGTTGAGCTGGCTCAAGGACAATGCAGCAGAGAGGAGGGAAGGGGATGTCCTGACATCCTCCAGAATCCCAGCTCTACAACACATCCGAATCTTGGATAAAGAAGATCACAACAAAAACATCTGCTTCACTGGATGTCATCATTACCCCACGTGACACCTACCCTGAGCACTGTAGCCAGCTTTAGCAGGGAAGGTGGTGGGAGGCCTGAGGCCTCGTCCTGGGTATCTGCACCTCCGTCTCAGGCATCTGTGGCCTCAGCAGCTGCTGTCACTGCAGGGCTTGAGTCAGCAGACACCACCTGGGGTCCCAGAGATGTCTGAGATCCCATGGGAACAGAGACCCAGAGATGCTCCTCTGTGAGTGCCCTGTGACAGGCTAGTGGAGTCTGGGAGACACAGTTAATTTTATTTTTATTCTCCCTCTCCACACAGGCAGAAAACCTGAAATTACCTTAATGGGGAGAAGGAGGGAAAAACTCCCAAATAGGTGTCAGCTGCACTGAGAAAAGTTCTGAAGAAGTTTGGCAGGAACCCCAGTCAGTAGTTACATCTGCGTTCCTGACATCAGGCCTGTAATGTTTGGATTCTAGGCCTAGGCAGATGGACCGTTTGTCACGTGTCTGCTTTTCCTGGCTCCTGTTTTCCAACAGCCCTTGCCGTGGGATCCAGCTCTTAACAGATCTGTCTCCTGTGCACTTGGCACTTCCCGCACGTTCGCGTCCTCACGCACGCGGCTCCCTGGTTATCAGTGTAAGGACAGGAGGGAGTGGAGGAATGAGGTCCTGACTCTCTAGCCTGGTCTGGCATCCTTCTGCCCACCAAAAGCAGGCTTGGCTTTGTGTTGGAGCTGCTGGTGCAGATTCTTCATAAGACTCTCGTGCTGTGTGGACACTTGGCAGTGCCCCCTGCAGCAGCTGGGGGAGCAAGAAGAGAAATCAAAGATCCATACCCTGTACCTTTAGGAGCCAGATGTCACCGTGGGAACTGGGGGGAGGAAAGGATAGTCACTGAAGGGCCTTGAGCTCATCTCCAAAGCTACAAGGCAACAAATCCAACACAGATGGTAAATACTGGCTCTTAGGGTGACCTAACTGGTGGGAAGTACCTTTTGTTCCAAAGAGTTAGTGGCATGGTTCAGAGGAGGCGCAAAGACCCGTGTATCAGCTAAAGCCTAACAGCCATGACAGCAGGCTCCAGGAGTCCCATTGGCTGTCTCACAGCGGTATTAGGTCCTGGATTGTCCTCATCAGGGCTGGCTTCAAAAGGCCATCCTCTTGTCTGAGCATGGCACGACCAGCATGCCCTCATGAGGCTGAGTAATTATGGAGACTGTATGCATATGGCCCTAGGCAAGTACCCAGGTGTCCCATGCTATCATTTCCATGAGAAGGACCAACCCAAAGTTGAAGAGAAATGTAAACCCTTCTGGTTTCATGGGTGCTTCGTGTTGTTATTTGCGGTGATGGCCCAGTGGCAACATAACTCCAGACAGAGCTCAGCTCCCTCCAGCATCTGCTAAAGGAAATCAGGCTCTCTGTGCTGTGATCTTGGGATTCCATGTCTGCCCCAGAGGCTCCGATCAGAAGTGAGACCTTAAACTTCGTCCTCGGCTCTCTGCTCCACAGAGTAGTTACAAGATGAATACGCTTTTAAACCAGGGAAATCAGAACACGGGGTAAGGAGGGACCATGAGAAATTCTTCGCTTAGTTAAAAGCACCTGAAACGTCTGGTGGAGAGTTTCAGATTCTAAAATAGGGGGGAGTTCTTGCTTTGCTTAGGTTAGGGGAAATGTAGCCTCCTGGGTTTCTAAAAAAGAATCTCAGAATTGTACAAGCAGACTTTATATCAACATTTGGAGCTGTGAGAATGAATCAGACAAACACGAATCAAACGTTCCTAGAAAAACAGAGGGGCTGAAAATGGAATTGCAAAGTGTTTTTGGCAGTTTGGGATTTTGGAGTATTATTAGCACCCTCCCACCCCAAACTCCACAGACAGTTGACTGTCTGTATTTGGCTGGTATTTATTTGCTTCTGAAACAAGTGATTTTGAAGCCTATTATGAGATACATATCCCACGAAACGCTTCCTTTCCTTAGTATTAAGTATGAAACAGAGTTTAGTCCATCTGGAGAGTGATTTTGGTTTTAAACCTTTTAAAATAAGGTCTCCCCCTCCCCTTACCCCCAAGATCAACGCTCCATCAACACTCCCAAGAAAGTGGCCATGGCTGTTACAGAGGAGCCTCATTCCCGGCGGCACAAGAGGTTACCTTGTAATTTAGATATCCATTCTATGCTTTGAGGCTCACATCAGCAAGCTATTGATTTTTTTTCTCCCCCCCCCCACACCCCTCAGAAGACGACTTGCAATCTGGGAACCTGCGGAAACTGTATTTACTTCAACATCTCCACTTAATGCAATTTTGAGTCACTGAGCCTGACGGACTTATCTCCTGTATTCTAAGAAGCCCAGAGTCAGGTCAATCTAAGGCCAATCTAAGGCCGGGTGAGTGATCAATGCTGCTCCATTAGCTGAAGAGATCGTACCAAGACAGCCTTATACTAAGTACTGTAGAGCAGGAGGAAAACTCCGCAAAGGCCGGGGAGGGAAGGATTCAGTTGGGAACAGAATCAGAGGGGAATCAGAATCCGTAGCCCAGTTTCAGGGGCAAAGCGTTGTGAGTTCTCTACCGCCGAACACACCGGCTCCTTCCAGCGCAGCAAAGGGACGCTGTTGACTCAATTAGGCCATCTAGTGGTCGGACAAGGCCATCACCGCCAGCGTTCCTGAGCCGTGGGGGCTGGGCGGGAGCCGGGGAGGGGGGCTTGTAACAATTGTTCTGAGTTTCCTGTTTCATTTTCTATCTTCTTCCACTCTATTTTTTATCTTCTCCGTTTTTCCTTTAGGAAACCGAGATCCCCGTCTCCACTTCTCAGCTCCTTTGCTCTCTCCACCTGCCTTTTTGGACCCGTATAGATTTCTCTTTTCCATTTGGAAATTGCCCATTATTGCTATCTACACATTGTCACCAAAACCAATTTGTGCAAACTAACAGGTTTATCAGTACTGCTGAAATGAGATTAAGACTGCTTCCAATGAAACAGATTAAAAAACCAGATGAATGAAGCCCTCTAATAAGACATTAAAGATAATGGCAAGAATGATTAGCGAGCGTGATGCATTGAGCAGATATGAGGACTTGGGATACCCAGGATCAGTAAACTAATAAGAAAGAATCTACGTTTAATTCCTTTTAGTCAGTGAGATATAATCACATCAACATTATGATTTTTTGGTCATTATTTATCTGTGAGAGCAATATCACACCTTTCCTCCAAAATTTTTCAAAGCTTATTAGCGAGAAAAAAGAGAGAGATTGCTTTGGGAGGAGAGCTCTTCTCATGTCAGCAATTTAAGAATATAAAGGAATGCTTAATCCCTGTTTGTGTTTACACCCCGATTATGCAGACACTTTTTCATTTTTGTTTCGTCTCTGAGAGTGGCCTATTCCTAGCCAGACTCTTTTACATTACACAATCAGTTCACCAATTATTTCATTGTTAAGTCACGGCAAGACAATCTGAAAATTATATTTCTACTGGGTAATATCGCAGAGGTTGGCTGTGGTAGCTCTGAGCTGCGGGGCCGTGCGTCCAGGCCGAGCAGCTAGGTTTATCTTCCTGCCTTGTTGGGTTTGAATTCATGAAGGAAGGCGCATGGAATGGGAAGTCATTATTTGCTCATTTAGAATTTTTTGAACCCTACTCTGTGACAGGCCCAGTCCTCTGCTCCAGGGAAACAGGTGAACAAGAACTCGGCTGTGCCCTTGATGACCCCAGAATAGAGTAGGGGGCAAAGGTGGGTGGAAGACAGGGAAATTAAGGTGATAACAAGTAAACAAACCCATGTGACAAGGGACTAAGATTAATACATGGCACCATGGATGCCTGGAGGAAGAAACAACCTTCTGGAGAAGCTAGGGAAGGTGTCCCAAAGGAGGAGCCCTTTGAGGTAGGTATGAGAGGAAGACCAGGGTTTTGCTAGAGAGAGAAAAAGAATAGGACAGAGAAGAAATTTGTGCACAAACATCCATGAAAAAGCCTGCTGTGCTGCGGGAGTCAGTGCTCGGTAGGGAACAGCAGCCTGGGGAAGCCTGGCACAGGAGCCTGGGGTCAGTCAAGAAGGACCCTGTCCTCCACACTGGGGCTACACATTTTATCCTAAAAGCCGAAGCCATTCATTAATACTTTGAAAGAGTAACTATATGATCAACCCTGTGTTTAAAACGATAACTTTGTTGAGCTCTGGAGAATGGGTTAAAGGCAGATGAGAAATGAATCTGCTAAAATTATGATATGGTGAGAAAAACTCAGAACCAAGACAGGTATGTGTTTGTACCTGACCAGAGCTACTAACATGCCCTGTGAGCTTGGGTACAATCATCTCTCGAATCGCAATTGTCTCATCTGTAAATTGAGGATAGCAATATCTACTTCCTGAGGTTTTGGAAAGATCAGAAATAATATAAAACAAGGCCACATGGTAGGCACATAATCCCCACCACAGTGACAATTCTTCATTAAGCACGGCTGAGGGGTGTGGAAGGGGATGGGGTATGATGGCAGGGTGTATGTGTGTGTGACTGTGTGTTTTACTGTTAGGAAAATTGATGAATAAAATAATACTAAGTTACTACATTATGCTAAGAACAGAAGGAAATTTGGAATTAAAAATACATGTTCAGATGGATATATTATTTATGTCATTGATGTACTTTGCTGAATGAAATTTCACAGATTAGGCATTTTTGCAATATTTTAGAGATCCAGCATATTACAAATAAGCCCACTTCACCCATTTCATAGTGCAGCTAGCTGTAAGGGCTCAGACTGCCTGTGAAATTCCTGGGTTACTGAAATGTCAGCTCCACGAGGACAGGAAGACAGTCACCGCTACATCCCTAATGCCTAGAACTCAACAAAGTCAATATTTATTGAATAAATGGATGGATTAGATATGAATAATTGAAAAAAGCAGTGGAAACATCAGTTTCATTGTCAATTGATAGGGTCAAAATATCTAGTTTCAGTCTCTCCATTCCCTTCATCAACTAAAATTTTACTCATGAATTCAACATTTAACAAAAATGATTGAGTCCCTCTATAAGTACCCTTGGCCTCTGTGTGCCACAGAGAATGAGGAGCTTAGTATACAATGGTGAATAATACAGACTGGTCTCACCCTGAGCTTACAGTCTAGTTACATGGGCAGTTGGGTCTCCTGAAGGCTGTGAAATGTATAGGCTCCTTTCTCCACTTTCCCCACGTTCCCCTGCACACCACCATCATTCCATTTGCGATCTGAACAATGAGTAGATGTGAAAGGCACTAGGTAGAAGGCAGCATAGGAGGCTGTGTGCTGGGACCCCATACATTTGATTTTGCCTCTTGACTCCAGCACTTGTTACATGAGAGTTTGAGCTAGCTGCTCAGTCTTGCTAAGCTGAAATTTCCTCACGTTTAAACTCAGTATTCTCAATAGGAATTAGTAAAATTAAGTATGCAAATGACGGTGCACAGTAGGCTTTTACTATTGTGTTTTGCTTACCAAGAGATTTCCTTATCGGTAAGATTGATAGCTATGGAAAGACAATTGTTTTCCAAAGGACTTAAAGCTTTGATACCCTCAAGTTGCTCATATTGTCTCCAAATGTGTCACAAAAGACAGTCAATTAATTCAACTTCATTCAGAAAGTGAGGAATCAACTCTAAGACCTTCTACGAACTCTTGAAAATGTTCTTTTTCTTTTCTGGTGGTTTATTAACATGCAATCAAGTCCAGATTCAGTAAGCTACATGTCTGCAGATATGGCAATTAAAACTCTTAAAACCTGACAGAATATGCAGCAATGAAGAGAAAAATCTAAAAATAATATGTTTAAATAAAAACAGTCTCAGTGTTTAAGATACCAAATAAAAGGAGTTGAAAATGTTAAGTGCATTATTTTTACACACAGTTAAATTTATATAAATATGTGTAGAAAGCCATTTCTGAATTTAATGGGTACTTTAAGTACATCTTTTTAGTTTTTTAAGATTTTCTCCACACTTGAGCCAACCCCACACCTGCTGTTTTACTTATTTCCTTGCTCATCTACAGAAAAGGAAGATGTTCATAAAAGTGTAACTTGCTGATAGATTCCAATTTTTCTAACCAACATACCTGACTCAAAGATCATATTTAGAGATACTTAAAAACATTTCTGTAATTTGCAAATGACTCCACTTAAAAATACTCATTTTATAAAAGTCTGCATGGTTATGAATGCACATTTTACAAAGTGGACATTTGCCCCTGGAGTGAGGCCTTGGATGTCCATGTCACATTTACTACTGTGACTCCTTGATTAAGAACATCCTCTCCCCTAGTTTCTAAGCTCTTTTTGGAAAAAGAGTTGAGGATTATTTTTCAGGCACACTATCGAGATCCAAGAGTGGGAGTTGCAGAGAGAGATATGATGGGTCCGAACTGCATTCTCTCTTTAGTCTCTTTCTAGCCGGGGGAATTCATGTTCTAAAATCTGGGAGAAGGCTGAAGCGAACGTCTCTCTCACTTTCTGGGCAGCCCCTAAATCAAGTGTGTTTCGGGATAACAGGGCCACTGGGGGCAGGAACTCCTTAAATTAAATCTTTCTTTGTGATGATGAGAAAGAAACTGTCTGCCATTTGATCCCTGGGAAACAACACCTGTCCCTGAGGTAAAGCAAGTATTGCCATAAAGTGAGTCAGATTTTTTGTTTCCCAGTGCATAGGAAGGTTATGTTTATACTCTACTGTAATCTATTAAGTGTACGATAGCATGAAATCTAAAAAACAATGCACCTATTTTAAAAACACTTCATTGCTAAGAAATGCTAATAGTCATCTGAGCTTTCAGAGAGTCATCACTTTTTGCTGGTGGAGGGTCTTGCCTTGATGTTCATGGCTGCTGACTGGTCAGGGAGCTGGTTGCTGAAGGCTGAGGTGGCCGTGGCAATTTCTTAAAATAAGACAGCCGGAGGTTTGTTGCATTAGTTGACTCTTCCTTTCACGGATGATTTCTCTGTAGCTTGCGATGCTGTTTGATAGCATTCTAGCCAGTGTAGAACTTCTTTCAAAATCAGAGTCAATCCTCTCAAACCCTGCTGCTGGTTTTTCAACTATGCTTGTGTAATATTCTAATTCCTTTGTTATCATTTCAGCAATGTTCACAGCCTCTTCACCAGGAGTAGTATCCATCTCAAGAAACCACTTTCTTTGCTCATCCAGCCCCTCATCCATTAAAGGTTTATCATGCAACGCCAGCAATCCGGTCACATCTTCAGGCTCCACGTCCAATTCTAGTCCTCTTGCTATATTTTTACGACATCTGCAGCTACTTCCTCCAAGGAAGGCTTGGACCCTTCAAAGTCATCCATGAGGGTTAGAATCAACTTCTTCTAAACTCTTGTCGAGGTTGACGTTTTGACCTGTTCCCATGGGCCACAAATATTCTTAATGGCATCCAGATTGGTGAATCCTTTCAAGAAGTTTTCAATTTACTTTGCTCAGACCCATCAGAGGAATCACTAACCTAGGGCAGCCATAGCTTTACAAAATGTGTTTCTTAAATAATAAGACTTGCAAGTTGAAATGACTCCTTGGTCCATATTCAGTAAATCATGTTGTAAACAGATATGCTGTCATCCAGGCTTTGTGGTTCCATTTCTCAAGCACAGGCTGAGTAGATTTAGGATAATTCTTAAGGTCTCTAGGATTTGGGGAATGGTAAATGAGCTTTGGCTTCACTTAAAGTCACCAGCTGCATTAGCCCTGAACAAGGGAGTCAGCCTGTCCTTTGAAGTTTTGAAGCCAGGCATTTCCTCATCTCTTGCTATCAAAGCCTTAGGTGGCATCTTTCAATAGAAAGCTGTTTCATCTACACTGAAAGTCTGCTGTGTGGTGTAGCCACCTTCATTAATGATCTCAGTGGGCTCTTCTGGATAATTTGTTGCAGCTTCTCCATCAGCACCTGCTGCTCCACCTTTGCACGTTTCTGGTAAGGAGACGGCTTCTTTCCTTCAGCCTCATGAACCAACCTCTGCTAGCTTCCAACTTTTCTTCTGCAGCTTCCTCAACTCTCTCAGCCTTCATAGAATTAAAGAGAGTCAGGGCCTTGCTGCGGATGAGGCTTTGACTTAAGGGGATGTTGTGGCTAGTTTGAACTTCTATCCAGACCACTAAACCTTTCTCCATATCAGTAATAAGGCTGTTTCTCTTTCTTATCATTCGTGTGTTTACTGTAGTGGCACTTTTAATTTCCTTCAAGAACTTTCCTTTCATTCAGAACTTGGTTAACTAGCACAAGAGGCCTAGCTTTCAGCCTATCTTGGATTTTGACTTTCCTTCCTCACCAAGTTTAATCATTTCTTGCTTTTGATTTCAAAGTAAGAGACATGTGACTTTGTTTTGCTTGAATACTAGAGGCCATTGTAGGGTTACTAATTGGCCTAAATTCAATAGTGTTGCATTTCAGGGAGCAGGGAGGCCCAAGGAGAGGGAGAGAGACAGGGGAATGACCAAGAGATGGGGCAGTCAGAATATATACAACATTTGGTGATTAAATCTGCTGTCTTATATGGGTCAGGTTCTTGGCATCCCAAAACAATTACAATAGTAACATCAAAGATCACTGTTCATACATCACTGTAATAAATACAATAGTGAAAAAGTTTGAAATATTGGGAGAATTACCAAAATGTGACACAGAGACATGGGAAACTGGTGTAGACAGACATGTTTGATGCAGGGTTGCCACAAACCTTCAATTTGTAAAAAATGCAGTATCTGCAAAGTACAGTAAAATGAGGTGTGCCTTTACTAAAATAATTAATTATATAACTTTTGAGATTTGTATTTATTATTTTATAAATGGGTTTATTATATCATTGAATATATAAATTAATTTAACTCTACAATTACTTGCAAAAATAGAAGTATTTCTAAAAAATAAGAGTAAAGGGTATCATGTACATAAAAGGGAAATAACATCTTATATTGACTATATAAGCATTAGCAATAGCATGTTATTTATTATAACATAAGATAATTATTCCTGTTATATCTCTACATAGTTCATTTATTGATTATCTCAGTCTCAATACTGTGACATGGATATTTTTCTAAAGGATAAAATTTTAAATATGATTTATTATTAATTTTTTTTCATAAAATTGATTGCAGTCTCCTTAAAAACTACATTTCATGGCTGGTCAAACTTAGAATTGATAACTTCAGTTGACTGCTCTTTGTAGATAGTACTACTCTTAGTTGAGAAAATACCTTAGGTATTGAGGTATTGGTAAGCTCTAATTTTAATTTTGCTAGGTGAGAGATATTCTTAACTCCATTTTTAATATGTAAATGTATAAATACTTTACGCCAAATATTTTTGCATGTACTTTTTACCTCCATTTCTTCAAAAAATCATTTTATAAAACAAAACCTATCAATAAATGATCTACACTTGAAGATATTTCAATATAATTCCATTTCAGTAGAAAATGTAAGTTTATTAAAAAAAAAACAAAACACTAAGAGCTCTCCATTAGAAGACTTTCCCCAGAGGTAAAGGTATTCCAAAATATAATTATAGAATTTCAAAATTAAATGTTTTGTGCTTTTATCTCTTACTTGGTTTATTTTTCCTTTGCTTTTGTGGCATTACATTTCACCATCTTTCTGGTTTCAAGATTTTCTTTCAATAATTATAATTTGCTATACATTTAAAAAGATGAAACTGTTTGGTCTTTTATCAGTTGAATATTTTGATGAAAGATTTGCAACTTCTTTCAAACAAAATGCAACCTCAATTTTGAGAGCTGCTTTACAATAAGGTTAAATACCATTGTTAGATGCTTGGATTGATCTACAAAGTAGTTCTTTAAAAATTGAAACATTTCTAACATTAGATGGTGACAGACAGCAAAGAGAAAAGCGTGCATTGCCATATGGAAACATCTTTTAAATAAATTCAAGATGAATTTTGTCACAAAAGTTTTTCATTTAGCTGGCTTCAAATACGGCTTCTGTTTTGACAGGTTGACTCTCAAAGCTTGTTTGGACGCACTCATGAATAATATGTGCACTACAACCAATTCCAATTAGAGTTTTGCTCCATGATTTAATTAGAACATTGTTTTTACCACAATATTAGGCTCTACCAATTGAGGTACAGTCCTCAATTCCTCAATATAAGAAACAAACACTTTACCTTCAACTTTGAGTCTTTTTCTTCAGATTTATAATTGCATTTACAATGATGTTAAATATTTTACCAAGATGGAATGAATTTCTAAGTTTTACTTTGATTTCCTGAATTGGATTTAAAATGTATTATTGGAATTAACCGATTTTCTATTTGAAGAATCTTATGACACTAATGTAAAACTGACATCATCTCTTAGTGAAGTTCTCTAGCGAATGGAGCCAATAATTTTAATAGCCATCACTTCACTTTCATACATACACAGGAAAAACTTGGTATCAGGAGTGAAATTAGAAAATTAGAAAAACATTCATTTGATCCAAATGAAAAGTCATGCTTTCCAGTGTTATAAATTAACTTTTTGCAGTGTTGTTAAATTGACATCTTTGGAAATAGTCTTCTGAAATAATTGCTTACTTTTGAAATGGACGCTGATGCTTCTCCAGAATATTTGGGTCTTCTGTTGATATCAGGTAGATGGTAAAAGTTTAGGAAATTTACGTCTTCATCACCAAGTTTCTTAAGAAATGGAAATTCACTATTTAATGTATTAACATGTACCTTTTTTTTTCAGATCATTGCTTTGAAAAGGACAAAATAAAACAAAAGTCTACTAAACAATAAATAATAAAAAAACACTGAACAGATGTATTTAGATTATGCTATCTGGGGTCTATGGTAGGATAGTCAGGTCTATATTCCTGCACATATTTCACATATTCCAAGCCTATAATTCCTGTTGATTCCCACTGACCCACTGGTAGCCTGATAGCCTCATGCAGCTCTCAGGCTGTGGCATTCATTGACTATTATCCTGGTCAGATTACAGTGGGCTACTGGTAAACCAGGGACCAGCAACACTGACAAGTAGGTTGAATCATCACCTGTCATCTTTTAGATATAACCATATGTTAATCAGAACGCTACATACTAACTACATACAGTTAGACAGGACTCTGGCAGAAGCTAAAGGTACAAGTGGAAATTGCCCAAATCATCTTTATCTTAATGTTTTGTTTAAAGAAGAAATCTAGGGTACATGTTAAACTGCAGGACCTGGGACAACAGATTTGAACTGGAAGTGTTCCAAGTGAACTAGGATGTACAGTCACCATAATAATTAGGGAGTATTTTCAATTGTGGAGGCTTAATAATTATTCAGTGTTGGCGGTTAAATAAATGGTTGGAAGTTTAAAGATGCACTTTATCTAACCAAATTAAAAAGCAGCAGAACAACAGCACACAAATTAGACTGGTTACAATTGAATCCAGTGATTCTCGACTTTTCTTGTGTCCAGATACAGGTTTAAATTTTAAACAAGTGAACAGTCATTAGGAAGCGAGAATTGCTGCAGGACAGCAGGGTCTCCTAGAGTCTATTAAGTCGTTCACAGTTACAGCCCTGTTCACCTGGTTGCCTTTTAGTCCTGTGGTACTTTCTGAGTTCAATTGTTTACTGTCTTGGCTGTGCTCTTAAATGTTCAGGAGGCAATGTTCGCACACTTTCCTGTAAACATGCAGTCTTTCTTGGGTGCCTGTGTGATACGTGCTAGAGCTCTTACCCACTATTCTCCAGCAGTTGATCTTACATCTTACTTCACTTATGCCAAGATTCCGTCTGACGTAGATCATTGTACCATTGTATGCCCATTGTAGCAACAGCAATTTGTAAGAACAAAACGAGCTTTTATGAACTCATTGATATACAGTGTGAAGAACCTGCACTTGAATCTCAGTTGATTGGAGCAACCCCAATTCTCATTCCCCTGCCTTCCTTGTCCCACATAAAGCAAATTTACATCGTTGGCCTAGGACTTCTACACATCCAGATGGAATTTATCCTTTCTCAAATGCCCCCTTAACCTGCAGGATTAAGGTAAACAGGTGAGGTGAAGCTGGCCTTACTTATAGTAGTTGCCGCAGTGAAGACTTGCTTGATTTCTGCTAATAATCTCAGTTATGCTTGTATTATTGTAGGTAGCAGCCATTTGGGGGACGTTCTCTATACCCTTATCTTTTATAAGTGCTTGTACCAAGGTCCTAAAGAAATAAATATGTACATTTTTTATTCAGCTCTCAACCTTTGTCACATCAAGTCAACCTAAGTCACATCAAGCTTTTTTACCACCAAGGGCAACTGATATATTGTCACAATTCTGCCTTATGCATTCATGACTGAACATTCAGCACATATTAACTGCATACTTGACATCTGCCAGTCACTGTGGTAGTATGGGTAGTACAAATGTGAATGAAACACAACCCCTAACATCAGGGAGTTTGTACACTAGTAGTAGATACGGGAAGGGAAGCAAACATTTTATAGCAGGTGCCCATTGTTTTAATTACAGGACCTATAAGCTCTAATGCACAAGTGGAGGAAAATGCCTAGAAACTAGAACAAGTTTCCATTAGCTCTTCAGAGAGTAGATGAATGCCTGAGTTGAGGATCTTGCCGCACTGGTGGATGAGGAGTGGTGGGTAGTGGGGCATTCCAAGCACAGTAAGTAGTCATGTAGATAAAGCCATCATATAAGTAGGTGGGAGCCACTTCTGAATTCTGACATGCTCTTTTCTTTATTTGGAACACGCATCCTATCCACCCCATCCCACCCCTTGACTTGGCTAGTTTAATCTCATCTCACAGATCACTTTATCCAGTAGTCCTTCCATGACATACAAAGTCTGGTTTCAGTGCCTTGTGTATATGCTTCCATAGTGTCCTGAACTTCTAACTGAAACACACATTTAAATTTCAAGTTTTGAATGCTAGCTCTGTCCATAAATTCTAAGTTCTTTGCAGACAGGAAGTAGAAGGCCATGGTGTTTATGGTATTGCCCTGCTTCCTGGCAGAGCCTGTGATACGTAATAAGGTCTCAGTAGATTGAACAAAAATGAATGAATAAATAAGTGTATAAAGTCAGACCATGTAAATTGAGAGATGATTTTCTTCAAAAGCTGACCAAAGTTCTTTTAGAATCCTGTCAGCTACTCCTTTTAATTTTTTTATAGCTCTCCTTTCTCATAAAACTTGGTGCCTGTTCTCCAAAGACATTTATGAGCGTGTTTCTAATCTTGCTTAAGATGGCAAACTGAGATCTTTCCCTTCATAGGTTCTCATCCAAATTATAGCTTGAAAGTGTACCAAACAATGAATGCCTGATAGCAAGAGTAAGGGTAGACAGGTTCATGAGCTGAAAGATCTCAGCCCTTCAGACAGGATGAATATTTGGCAGATGAAACAGAGGAGAAAGCTGTTCAGACTTGATTATTTGCTGGATCAGGCTGTGGCGTAGGTGAGATTACCCTGCTGATTAGAACCCAGACATGCTGGCAGCTTGGTGGTGGTAAATATGGAGGATGCAAGGGGGATAGTAATTGCAAAAATGAAGATTAATCCAAGATTTACCTGCAGAAAGCTATGCTAGGTATATTCACTCTCCTGTTCCCTTTCCCGTTCAGAGTGACAGGCCAACTGGTATTTCTCTCTAGGAAAACATCTAGCATCTAGATGTTCTTCTCCAAAGATGAACTTTCTGGGGCAACCAAGGCTTCTTGACTGACTCTAGTGGCCCAGAGTAGAGTTTTTCTTATTCTGGCACCTGAGAACTGGTAGTCCAAGGGCCACTGACTTTCTCATTCTAATACAACACAGCCTAGAGTGAAACTGCTAATGGAAATAGCATGTATACCCATGTATAAGGACATCAGCTTTCCCACTAAGAAAGAGGCCTATTGGGAAAATGATGCCTACAAACATGCAGCAAATGAAATGTACTCCTTCTACGCTGAATAATCAGCCTAGTCCTCAATTCCTCAATATAAGAAACAAACAGGAATCACCAGAACATGAAGGAAACAAGAGCATGAAGGAGTCTAGCCAAGATAATAATGAACAGCTGATCCCAGAGGAACAAGTGATTACTCATGAACAAAACAGAAAAAAATATGCTTTGTGGAAGGAACAAGTAGGGGACGTGATTAATTTCATGGAAATAAAAATATGATTGATACAATGAAGACTGCTAATGGTCATCAGCTAGGCACCAAATTTGTGCTCTGCCTTCCAAAATATGCAGTTATTTTGGGAAGCAGTTATTTAATTAGGAAGTAGATGTCACAGCCCTCCTCTGCCAAATTGCATGTAGGTGAGACCAAATGAGCATTTTCACCAGTGGAATGGGTGCAGAAATGCCATGGGGCATGTGCATGGCAAAGCTGTTGATAGTCAGCTTTGTTTCCTTTTCCCCCTTCTCCTGGCTGTGTACAGGGGACTATGAGGGCTTAGGTGGTGGTTAAGCCTGAGGAAGTCACGAGCCTCGAAATTTCTTTTGGGGAGGAGCTACTCAATGAACAGAGACAAATATGTTTACAGAGTTACACAAGCATGAAATAAACTTTACTGTGGTAAGCCACTGAAATTTGGGGGCTTCTTTGTTACAACAGCAGATGGTGTTCCACTTACTAATACAACTGACAACATTTAATTTTTAAACATCAGCAGAAAGGTAGGAAGAAAAGTTGAAGACATTTCCTAGAATCTAGAACAATTAGGGGGAGAAAAATAAAAATTGAGAACATATAGGTGACATAAGGAGTTGATCCAGAAGCAATAAGCACTAAAAAGGGATTCAAGAAGAGATAATATAGAGCGTTGAGGAGAGAAAATTATCATATACTAAAAAGTAGTTCACAGAGCTAAAGACTAAAGTTTCAGATAGAAAGGGATCAGTAAAGCCTGAATAAACCTAAACTAAGTTAGGTAGTTGCAAAATTTCAGAAGATTAAATTAAAAGGAAGACTTTAAAAGTTATTGCATGAAAAAACATCATATATAAGGGGGAAGATCAGACTGGCTTTGGGTTTCTCAGCGGCATCACAGTATGCCAACAGGAAATGGAGAAATGACTTCAATATTTTGAGGAAAAACTTTGTTCAGCCTAGATTTCTAATTTAGACCTAGCCAGCTATCAATCACTTGTAAAACGAGGATGTATGCCCACATTCAAGGACTTAGAAAATTTACCTCTTATGTGTCCTTCCTAAATTCTTTCACTCCAACAAATGGAGAGAAAAATTGGAACGATGTGATGTGGGATCCAGGAGACAGTGGATGTGGTGTGGGTTAAGAGAGTCTCAGGGATTCTTAGGGTCTGAGCCTGGGCCTTTTTAGGAGAGATGACTAATATACCTATTGTTTAAACTTGTTCAGTGAGGATTTCCTGAGATTTGTATCTCAACATCTTCCAATTTTGTACAGAGGCATTCTCTCAAAATTTCATTGCATTAAAATAGGTCTTCAGCTCTTCCCTGTTTCAGACTGATTCGTTTTTGGCCCACCTGGGCCACTGTTTTTGGAATTTGAGACTAGATATTTTTCACGATATCTTTTTTTGTATCCTTAATTTCCTGTTCCTGGGCTCAAATATAGTCCCCAAATCTTCAACATTTCTCCCATGAAGCATAGGAGTCTTTATGCAAAAAGTCCCAGTGGACTATACCGTATTCCAGACTTCCTATGCAGATTAGGCTTCTAGGTTGACCCCTAGTCTATATTTTCCAGAGCTTGCAAAACACTAGTCCCTCACTGTTCGAAGATAAAAGTGGTTCTGTGGATAATGCTTCCTCCCATTCTCCTCTCTTGAAGATTCATTCATTAGCATATTAAAGAGCTCTGAAAACATTTGCAGTGAAGAAACCTGATTAGCTTTGTTTAACCCAACATCTCCTAAACGTAATTGACCGCAGATCTCTGCCCCCACCCTCTTTTCTATTAACATATTTTAACAACCCCAGGGACTAGGTTTTCTTAAAATTTTTCCAAATGCTGCTCTAGCTGCCGAGCCCATCCATAGAGTGATATGTATGCCCATTGTATGTTTTATCTATGATATGACTTCAGATCATAAATCACTATGTATATCAGAATGTATTGAAGAGGTAGGTATTCAGTCAGTCCTTGAACAAAGATCCAGTGTTACTGTTATGGCCAAGCAAAGAGAAGGTCTACTCTGGGGACCCCCTAAATTCTGGGTGTCTTGAATGCCATCTCTTAAGATGTATGAGGATGAAATAAAATCACGTCAAGGAACTGCAAATGGAAAAAATGAAAAATACATATATGCCAAGAGAGCAGAATAAATGGGGTGACCAGAACAATGTGTATGCAGAAGCGTAATAAATATTTTTGATGGTGACGTGATGATGATTCAGAATAAAGAAGCTCAGATGCACAGATCCCAAGGGGGTGGGGTCCCTGTCGGGGCACTGAGCCTCTGGCAGTGAGATAAGCTTGCTCCTGTGTTAGGATCAGCACCTGGTCCTTGCCTATTAGCAGCTCTCACTGCCTCTCCCTGTGGTCTGCAGGAGTGGGAGGGTGGTGTGTACAACATCTGGTTAATGGAGGAGATGGGATGCTCTGGTTTTGTCCATTCCTTAAGAGTTGAATTTTAAAAGAGAAGTTAAATTAATGAAATGCAATAGCCCTTTGTTGCTTTCCTTGCAAATCAGGTATTTGCTGTTATAACACTCATGGGCACTAAACAGTTACCACTTGGCTGTTTATGTGTACATGAAAGGTGTTGAGCATGGTGGTTCTAAGTGATTATGGAGTCAGACAGACTCATGTCTGAATCCAAATCCACCAGTTACTTACTGTAATTAACCTGGTCATTGACTAGCCTTAGTATACTTGGCTATAAAATGGGGCTATCATCTTCCTCATTATGCCAGTATGGAGATTAAGTAAAATTATGCACCTGAGCACTTAGTACATGACCAGGAGTATAGTCAGTGCTCAGTAATAGTCCCTTGCATTAGAAATTCATGTGCTATCTCGCAATAAACTGTTCCTTGAGGATAAGATCTCTTGTCTTTGATCTTCATCTCCTAAGGCACGGAGCCTAGAACATAGCACACAGCAATTAATTGTAAATTGATAGTCTAAGATTATGTTAACATACTTTAAGGAAAACTATGGGCAATCATCCATTTAACCTGAAAAAAATCTGTCTTCCAGTTGATATTTTTGTTATGGCCTAATTTGGTTATCTGTCCTAAATAACCCTTAAATAGTGGTCCCATCTATCATTCTTGAAGACTGGTATTGGAGCTTTCCCCCACTATCCTATACAAACAGATTCATGTGTTTTAATTCATTAATCGAGAATGTGCTCTCCTATCCTTTACTTCTGGAGGCTGGGGAGTGTGGCAAGGACCAAGTTCCCCTTAAGGGAGCAGAATTCTCCAGGTTGACTGCCGCGTCTACTGGATCGCATGGATACATTTCTAGTTCCTCACCTCATCCCGTCAATGTGCGCCAACCTGGGCTGGCTGGAATGTGTTAATGAAGAGCTCAAAAGTCAGTCCATCACTTTGACAGTCACACACGTCTTACAAAAGAGGCAAACACATCTGGGTGATGGACTGCATTTCTCACTTTCCAGCTGGACTTCCGCATGTCACATAGAGAGGGGCTCTCGGGACTTGCAAAGCAGCAATCGATGCTGCTGCTGAGATGCCCGGTGCTCAGGGGAGGGGCAGGGGAGCTGAGTGGCAGGAAGGGAGCCTTCTTGGGAGTCCCTTGGCCTCTTCTGTCTGCCAATCCAAGCAGTGATATGGCACCAGCCACCCCCACCCAACAAGGCTTCATGGCCCCATGCTGACTTAAAACCACAGTCCCAGGGAAAGCATTAACATTCGGAGCTCAGCTGTGTCATCCCTGTTGCCATAGCAATGCCGGGAAATATATTTTGTGTCCGATGGTTATTTCTCCACACTAATGAAATGGACATTTTTCTTCAGTGAATTGAATCAAAACGAATTGAGTAGTAATCAGCACAGACCCTGAAGTTCAGGGAAATGCAGTCTGACTAGTGCTTTGAAGAAATGCAGAAACCATTAACTATCTTCAAATGAGATTTTTTTAATTAGTGGAATCTTAGCAACCTATTACAGGCGGATGTGAGTGTTATCACACAAAAACCTCATTTGTTTAGTGCTGGGAGGGGAAATTTATTTTCTATTAATTCAAGTGCTGATAGGGGTCTATGGTTTGTTGTGCCCCCTTCCCCAGTAAATATCCCAAACGGATGTGTGCTCCTAGATGGACTCTAACACACACACACACATATATATATATGTGTGTACGTGTGTGTGTGTATGTATATATGTAAAATTCATAATTTGGGTTCTTATATATTTTCAGAAAGCAATCTTTGCTGAGACCAGCTGCTCCTGAAGCCTGTAGAGCAGTTGAGATGAAAAAGTGTGGTTTTTTTTTGGTTTCATGTTGTTTTTGCTATATCTTCGAGCTAAATATTTTCAACTTCAGACCTCACTGTAATGGAAGATGCTACATAGAGAAATGGCTGGGACCCATAGGATCATGATCTTTGTCCTCAGGTATATCTACAAATTCTTCTTTGATTGATCTAATAGTTCTTTTTGCTTAGGTTCTGATGGTGAGTAGCAACAAAAATACAGGCACAAACGAATCCCCTGTCTATGCATTAATATTCCCCTTCTATGAACATAATAATGTGCATTATTATATGTTGATCGTTATGGCCTTTGAATATGGGCCTAACTCACAGCAAAGAGACATTTGGTTATGTGCATGTGAGAGCTCCTTTACTTCACTGAGATAGACTAGAAAATTCTCCCTACCTTTTTAAGACAGCTGGCTTGTCAGGTATGATTCAACTGTGGGCTAGGGATGGTTAAATGCATCCCTAATTTCAGAATCCTGATTCTCTTTATTTGTAGAGTCCACTGAGATGCATCTGAGGTCCCTTAGCTTTCTGAGCCTTCCCAGTGTCACCTGGCCTTGGGGAACAGGAGCGTCAATGCTTCTTTGGTTGAGGTGATCAGCAGGGCAGCAGGCTCCTGAAGTTGGCATGAGAAGCCCCCCCCCCAACCGCCCCAAGGCTGTCTTCTTGAAGTTAGCATCAGAGCCAGGTTAAGACAGGTGGGGTGTGAGGACATGCACCCCAACATTTGGCAAATAGATAAGCAGATGAGTCACTTCCCTGGGACTCAGAGTCTAATTCTTCCAACCAACAGTAAATTCACATTAAAAATTGGTTGTGTCATAATTTTTAAGAACAGCCAGACCTGATGGCGCATGTTAGCATTTCCTGGAGGTGAGATAAAGCTGTCTCTCAGCTGGCTGGCAAGAGAAGGTGGGGAGGGAGGAAGGAGCAGCCAAGGAAAGAGAACCGGGGCTCACCTCCTCCATGCGCACCTCCCTCTTTTACAGCCTGTAGGTCTAAGGTGGGAGAAGACGCTCTGTGTCACCATAGCAACTTCAGTGCCTCACGGTGAGATTAGGGGGTTGAAAGGCAAGAAATGCCAAGTTTGGAAGAGTTACGGGGAGGTGGCAGGAGGTTGGGCTTTTGCTAGAAATAAACACAATAAGGGAGCAAGGCAATAGAGGAGAGTGGATTTATGGTTTATGACATTCCTAAAATATCTTTATTTAATAATGAAAACTTCATTATCCGGGCCTGGGTTGAAGTGTCGCTGTGGGCCCTCTGAGGACCCCAGCAAAGATCTTTCATCTTGACAGAAGTTCTAAATTACAACATTAGTGTTCTAACCGGCAGGCTGTTATTGCCTGTTTGGTCTGTCCAGGGAAATGAGGCACACGTTGCTGGAAAGTGGGTCATTGAAATCTAATAGCTTGGAATATTAAAAATGGGGGCTGGCCTAGGGGAGGCCTCTCTCTCTCTCTCTCTCTCTCTCTCTCTCTCTCTCTCTCTCTCTC
>JAQQAC010018689.1:9656522-9839742 GCA_029783875.1 Phataginus tricuspis | reverse complement strand
GTGCAGAGTTCTGTAGATGTCTGTTAGGTCCATCTGTTCTAGTGTGTTGTTCAGTGCCTCTGTGTCTTTACTTATTCTCTGTCTGGTTGATCTGTCCTTTGGAGTGAGTGGTGTGTTGAAGTCTAAAATGAATGCATTGCTGTCTATTTCCTCCTTTAATTCTGTTAGTATTTGTTTCACATATGCTGGTGCTCCTGTGTTGGGTGCATATATATTTATAATGGTTATATCTTGTTGTTGGACTGACCCCTTTATCATTATGTAATGTCCTTCTTTATCTCTTGCTACTTTCTTCGTTTTGAAGTCTATTTTGTCTGATACAAGTACTGCAACACCTGCTTTTTTCTCCTTGTTGTTTGCATGAAATATCTTTTTGAGTCCCTTCACTTTTAGTCTGTGTATATCTTTAGGTTTGAGGTGAGTCTCTTGTAAGCAGCATATAGATGGGTCTTGCTTTTTTATCCATTCTGTTACTCTGTATCTTTTGATTGGTGCATTCAGTCCATTTACATTTAGGGTGATTATCGATAGATATGTACTTACTGCCATTGCTAGCTTTAGATTCGTGGTTACCAAAGGTTCAAGGGTTGCTTCTTACTATCCAACAATCTAACTTCACTTTCTTCCAAGTTATTATGAACACCATCTGATGTTTCTTTATCTCTCCCTTCTTATTCTTCCTCCTCCATTCTTTATATATTAGGTGTTTTATTCTTTGCCTTTAGTTGGTATTTGGATGGTCTCCTTTCTTTGCTATGATTGTATTTTCTCTGGTGACATCTTTTTAGCCTTAGGGTGCCTCCCTCTAGGGCAGTCCGTTTAAGATATCCTGTAGTGGTGGTTTATGAGAGGTAAACTCTCTCAACTTTCATTTGTCTTGAAATTGTTTAATCCCTCTGTCATATTTAAATGATAATCGTGCTGGATACAATATTCTTGGTTTGAAGCCCTTCTGTTTCATTACATTAAATATATCATGCCATTCTCTTCTGGCATGTAAGGTTTCTGTTGAGAAGTCTGATGATAGTCTGATGGGTTTTCCTTTGTAGGTGATCTTTTTTCTATCTCTGACTGCCTTTAATACTCTGTCTTTATCTTTGATCTTTGCCATTTTAATTATTACGTATCTTGGTGTTATCTTCCTTGGGTCCCTTGTGTTGGGAGATCTGTGGGCTTCTGTGGACTGCGAGACTATTTCCTTCCCCAGTGTGGGAAAGTTTTCAGCAATTATTTCTTCAAAGACACTTTCTATCCCTTTTTCTCTCTCTTCTTCCTCTGGTACTCCTAAAATGCGAATATTGTTCCGTTTGGATTGGTCACACAGTTCTCTTAATATTCTTTCATTCCTAGAGATGCTTTTATCTCTCTCTGCCTCAGCTTCTCTGTATTCCTGTTCTCTGATTTCTATTCCATTAACAGTGTCTTGCATCTCATCCAGTCTGCTGTTAAGCCCATCGATGGCTTGTCTGATTTCTGCATTGTCTTTCCTCACTTCCCTCACTTCCTCCCTCAGCTCTTGCACATTTCTCTGTAGATCCGTCAGCATGGTTATGACTTTTATTCTGAATTCTTTTTAAGGAAGACTTTGCATTTACATCCCTTCAGGCTCCCTCTCTGGGGTTGTCTGGTTGGTGTTAGTCTGGACCATATTCCTCTGTCTTTTCATGACTAGAGAAGTGGTCGCTGGTAGTTGCCACGTATGTCAGCTGGGCTCTTTAAGATTTTAAAAAGAGAAAAAAGAAAAAAGAAAAAGAAAAAAAAAGAAAAAATAGAAAGAAATAGAGAAAAAAAGAAAGAGAAGGAAAATCAAGAAAGAAAAAACAAAAAACAAAAAAATGCCCACCAGGAGTGGGTTCTGTGGGGATGCTGTAGGTGGCGCTGTTGCCCCACTATTCCGCAGCTGTGGCGGGCGCTCCGCAGGGCCCTTTATAGCTCTGGGTGGGGAGGCTGTTGGAAGTCTAAGTGTGGCCACCCTTTCCCAGTCGCCAGCTAAGGGGTACGAAACTCCCCAGGACTCCCAGCCTGCTGGGCTGAGTGTGCCGGGGTGATCCAGCTCCTCTTCTGGGCTCCTGTCTCTTTAAGACCACTGAAAAAATCGCGCCCTGGTGCATTACCCGCTCAGATCCTGCACCCTCTGTCTCTCCAATCTCCGCTACACCGCGTGATGTGTGTCAGCGCTCCAGATCACCGGGGCTGGTTATTTCATGGTCCTGTACTTCCACTCCCTCCTGGCTCTGAATCCTCTCCTCCCGCGGGTGCGCTGGGGTGGGGGAGTGCTCGGGTCCCGCTGAGTCGCGGCTCTGTATGTTACCCTCCTTGCGGGGTGCTGAGTCCTCTCAGGTGTAGCTGCACGCTGTGCGCTTTCCTGTGTATTCTGGTCTCTCTTTTAGGAATAGTTGTATTTACTGTATTTTCATAGATACATATAGTTTTGGGAGGAGATTTCTGCTGCCCTGCTCACGCTGCCATCTTCCCGGAAGTCCCAGATATGAAATTTCTTAATGATTGAATCTCTGTCTTAAATTCATTCTTGAGTTCTTGAATATTTTTCTGTACCTCCATAAGCATGTTTATGATTTTTATTTTGAACTCTCTTTCAGGAAGATTGGTGAGTTCCATTTCATTTGGCCCTTTTTCTGGGGTTTGTAAGAGTTTGGTCTGTACCATGTTCTTTTAATGTTTCATATTTCTGTGTGGTGCCCTCTATTGCCCAGAAGCTCCAGTCTCTGGAGCTGCTCAGCTCCTAGAGGAGGTTGGGGATGGTAGGGGATTGGAGCTGGTGCCTGAGAGGAGGAAAGATCTGTATCCTGACTCCCGTCTGCCCTGCCTGTCTCCAGTATCACAGCCAGTGGGCTGAGCACACAGGTGTAAGTCTCTGTGCTTGGCATCTCTAGCTGTTGTAGGTGAGGCCTCTCTCTGGCTGGCCTGATGCCAGAGCAGTGACTGCCAGTTTGCGAGCCAGTGCTGTCAGGCCAGGAGGAAGGCTTAGCAGGCTGTGTATTACAGTGGGGGGCCTCTGAGCTGAATAGCCAGACAGGGGGATGGAGCACCTGAAGCTCCCCTAAATTCTTAATCTGCTGTGCAGAGCGTGCCCAGACAACCTTGTCCCCCTATCCCTTCACCTGCACAGCAAGCTCTTGCAAACCCCACACCTTCAGCAGCCCTCTCGCTGCTAGGAAGCCTCTCAGACCACCTGCCTTTCCCTAGTCTCAGAGTGGCTGGGTGTGGATCCTGTCCTCCACAAATGGCCAGAATCTGTCTCTCAAGCACTCTGCCTGTCCCAGCTCCCCATCCTCCAGAGCACCACACTATGTAGATTTCTGCTTGCAAAGCAGATCTACAGGGCTAGGTGTTCAGCAGTCCCAGGCTTCCACCCCCTCCCCCGCTCCATTTTCTCTTCCTCCCGCCAGTGAGCGGGGGTGGGGGAAGGGCTTGGGTCCTGCCAGATCAAGGCTTTCATACTGTTATCCTGTTTTGTGAGGTCTGCTCTGTTCATGAGGTCTTTATGCCATCTGGTGCGGCCTTCTTTCCTGTTGCTATTTTAGGGTTAGTTGTATTAACTATATTTTTACGCTATCTTTGGTTTTGGGAGGAGTTCTCTGTCTCACCTCTCACACCTCCATCTTGAATCCCACTCCATTTTGCCCTTCTTACCCCTTGATCTTCCTAGCACACTACTTCCACCATGTCAGTCCTTTGCTCCCTTTTTCATATTATATCAACTTGCAAAGTATCTACTTGTCAGCCAAGACCCTCTGTCATCAGGCCCATACTTCCTATTCAGCTTGATTTTCAAGAATGCCCTCTATAATGGCCTGGCTTCTTTCTTGTCCCACAAACATGCTTATGTTCCCTCCAAACTTCAGGTCCTTTTTGATGCCATTTCCTCTCCAGAATGTAATAAACTCTCCCCTTATCTCCACTTATACAAATCCTTTCTATCCTTCAAGATCTATCTCAAGTCTCATATCCACCATGAATTTTTCTGTTACGTCTTGATTTGTGTCCCTCCAGAAGATGTTGAAGTCCCTAGTATCTGTGAGTGTGATCTTATTTGGAAATAGGATCTTTGCAGATGATCAAGTTAAGAGGAGGTCATTGGGGTGGACATTAACCTGATGCAACATGGGTCCTCATAAAATGGGGAAATTGAGAGACAGATAAGCACACAAGGAGAATACCCTATGAACATGAAGACAGAGGTCGGGATGGTGCATCTATACGCCAAGGAATGTCAAAGATTGCCAGTAAATCACCAGAATCTGAGAGAGAGACATGGAATAGATTCCCTCTCACAGTCCTCAGGAGGAACAACCCTGCTAACACCTTGATCTCAGACTTCTAGTGTCCAGAACTGTGATACAATAAATTTCTGTTATTTAAGTCACCCAGTTTGTAGTACTTTGTTGAAAGTTTCACAGCCCTAGCAAACATTTTTTTAAATTACTATTTTTTAAATTAATGTATTGATATACACTCTTATGAAGGTTTCACATGAAAAAACAATGTGGTTACTACATTTACCCATATTATCAAGTCCCCACCCATACCCCAATGCAGTCACTGTCCATCAGTGTAGTAAGATGCCACAGATTCACTATTTGCCTTCTCTGTGCTACACTGTTTTCCCCGTGATCCCCCACACCATGTGTACTAAACAAAATACCCCTCAATCCCCTTCTCCCACCCTTCCCACCTGCCCTCCCACACCCCTCCCCTTTGGTAACCACTAGTTCCTTCTTGAAGTCTCTGAGTCTGCTCCCAGGAAACATTTTCTTAGTGTTCAATAGATCATATTGTTCTTCTCACCCAACATTTCTAAAACACCCAGTCTTAAACCTCATAACTTAACATTTAAATATATCCTTGCCTGTATTGTGACTATGGCATTATGTGCATCAGTCTTGTTCCTCAATTAGACTGCAAGATCTTCAAAACTAAGGACCATGGCTGAAGCATTTGTGTGCTCCAATTTCCTAATACAGAACTGACACATAGTAATTGTTCAGTAAATCCGTCTTCCTCTGTCAGGCCGGGCCATGTAAGCAGTGGGCCTGTCTGCTAATATGAAGTTCCTTTTTATCTTCAGTTGCAGTGTAAGAGGCCAGTAGACACATATTCCTTGGGACTGTACACAGTCCCAACTGTGTACAGCAGCCAGATTCAAACTGAGCTGCCTTCTTGGCTAGCTATTTCAAGCAAGAGCCAAGGTATTTAGTTCAATTGGTGCAGAGAGGCCAGTGTTACAGGTGGGTAACTCCTGTCCTCCCAAACAAATACCTATGGCTGAGTGCAGGCTCTCTTGGAAGCTATTGGGCTCATTCCCAAGATATATGCAGGGTTATGCCAGGCATATTTCAAAGGGGCAGGAAGAGGCTGAGCAACAAATATTGTTGCGTTGCCCTATTCTTCTCAGGTAGAGAGAGCCAAGACTTGCGTTATGAACGGGACAGATGGGCTGGGCTGGTCCAACGTTCCTGGTCCCAGACTAGTACTATTCACGGTTAGCATGATGGGTTCAAGCCAGCTGAGAGGTATTCCTGCATTTTAACCCTGAAATTCTCTTATCTCCAGGTCCTGGAAAGGTCTCAGAGGGATTAATAATCTACTGGTAGACCTTTTAAGACCTGATTTCTTAGAGCTGAAGACCTAATATGTTTTTTAAGAGACTTTATATCAGGAGACCTGGTCAAAGAACATGTGTCCATACTTGGGTATGACCTCTGTTCCTGCTGGCCATACCAGTGGGGTTGAAAGCAAAGGAAAACCAGTAATAAAGAGTCTGTGTTCTGAGATAGATCACTACTGACTACTCATGTGACAGGTACTAGGCTTGTCCTGAGAACGCACACGTTACTAAGGAGGACATTGCAGCTACTGTCACTTTGCTAACATCTTCCAGGCTGACTCAGACAACTGCCCACTTCTGACGTCAGTGTCTCTGGCTCAGAGGCTGACCCTGAGAACTAGGCCAAGTGCACTATTGTCCCTATTCAAAGGTCTGAGTGAAATGCACCCTGATGACACTCCCAGAACAGCAGCCTCTGCACAGTGGGGCTCCGTACTGTCCTCTCAGCTCAGTGCCCTCTGTGTCCTCCTTCATGTGCTTCTCTCCAACCCACCCAAGCAAAATGTTTCCTTATCTTTTTTCATTTATGTCTCCTGAGTTCTGGTTCTGCCTTTCGGCCTCCTAAAGACTATGTAATGTGAGTTGCAGGCTGGCTTTAGAGCTGGGCTTTTGACCGTGGCCAGCTCAGGACATTTGGTCTAATGAGTGACCAGTCCTGGGTGGCTTTCTGGGAGAAGCACTAAGCAGACTCTTGTCAATGACAGAGAACGATCCTCACAAGAACTGAGAGCACTGCCTAAAACACATGGCTCATCACCGAAAATGACACCTGACTGTAGCTGATACCAAGGTGAGCCCTGAGATTCTTCAGAGGGAAGGAAGTGCCGGCCACATCAGAGGCATGATCCCAACCACCGGGGTCTTCAGGAATGTGTGGGTGACTCTTTCTTTCCCAAAGCTGTTTGGATAAAATAAAATATACCAGATTCTTTGCAGAAAAATTTTTTTTTAAGGAATCATCAAAAGGAGGAGAGAAGTGGTAGGAAGGATTTTGCAAGGTTTGGAGAATGACTTAAGCTTGAGCTAGGCTTTTCCAACTGCATGTTCAAATCCTGCCTTTGCCACTGGTCTTTCCCAAGGAAAACCTGATAGAGGTGAGGGATATAGGGCTATCAGGCCTGAAAGGAGGTCTTCCCTTTGGGGCCCAAATTAGAAGAATAGTTTTATGAAACCCCTGTCCCCTACGATGAGTCTCAGATTTCCCATAGGTAATTTATTTGTTCAGGTGGGCGACTAAATTTCCTTGAAGACCAGGAAGTTGAAAGTTGACTGAAGACTGGACTTGCTACCCTTTCTTGAGGACAGGGACCCTCAGTCACAAAATTGCATTCTCCAAGCAAGTATAATGCTGTGCAACCTGGAAAATCTTTGCAACCCCCTGGGCCCATAATACCTTGGAACTTACTCTTATTTTGTTCTCTTTTTTGAAAATAATAGTCATGTCCATTGAAGTGGAGAGTGGGGTGAGTCACTCTGAGTGCCGGGTACATTAGGGAGACTTCTACTGTTCAGATGGATATTGGCATACATGACTTTATAAAGCTGAGAATCATCTACTTTTGGGGGGGGTTGAGTTTGGGGTAACATAGGGGTATACCTGAAAAGATGAATTTCTAAGAACAAGGCTGAGAAGAGAGGTTGGCTTTGGAGTGGCGTTCTTACCTCTCTTTTCAGGTGGGATGCAAATATGTGGAAATATGAACACCTGCCCTATCAAGGTTTTCATGATAGTTAAGTGATATGAGATTTTCACAACCCTGGAAGTGAGAGCTTCATTATATTTTCACCCAAGCACCTCTTCATTTCAGTCCTGTAAAAATTATGCAGCATGAGGTTTAGCTCAGAACAGATAATCAATAATCAGACTCCCACCCTTTCCTTCAATCTCAGTTGAAAAAATTGATTAGACTCATTGACACTCTTTCCTCTATGATCTACCCCAGACCCCCTCAGTGTTTCCCATTCTCCTTCTCTGGATCTCAAGGTCTGATGAACAAACCAGGGTCCCAAGGAATTGCACAATTTTAACATGAGCTCTAGAATGCCATCCATCTTGGGCCTGCACTTCTGGCAGGATGAGGGCCAGGTGGCAGATTTCAGCCATGGCCCCAGAGACAATTGAAGTTTCGAAGGAGATGTTGAGAGTACAGTTTAAGCCCTTAAGAAGTTTTGAATTAGGGAAGACAGGTGTTTTCAAGCACCCCTTTTTGGATCCTCAGAGAGTGAGCCTCTTGTCTGAATGACTCAGGAGAGCCAGACTGCCTGTGTTTAAATCTGGGCTTTCCACTCACTATGTAACCTTGAATATGTTGTATGACCTTTCTGTGTCTCAAGTTCCTCATCTGTAAGAGGGCGGTAACATGGATCTGTTTCACAGAGGAATGTGTGTAAAGTTCTAGCCAGTTTACATAGTAAGCTCCTAGTAAATGTTATTCAGTGACATTATTATTTCAGTGACCACAGAGAAGAGGGCTGTATCTCAGCTCTAGAATTCTCTTGTACAGCAATCTATTGCCTTATGCACACTTCTTATGGGTAACGGGGTGATTTTGCTTCACTAAAGACTGCAACATAGGAGAATTTTAAACAGCATGCCCTTCACTGCATTTAAAATATGACTCATTTCTCCAACCTAATTTACACCCTTTATTTAGAAACACACCTTTTGTTTGAGCAGCACACACCTGCAATATACATTATCAGCATCCACTGCAGAAACTCAGGTTGAGAAACAGGAAGAAATTGGTGGTGCTAATATTAATGAAGTACCAACCATGTGTTTCACATAGTATTTTATTAATTATTCTAAAGCGTTAGACAAGGAGGCTACTGTTGAACTCCTTTTATAGATGAAAACACCAACTAAAATAAGTAAAAATTTCCAAGGTCAAAATTCTGGTAGGTGGCAGAGCTGTGATTTGAATTTCTGTCAATATTCATTTTATTAGACCATGGAACTCTTGACAAGAGAAATCTTTATTCTTTTTCATAGTCCTTTCCTGTTTCTCCCTTGTAACTGCCTCAGCACTAAACAATACTGCCCTCCTTGAACTCTCACCCAAGGACCCTCCATGCTTTTCAGAGAAGGAAAATGAGCGTTATTGGCTCAGGAACACATTCTTTTGGGGATGTGAGACAACAGCATGATGGACAATAGGAAGGGATACAGGGCTGTAGTGTAGCTTAATTAAATTAGCTCCAGATAATGGCATATCCTGAAATGGGAACACATTCATTAATGCTGTTATTATTATCAAGGACATGAATGGCCCATTGAGATTGATGAGAGAATAAACCGTCCATATGTTGTGAACCATAAGGAAACAATTGATAGGAAAAACCTCAACGAGGAACTTCAGATGGGATTGATAATGCATCCTCCATGATAAAACACACACACACACACACACACACACACAGCAAAAGGGATGTATGTGCTTGGCATCTGGTTAATCAATGAACTGTGAAGGGACTGAGACAATAAAATAAGCAGGTTCCACATTAATATTATAATATGATGTGTTTATAGGATGGGAACATTCAAAAGTGATTCCAGCAGCAAGGTATAGCAACGATTTTAATTGAGTTCGTGCTCTGCAATAGAAGCACAGACTTCATCCATCACTTGAAGAAGGTGGCCATAGGAAGGGAAGATTTCAGCCTTCTTTGCCCCTCCAAGTGGCCTTTGGTTTTTATCAGATATAACCTACACAATGCATCATTTAGCCATTGACTGTTTAGCCAGGGAGGCTGTTTAGGAAGACACAAGCTTTGGCGGCCCCATACCCAAAGGATGTTAGAATAAAATATGCATATCTAATGCCTTTCTGAAGCCACAAGCCTGTTCTGGTTCACTGGGGATCCATCTCTGCCTGTATGATCTATGGTGTATTGGACAGAGGGGAGCTGAATGCAGCCAATTATACCCATGGAGCAAATCCTGGGAAGAAGAGATGTATTACAGGCTCAAGGAATGATTTGCTGCTGAAAAGGGCTCCATTAGCCCAGGAAAGAGGTTAGAGGGAAAAGTCTCACAGCATAAGGATGCAGATATGTGCCAGAGAATGTGGTGAAGGGCTGCCAAGGGTGAAACAAAGGGTAGCTTCCCACCTGGAAAATGTTCCTCCCGACAGCAATCTGATCCAAGTGAAATCAAATGGTTTGCAAAAACGTGCTGGGAATTTTGTGTGTTTGGGATGTGAAATTACTCAATGATCAGGCTTTGTGCACAGCTGTGGGTGGCTTAAGAGTATTGATCTTTGTATTGTGATAGAGCCCACTGGGTTTGCTGTCAGCCCACACATCCTCAATGGAGGTATTCTCTCCAAGCCTGGCTAAGTGAATGGAGCAGCATCTGCCTTCAACAGCCACTTTAACAGCAGCTACCCTCTGCTGTCAAGCTCTGGGATGTCTTGGAAAGGAACCCAGCACCAGGCTTCTCTGTTAGTCAACTTCAGTGCCTTAACCAGGTTGAGGGCCAGAGGAACTGTCCTGAGGGTACTTACTGCAATTTCCAGCAATCGGATGGGATTTCTTTTGCACAGCCCAGAAGTATATCCGGTCCTCTTGTCACCCCTTCACTTGCACCTCCTTGTGTGAGAAGGATTTATATGATTGACCAAAGTGAGGTTCACCCCCTTCCCTCTCTGCTGTCCTCCTGTCCCCTCCTCCTTTCATTCCCCTTCTCTATTTTTATCCATCCTGACCTCCTTCCAGCATAGCATATGCCATCTGCACCCAAAGCCTTTATTGTCCCTTGTACTGATGCTCACAGTCTCCAGCTGCAAGTGTCCTTGACTTCCCAGTTCTTTGGAGACCTTCCTGCATCAAATGCTGTTCACTGCCTCCCTCCCTGATGGCTTCTCACCCCCAATTTATTTACAGACTCAGTTGTTTTTGATCACAAGACAGAAATGTCAACAAAAACCCTCCCTGGATTATACATTCCTTTCCTTGTCACTGAATCACTTCCTTCCCTAGCACTGAAGCTTCTAGAAAATTAATTTCCTCAAATGTTATCTCATATATCCTCAGCCCACTGCAGTCGGCCTCAGTCTCCACCGCACGCAAACTGCTCTCTCAGGGGCACAAATGATCCCTTATTTCTACTCCCATGGAAATCTTACCTTAACTCTTGCCTGAAATTGATCCTGCTAGTCCCATCCTTCTCCTCCTTCAAATTCTGCTCTTTAGTGTCTCTGATACCATACTCTTCTGTGTGTTTTTCTCTGGAAATTTCTCCTTTTTGTCTCCTTCGCTGTCTTCTGTTCCCCACCATCTCCTAAATGTTGGTGTTTCTAGATTTCTGCCTTGGCCCTCTTCTTATGCACATCTCTCATGATTTCAACTATATATTACTTAAATGCTAATGATACTTAACCATTACCATCTTCATGCCATAGGACTTCATGTCTGGACCACTGAGGCAGCCTCCTGTCTCCCTGCCTTTACTCTGTTAATCCGTTCTTGACCCTGCAGCCAGATATAACTCTCTAAAGTACAGTGCTGGTTATGCCGGTCCAGTCCTTAAATTTCTTGAGTGATTCCCTGTTACTCTGTTATGTTTGTGTAATACCCACATTTGCTGACTGACCCTGTCTACCACTAACTGAGTTGTGTATTCATATGCCAGTCAGTATGGGAGTACTGCCTGCTTAGTATTGGGAATACAATGATTACCCAAATAGACTCAGTTTTCTGTTTATAGAACTTATTTATAGTTACTGGTAGAGATGGTTGAATTAGTAATTACAGTAAAGTTTGATAAGATTCAAGGTAGAAGTACAAGTTACCATGGGAGCAGATAGCAGAGACTCTTCATCTAGACTGTAGGGAGGGGGAGGCTTCCTACGGCAACAGTGTTTGAGTTGGAAAATAGAAAAGGAACTATTTCAAAAAATTACCCATCATCTTTGCAAAGGGCAATGCTATCTCCTCAGTCTCAGCACATTCCCAACCTTCCCCTTCATCTCCCGCCCTCCAGCCTTAGGGAAATCCTTAGAGATTCCTGAAAGGGCCGCGCTCTCTCATACCTTTGAGCCTCTTAATTCCGGTGTGACCTTCTTACAGGTCAATTCCTACCCATTCTTTAAAATTATTTTCAACAGGAAGTTTACAGTGGCCGGTATGCCTGGTGGTTAGTGCTGTTGCCTAACAGACCAGCATTCAGTTCAGTTCTGCCCCTGAGCTGCAAATCCTTGAGCAAGTTTTTGACTTTGCTGAGCCTCATCTTTTAACTTGCACATTGGGGATAATAACAGTACTTACTGATGGGATTTGAAGGGATACAGTAACAGTGGCCCTCCGACCCACCTAAGTTTTGAACAAATTGGAATACACAACAAAATTAAAAAACAGGTGAGAAACTGAATATCCCTTGTATTAGTGATTAAGCTGGTACTGAAGACCATGGCTACTGTATTTTATTGATTCTATGATGTACTTTCTGTTCACATGTAACATCTTTAATCTGAGGGTGCATTTCACAATCAGTGGTATCTTGCAGCTTCTGCTGGCCAGGTGGCAGTCATGACATAGTCGTTCGGACTGCACACACATGAAGTCGGGGTATTCTTGGTGGCATGACCAGGCCACTGTGCTTCTTGATGTGTCTGTCAATAAACTATTAAGGGCCATTTAAGGAAGGAACATAAGTCCTGGTTGTTGTCTAAAACCTTCCATTGACACCTTCTAAAAAGTAAAGCGCCAGCATCAAAATCTACAGAATGGATGTCAGAGCAATATGAGGCCAGTGCTATATCTTGGTGGCAAAGAGGAAAATGTTATATTGTAAATCATGGATGTAGATAACTCTGAGTCAAAATGTGATTCAAAATGGACTGTGAGTGTAATTTTTATTTTTATTTTATTTTATATTTTATTAAGGTATCATTGATACACAATCTTTTGAAGATTTCATATAAGCAACATTGTGGTCATTACATTCACCCATATTATCGAGTCTCCCCACACACACCCCACCACAGTCACTGTCCATCAGCATAGTAAGATGCTGTAGAATCACTATTTGTCTTCTCTGTGCTATATTGCCTTCCCATGCCGCCCCGCTACGTTATGTGGGCTAATCGTAATGCCCCTTATTTCCCTTCTCCCTCCCTTCCCACCCAACCCCTGAGTCCCTTTCCCTTTGGCAACTGTTTCCATTCTTGGATTCTGTGATTCTGCTGCTGTTTTATTCCTTCCGTTTTTGCTTTGTTCTTATGCTCCACAGATGAGTGAAATCATTTGGTACTTGTCTTTCTCCGCCTGGCTTATTTCACTGAGGATGATACCCTCTAGCTCCATCCATGTTGTTGCAAATGGTAGGATTTGTTTTCTCCTTATGGCTGAATAATACTCCATTGTGTATATGTACCACTTCTTCTTTATCCATTCATCTACCGATGGACACTTAGGTTGCTTCCATTTCTTGGCTATTGTAAATAGTGCTGCGATAAACATAGGGGTGCATATGTCTTTTTCAAACTGGGCTGATGCATTCTTAGGGTAAATTCCTAGGAGTGGAATTCCTGGGTCAAAAGGTATTTCTATTTTTAGTTTTTTGAGGAACCTCCATACTGTTTTCCACAATGGTTGAACTAGTTTACATTCCCACCAGCAGTGTAGGAGGGTTCCCCTTTATATTGAAGAGATTTTTGCTTATGTTTTCTTCTAAGAGTTTTATGGTTTCATGACTTACATTCAGGTCTTTGATCCACTTTGAGTTTACTTTTGTGTATAGAATTAGAAAAGAATCCAGTTTTATTCTCTTACATGTAGCTGTCCAGTTTTGCCAATAGCAGTTGTTGAAGAGGCTGTCATTTCCCCATTGTATACCAATGGCTCTTTTATAGTATACTGACCATATATGCTTGGGTTTATATCTGGGCTCTCTGTTCTATTTCATTGATCCATGGGTCTGTTCTTGTGCCAGTACCAAATTTTCTTGATTACTGTGGCTTTATAGTAGGGCTTGAAGTCAGGGAGTGTAATCCCCCTAGCTTTACTCTTCCTTCTCAGGATTGCTTTGGCCATCTGGGGTCTTTTGTAGTTCCATATGAATTTTAGAAGTATTTGTTCTAGTTTGTTGAAGAATGCTTTTGGAATTTTGATAGGGATTGCATTGAATCTGTAGATTGCTTTAGGCAGGATGGTCATTCTGACAATATTAATTCTTCCTATCCATAAGCACAGGATGTATTTCCATTTATTGGTATCTTCCTTAATTTCTCTCATGAGTGTATTATAGTTTTTAGGGTATAGATCTTTCACTTCCTTGGTTAGGTTTATTCCTAGGTATTTTATTCTTTTTGATGCATTGTGAATGGAATTGTTTTCCTGATTTCTCTTTCTGCTAGTTCATCATTAGTGTGTAGGAATGCAACAGATTTATGTCTATTAATTTTATATCCTGCAACTTTGCTGAATTCAGTTATTAGTTCTAGTAGTTTTGGAGTGGATTCTTTAGGAATTTTTATGTACAAATATCATGTCATCTGCAAACAGTGACAGTTTAACTTTTTCCTTACCAATCTGGATGCCTTTTATTTCTTTGTTTTGTCTGATTGCCATGGCTAGGACCTCCACTACTATGTTGAATAAAAGTGGGGAGAGTGAACATCCTTGTCTTGTTCCCGATTTTAAAGGAAAAGCTTTCAGCTTTCACTGTTCAGTATGTTGTTGACTGTGGGTTTGTTGTACGTGGCCTTTGTTATGTTGAGGTACTTGCTCTCTTTACCTTTTTTGTTGAGAGTTTTTATCATGAATGGATGTTAAATTTTGTTGAATGCTTTTTCAGCATCTATGGAGATGATCATGTGATTTTTGTCCTTCCTTTTTTTGTTGTAGTATATGATATTGATGGATTTTTGCATACTGTACCATCCTTGTATCCCTGGAATAAATCCCACTAGATCATGATGGATGATATTTTTGATGGATTTTTGAATTCTGTTTGCCAATATTTTGTTGAGTATTTTTGCATCTACGTTCTTCAGGGATATTGGTCTGTAATTTTCTTTTTTTGTGGTGTCTTTGCCTGGTTTTAGTATTAGAGTGATGCTGGCCTCATAGAATGAGTTTGGAAGTATTCCCTCATCTTCTCCTTTTTGGAAAACTTTGAGGATGGGTATTAGGTCTTCACTAAATGTTTGATAAAATTCAGTGGTGAAGCCATCTGGTCCAGGACTTTTGTTCTTAGGTAGTTTTTTGATTACCAATTAAATTTTATTGCTCGTAATTGGACTGTTCAGATTTTCTGTTTCTTCCTGGGTCAGTCTTGGAAGGTTGTATTTTTCTAGAAAGTTGTCCATTTCTGAGTGTAATTTTTAAAGGAATATAGTAGCCAACTGGTTTTCCTTTTTATCTATTCAAAGGAGTGATATGTCATAAACACATATGTGTAAAAGAAACAATCTTATTTAATGAGTATCTAAAAAATTCAAAGTGATAGAAAGGATTGTATTGTTTAATTGTTTTTTTTTCTTTCTTCATGGAAAATAAAATTATGGTCCTGCTTGCCTGTGGATGGTGATGTCCACAAAATGAAATATAGTGCATCTGCAAACAGGCTTCCAAATGCTTCCAAATGTTGAGCCATATAACTAAGCCAACTTACCCATGAGGATGAGAGCTGGATGCTTTACATTCTATAAAGGAAGAGTGGAATTGTATTTCCTGTGAGAAGTTTATTCCCAAGAAAAGGAAAATGGATGAAGGAACCAGGTTACACATGCCCAATTCCTTCTTCCACAGACACAAGTCAGACTGAGTCACTCTTCTCCCCAGGACGTAAGGAGAAAGTTCAGGAGTGTTATCCAGGCGTAGATGCCTCTACATAGAAGGAAACATCAGAAATGGGAAGTCGTGTCTCCCAGGGTCTCACTCATATCATAGGCTTTGGGGTGAAAGTATACAGTAAAATGGGAAATTTAAATATTGCTTGATTATCTTCTAGCATTCAGTGTTGTAGATGAGCAGTTTAGTGCCAATCTGATCTATGTGTTTTGATCATTCACATATTTTTTTTGCTCCCCCATTCTTTGGGAATTTTTTATTTTCTCTTTACCATACTATGATGAAATTTCAGAAAAGTCTATCTAGATGTGGGTCCTTATTTTTCATGTAGGCTGCTTAAATGAATGATTTCATTCCCACTTAAAATGTGGAATAATGAGTTAATTCATTTCTGGAAATCATCTGTTATTTATTTGATAATCTCTGCTCCTCTATTCTTAGCTGTAAATTTCTGAAATTCCTCTTAGTCAATGCTGGTTGTTTTAGTTTGCATGTGTATGTCTCTTATCTTTTACATCTTTTCTTAGTTTTTAATTTTACGTTTTTTTGGAGATGTACTATCATTCAATTTCCAATATTTTTTATTGTTTCTTTTTCATTACTTCATTTCCTTGTTTTATAGATGTAATATTTTCCTGAATATTTCTGGAGACTTTTGGCCAGGCTTGAGACTACTGAAGATGTGAAACATTAAGTTTGGCACTGATATGGTGGACAATTAATTCTACTGATGTGGTTCTGAATGCCTCCCTGGTGATGTAATGGTTCTTGGTATCACTACTTCTTGTGATGGCAATTTAAGGCTTCCAAATGCTTCCATATCTACTTCTTTCGGATGCTTCTTCATCTCTTCCAGGAAATCTGGATTAGGAAGTCCCATATGCTTTCTTGGCACCCTGTGCTTGTCAGTATTAGAGCATGTAGATAGTTACTGCGTAGCTACTATGTGCTAGATTCTCTACTTTCTCCCTTGCTTTGATCCAGAACCTGGATCATTCAATAAATGCTGGTGGAATGAATGATTTCATTTAAGTGAATTTCAAAAATTGTTTTTCAGATACCTCCTATCTACATACCTAGCACAACACAAAATGCTGTGTTATTAAAAACAAGCGCATGAGCAATATCAACAACAAAAATGTTACATCCAATGCTACTGTGGAGTTTAGAGTTTAGTAGATGGATTAGACCACCACAAGGGACAAAACTCAAGAATAATATGAGGCAGTATTCAGAGAAATGTCAGAATGCAGACTTCAGATTCTCAGTGCTGCAACTGCTCAGAAGTGGGATGTTGCTGGATATGATAGTGTTGAGAAGGCTTCAAGTAAGGAAACCTTTGAAAGGCCATTTCTATTAGGGGGCCACCAGCACTAAAGCTGCATGGGCATGAGAATATGTGGGTCTGACATCCCTCCCTTGTCACTGTCATTCACACAGTGCCATTTATATCACATGTCTTCCTTCTAGCCCCTAAAGAGGAAAGACAAGAGTTCCAGGGCATGAGGTATGCTTTGCTACTTCCAGCTTGGATCCAATACTAAAATGCATGGTCATCATCTGCCCAGCAGTTTTCTAACTGATGGGAGGAGTTGCTTTGTGGGAATGTGGCCATTCTTTTTCTCTCCTGCTCTCTGTTCATTTCCCAGGCTGCATGCAAGCTTGTTGACTGACATCTCTTTGATTTGTATTCCTATGATGCCTTGTTATTTTTTTCTTCCTTGTTTTCCTTTTCGGAATAATGGCAGGTGGCAGTCACTTGGATAGGACTCAAACCACTGCTATTTCTCCTTCTGTATAGATGTCTTATATTATTCCTACCAAAAGCTATTAAATGTTGTTGTTGACATTTTCTTGTTGGCCATATGACAATAACAACATTCAGATCTGTAGCCAAACACCTGCTCAGGAAATATGTTGCTGAAGAGCTTGGAGCCTCCCCTCTCTCTGTCATTTTTATCTCACACCCTGGGTGACATTGTGTTCCACAGCCTTGTTTTAAAGTTCATACTCCATAGCCTGGCACTCACCGTCTTAGTGGCTGGATCCATGTCTGCTTCGCCAAGGTACTTCTTCTCTATGCGCCTTCTCACATTTCAACAAGGATGTCCAAGGTTGCAGGGTGAGGTAAGGGAGTGGGTCAGGACCAACCCAGGTTTCTAAGTTCTAGTCTAGTGTGAGGTTCTTTTCACTATACAGTCTGCCTTCAGTCTTCCTCTGCAGCCATGGGGACAGCTCTTCCTGATGAGACCCTATAATACGTATTGACTATGCCTCTCAAGTGGATATTGTATTGGGGCTAATTTAATTTTCTTAATTATCATACAGTGAAACTGACCTTTTTATTCTTTTAGTGTACAGTTCCGTGAATTTTAACAGATACATACATTTGTGTAACTATCACTATAAGCGGGATACCAAGAGTTCTATGACCCCCCTAAAATATCCTTCATGCTATGCCTTTTAAAAAAATTTGAGTTATAATTGACATATAACATTATATAAGTTCAAGGTGTACAGCATTGATTTGATAATTGCAGTATATTACCAGTGTAGTGTTAGTTAGCACCACCATTAAGTCACATAATTATTGTTTCCTTTTTTCGTGGTGAGAAACATTTAAGATCTTGTTGCTTAGCACCTTTTAAGGAGAAAATGCACTATTGTTAACTAAAATCACAATGCTCTCATTAGATCACCAGCACTTACCTTCTCACTGCAAGTGTATCCCCTTTGACCAACATTTCCCCGGTTCCACCAGCACCTGGTAACCCATCATTCTACTCTGTTTCTATAAGTTCAGCTCTTTTAGATTCTTGAGTGAAATTTAATCAAGTAGTGTTCTGTATTCTTGGTTTAACTTTGTCCAGAGTTGATATTCAGCTGGTATGTTCTGGTATGGATATACAGATCTTTAAAATACCATAGACTTCTATGGTGGTGAGTAAGTAACTGTTACTCTCAAGCCCCCACCATCATCCTGACTGTACTGGCTCCCACTCTGGGACCTCCCCAGACCGTCTTGTAATCTAACTATCAAGGCTTACACCCGGCTCAGTAAGGGCACCTCCAAAACCCTGCTCTAGTCCTATGGCTGGCGTTTGTTCTTCCTGGTTGACGCTCATATCATTAGGGTCGTTAGATGTTCTGAACATCAGTCATGATGTAGCATGTGTGTCTCTAAACACCGAGCTTGAGAGCCTCTTACCTGCAGAGCTGATGGATTTCAGCCATATCTGTTTAGGTCTCTCTTGCCCAGGTAGAACTCTGAGCGTGTGACCCAGTCTTCCTGCATCACTGCCTATGATGTTACGCCCTAGCTCTTTTCTTAGCCACAGCTCCAGGAGTCTTTGCCATCACTGCCATTGTTGGCACATTCCCCAGTTTCCACCCTCATCCCTTAACCAGTCAGGAGCTAATCACAATGCTATGCATTAGATCTGACTTGGGGGCTCTTAAGCACCTTCGGCTTCAATCTCATCATTCTTCTTGGGCACACACAGCTAAAGGCATCCCATTCCTTAACCATTGCTCTTTGCTCTTGTGGCTGCACACAGTGGTTCTGCCTTGGGCTGGCGGTGTTCACGCACACTGCAGCTCTGCTCACTGCTGCTCCCCTGGAGGTGCTAACTGACAATCCTTCCTGTTCCAGGTTCCCCAGTTGTCACCTCTCACTTCCTGGAAGGTAAATCCCTCCTCCTTCCTCAGAGGTCACCCGCACAGCATGTGACTTGGGCCCCTAGAATTAGAGATTTGTTAATGTTTTTAACCCACAAGCTTTTGTTTTTTTGGAATATGTCTGTGCATCCAGGAGGCTGAAGGGAACAGGTGAGTGGCCACATGCTGAAGTAAAACCAAGTCTCTTATTCAGCCTTATGCCTCATCATGCCAGGTGGTTTTTTTCTTCCCTCAGAGGAGATTGCCTCCTGGGGTGGATCCCACACTCCTCCTGTGTGGTTGGCCTTCGTCTGGATCCTTCTAAACACCATCCCAATATTTCAAAAAGGTCTATTTATCTCTGAATTCCCAGCACTGTGAATGAAGCCTTTTTCTGCAGACAAGGTCCCTGCTCCCCCATGAGTCACTCTGTGAAAACGAGCACTGCGAAGGGAAGACACCAGCCTCCCACAAGCGATTTCTGTTTAGATTCAGCCAGGACCTCCACTTGGCACTTTCATACCTAACTCCAGCTTTATTGAGGACACAGAGGACACCCTTTCTCTCCCTTTATAGTCTCTCATATCATCCAACACGAGACTAGGCGCCTTGTAGACATTTTGTATAATTTCATTGAGTGAATCCTGGAATGGATACATTTCTGTGATAGACACCTGAGCTCTGGCTTACACAGGAGTTTCTTACTCTGCTGCCTATTGTGAGGTTCAGGGATTTCATGAGCCTCTTGAAATTATGAGCAAAGTTGCAGTGTATATGAGGATTTTTGAAAGGGAAGTCTATACCTATTTTTCCCTCAAGATTTTCAAACAAGTCTAAGCCCTTCCACTCCTTAAAGGTAGATCTCCAGGATCTTGAAGGGGTCCTCTTGCTTGCATGAAACTGTGGTACTTAGTGTCTCAGCATGTGACTGAGTCTGGAAGAATGTGGAAGTGGGTGTCTAGGTGGGAATAGATAGCTCTCCAGTGTCATTCTATCTTAGAAGAAAGGATCCAGTGTTTTGCCTACTTACTGGTCAGATCCAGCACCCTCCGGTCTTGGTCAGTCTTTACTGATGTGAATGTTCTTTGTGACTGCGGTCCTTGCTCAGTGTGGCAGTAAACCAGCTTACACTCATTTTCTGGTCTATCTGCATCCTTGTGATCAGTGTCGCCAGGCATTTTTCAAATAATCTGTCTTTGCTCACTGTTTGGAAGACCTATTTTTGGCAATTGATGGAAGGCTCCCTAAACACATGCTAGAGTTTTTGTTTCACAATTATACTCAGAGGGGGCATTGAACCAAAAAGGTGAGCCATGTTAATGACATCCAGCATTGGAAACATACTTGAGATTATCCTTTGATGACTTAGAAGCCTGAAATCAGGCTACCCTAAGCCTATGATGCTTATTTAAGATAGAATATTGTGGAAGTGACGTATCCAGAGTGGAAATGGGGATAGAGTTCTCGACTGTCAAGCTTTTCACCAGACTGGTGTAATTATAGTACTTTTGACATGGGAACTAGCTTCTCCAACATGTGAAGTATCATACCATGGCATAACCCTACCTGTTCAAAGCAGCAGGCAGCCATTTACTTTCAGGGCCACCAAAAACCATCTGAGCACCTCAAGCACTTCAGGAGCTGAAATCATCACAACTTTCTTCTATGACAATACCTATAACTGGCTAGACATTCGCAAGACTTGCCATCATTTGTGTATGTCACTTTGTATTTTGTGGGAGGGGTAGAGGGGGAAAAAAAAGAGAGAGAAAGAGAGGCAGGAACTTGTAGTCAAAGGCAGGAGGGAGCCCTTAGATGGACTCTCCCTCCTTTTCTTCCAAAAGGATGCTACAGGGATCATGAATCACCAGCCACAGGGAATCAGCTTGTCCCTTTAAGGCTATGAGAGGGACCAAGCTGAGCTGGATTCCCAAGTGAGTTTTGAGGATTACTGAGCCAGGTGGAAGGTGGCTGCCCAAGGGCAGGGAGAGAAATTGGTTCCTACTGTATCATTTTGGAGCTGTCCAGCATGAATCCCCAGACTGACTGATTTAAGCAGGAAGAATTTGAGATAGTAATGGCCAATTGGCTGTTGCTTCTTCCTGATAACAGCCTGTGCTCTCAACAGTAGACACTTATCTCAGGTATGGGGAAAGGGAAAGGTGGGAGCCTTAGACAGGGGAGTGATGATAAAAGAGTGAAGTGGGTGGGCACCTGGAGGGGGCATGGAACAGGTTTGGGGAAAGCACGTATCATCTCAATGCCCAAATGGAGTTGCCTCTTGGCAACTAAATCCTAGAAAAATGCTGAGGCCTGCTCTTGTTCAGCAGAGGGACTGCCGCTTTGGGGCAGACAGATACTACCCTTCAAAGGCAGGAGCTAATTTTCTCTCTGTAAGGAGAAGATTCATGAACTCAATGGTGTGCGCTGTGCAGCCCTCTCAGAGGCTGTCCTGCAAGCATCAGTCAAGCTCAGGACCAGCAGTCCAGTCTTGACCATTGGCAGATATCTATTTTAGGTTGACCCCATCCTCACTTGCTGGAGACAAGACGTGTTATTCAGTGTGCCCGGGAACTTATTAAACTACTAGATGGCCATTTTTTAAAGTTAGATTTTTTAAAACACATCCTTGGCATATGAGCTCTGAAAGGAACCTGGAGTGGTGTTCTAACAGGCTGACGCCCCAGCACAGGCCTTAGGGTGGAAGGACAACTTAAGAGTCTTTCCCATCTCTCACGGGGACAGTCGCAGTACTCCCCTCCCCCACCTGTTGGCCTCATCCTCTGAGTTTTCCCACATCAGTACCCCTTCCACAAAGCTGTCAGCTTATACTTTCTAAAACAGCATAGTATTGAAATGTCTTCCAGAGAGTCAGTTTCTGTCATTGATACAGCCCTAATTCTTTAGTAGGTAAAATGCCCACCTCTTGTTCAGAATTACCTCTTATCAGTTGTTGCTATGCATGCTCAACTCCATTCTGGAGATCCACCCTTTTTCCTGTTTATGCTGTGATCTTCTCTTTCATGCCACTGCTCATTCTGGTCCCTCTAAACCAGCATCCTATCCCTGGTACTTTTTCTCTGACAGGTGGATTCCCAAGCATGGGTTCCAATGTTACCCCATTTGAAAAAGTTTCTCTGGTTTCCCCACCCTTACTCAAGCCCTCCCCATTTCATTGATTCCTCTGCCCTTCTCCCAAAGCTTTTTGCATGTACTCTGCTAGAACATTTTCCCTGCACTATACAGATTCTACTGTAATTTTTTGTTGACATTTCTGTTTTCTCCACTGACCTATTCTCATTCACCGTTTTTTTTTTTCCAGGTTCAGCACCTAGCACAATACCTAGCAGAGAGGTGCTCAGTAAATACTATGGGAAGAGAAAATGAACAGAGGCTTGAACGAATGTAGAAAGTGGGACACAGGCACAGAGGTTTAAAATGTACAGATAGGAAAGACCTGTAGAAGGTCACACAGTCATGTGCCGCACCCTCCTCCACCCTCTGCAGGCAATTTGCACCTAAACCGTCCTTTACTTTTCTGTTCCATCATGTCTTGTTGCCCTCAATTGCTTTTGTCTGACGTTGACCCTGCATGACAAGTGGATCAACTCCTAATCTGCCAGAGCCCCAGTTTTTCTGGGATGTTGGAAAGCTCCTGACAGACCTGGAGGAGAAGAAAACTGTCAACTCTCACTTGTCAGTTCTCTGAGCAGCCTGTCCAAGGTTTAATTTGCACCTTAAAATCCCCTGAGGCCATCAGGGGGCAGACTGCTGGTTTAGGCCCCTTAAATAGTTTCTCTTAGGGGATAAGTAGGATAGGAGGGTGGAGGGTAGGGAATATTACCACTTTCTTCCTGCATCTCCAAAAATCAGTGATGGGGTAGGGGTGTAGAGAGAGGATCACAGGCAGGGAAATGGAAAGTGAGGAATGCACAGGCTGTTTTTCAGCTTATCATCAGATGGGAGTATTGATGGGGAAATCGAGTGGGGAAACACTTGAAAATGGGTCCGTGTAAACAGTACCATCTAGAAGCAGCCTAACATCCACACGTGGAGAGGCAGCGAGTGCTAAGCCTGACTCTAGTGGTAATAAGGGAGGCAGCAAAAGCAAAGAGATCTCCCCCGTCTGCTGGGTTTCTACTGCTTAATCAAAACTGACTCCAACTACTGCAGCTGCAAAGGAATGTTCCCAACCTTCCATTAATTTCCATACAATAACCCTCTAATGGGGGAGCTGTTCAGGGGAGGAGGGCGATCAATCTGGCCTAATGACACACCCGAGACCCAGGGAAAATGCAAACTTGGAGCAATTTCATGGCAGGTGCAACCTTGGAGAGCATTACCATTTTTCTAAGTTAATTTGTTCCCTTGATATGTTTGAAATCCATATTTGTACTTTAAAGGTCTAAAATGCAAGATGATTAAAAAATATAACCAGATTTTGTAAACCTTTCAGTAGTAGCGGGTGATGCATTAGCCATCTCCACCCTTCCTCTCCCTGTGAGCAGGGGTCTCTTTACCTGCTTTCATCCTTTGCTGTCATCTGAGAAGACTCTTTGAATCTGTTTTGTTTACTATTTTTAGATTCTCCTCTGGCCGGGGCACTTCGATGCTCTGGGCAGAACCAGTGCAGGAAGTTGTAGCCAGACAGGACAGCTCCCCAGGCCCTCTTGAGGAGGAGAAGTGAGAAATCCCCAGCCCTGGCTGGGTTGTCAAGAGGGTATTCTCCGCCCAGCTTGTCCTCCTAGTCAGTGAAGAAAGGTTTAGGGAAATGGAATCAAAACTGGCACTTGGCCTCCATGCAGTCTCTTAATTTCTCAGTTTCACTATGTCTCCCCTGGCACTGAAACTGGTCAGGCTTTGTAGCTTGAAACTGGCCTTCAGAGGTGCCCTGACGCCCTTCCTAGATGAATGTGGCAATTCCCTTTCCTCTTAGAACTTGTCCCAGGAAATAAAAGGGAAAACACTCTGCTGCACTGAAATGTGTGCACTCTCTCACTTCTGCAAACACCCACTTGGAATAACATGATATATGCAGATATCTGATCCCTAGTTTGTCATTTTTCCAGAAACAAAGTAGACTGGCTCTGTGTGTGGAACATGAAGGTCATTCCCTTCTTTCCCCTCTGCCTTAGTCTGGAAAACTCCGCTCTGGAAGAACCCTTTCTAGACTTCCGGGGATTCCTCTTCCGCTCTCCCAGTCGCTTCTCCCATTCCAAGAGCAGAAGGGCATCAGGGGCCTTGACTATCTCCCCCTGTCAGCGTCAGGCAGAAGGACAGACATGGGGTGGGGAGGGAGAATAAAGTGAGTGAAACCCGCCTCAGGGGACTCAAAGAGTTAACCAGGTAACATCAGAGACCCAGAAAGGACTCACAGAGTTAATAAGTTAATTCGTTGACGTTTCAAAGGCCAGGAGTGACTTGGAATGTCCGGATATTCCCCAGATAAAGAAAAGTAGCAGAGTGCAGTCCATGTCTTCATTGTACCAATTAGATGACGCCATTGTAAAATCTACTTCGCCAGCGAAAAGGCCCAGCTTAGTCTTTGACTTAATCTATATGCTCTTCTTTGTGTTCTTCCAACCCCTTAATCAAGTGACTTTGATACCAGGACAGGAGATAGACCTCTGAAGTGTAAATAAACCTATGTGGATAAAGAATGCTGAGATTCAGACAAACATAGTCACATAAATAAACCTATTCTTAAAATAAAACTTCAAAGGAATTATAAATCACTTGTATACATTATGCCTTATGCTGACCCTCACCCCTAAACACCCTATAAAATCCCAGACCCTTAACCCTTCAGTGCACCTCCTCTCTGAGGTTGCCTATGCTCCCCTTTCGTCAAGCGTGTCACTCTCTGTGTTCTACTCCAGATAAGCAGAGAGGGGCTGCTGAGAGCTCTGATTTGGGCTTGCAAGTTCCCATCACCTGGGTGACCCGGAAAGTATTACAGCTGTACCATCATGTAGCCTGCCTGAGAATCTCCTTTCTTTGCCTTTGGGAAGATCTCAGAACATAATCTCTCTCCTTCCAGTGCTCTGTGGCTCCCCCAAATCCTGGGGTAGTAGAGGCTTAGTTTCCACCCCATGCAGATTCAAGCAGACACTGGATGCCAGGTGACCCTGGCTTTAGGAGTTGGCAAGGGGTTCGCCCAATGCTGAGCAGGAGTTCAGTGACCTTCCCTTTCTCGCCTTTGTCTACCTTGACCCTGGCCCGCTCCTCCCTTGGAGTGGATTCAAATAAAATTTTCCCTGTGCTTTGCTACTGTGTCTCTGCCTTTCAATTCTTTGTTGCAGCGGGGACAAGAACGGAGGAGGATGAACTCAATCCATAACATTAGGGTTCCTCAAATAGCCAGAGCCTCACATGTTTTTCCAGCCTTTAGGAATAAGGTGATATTATGTTACTTTTAAAATTAAGATTTTATGGATGAATACAAAAACTCATCTGGAAATACATTTGCCATCACACTGGAGGATTCGGAGATACTGAACGCAAGGATTCAGCTGCAAGACTCATGCTGATACTTAAGAGTTTAAAGGTTTCATTTTAACCCCGTGCTACCTACGATTCTGGGACGAGCTGCTCCTGGAGAGAAGCACAGATCTGTTAGCACTAGAAGTTGGAAGGTAGTTTCTTCTGAACATTCATTAATCAGCTCTTTGGGGTTGTAATGTCTTGGTCAGAAAGAGGGAATTAACATTTGTCATGTACTTAGGAAATACTATTTTTACTATCTTGCATTGGTACTGTCTCTGCACCATGAAAATTCTCATGTAGAAATCATAAGAATGTCCCAAGCAAACCTCTGACTCCAAGGAATGTAGTTGAACAAAGTCCCAACTGCTGGACCCTAAACTCCTTGGCTGCATTCAAGCTGAGGCCGTATGTCCCACAGGGGGCTACCACTCAGAGACTGCCAGGGTTACTAAAGCAGGCTGAGCCCTGTTTGGTGGTGGGCTCTTCTGATTTTGGCTTGATGACTCCCCGATGGCCCTGAACCCAAAAGATTACCTTACAAGTGCTGAGAAGAGGCTACGATCTTGTGCTTTGGTGAATGGAGGAACAGTAGATTCATACAAACCTTCTTCCCTGAGACTGCCTAGTGTTCTAGGACGCTTCTTTCCTCTCTGCTTCCTTTGGAAGGCTCAGATTTGCTATATGGTCTGATGGCTCCCCCAGTTCCCCCAGATCTCTTCCTTTTTACTCACTAACAGAACTTCTTCACCATGTATAATTTTCCTTTGGTGTCTGCTTCTCAGACGACCTGGATGAACACATATAGTAACAGGCATTTGAGAGATGAGAATTCAACTGGTGAAAGTTCTACTGGCCTCTAAGAGTTCAAATAATATTATTCATTTTACATTTAAAGGTAAGACCTGAAATATAAAGCAGAGCCTAAAGGACCTGTTGAACTCTTAGATTTTTTTCTTGGTTTTGGAACCTTCTATCTGTGTACAGAATTCACTTTATCCCAGAAATTTGTTGTCTTTCAATTCCTTACCATGTGATCTGTGCACAGCACTCCAGGTAACAGTGATCTGCGCACAGTACTCTAGGTAACAGGAGTTGACATTTATTGTTAAACCTGCCTCTTGAATCACTCTGCGGGAGACTGTAAATGTCTCAGATGTGATTCCATATAGACACTTAAAATGGCAATGTTATCTATATATGCAGTTATGATTCTCTTAGTCCTTCCCAAAGATTGCCTTACAAGGACTGGGAAGAAGTTACAATCTTCTGCTTTGGTGAGGTGGGGTGAACAGTAAATTCATACAAACACTGTGGGGTCATGAAAACATTATCCTTGTCTAGCTTCTGAGACCAACTGTATTTATCAGAACACTTCCCTAAATCAAAAGTTGAAAGTATTTATCAGGAACACTCCCCTAAATCAAGAGTTGAAATAGCTTGGACATACTCCAGGCATTGTAGTAAGTAGGTCTTCCATCTGGTACTCTTGGGTATGCATATGTTTTAATACTATTATTTAATCTTTTGCATACCACACACAATCCCATTTGGGTTCAAATCCCATAAGAGAAGCTCTTAGATTATTACTTGCTCCTCTGTATACTAAAAAAAAACATTCTGCCTTTTGTTATCACATGCATGAAACAAGAGACACGTAGATGGAGTGGTGGGACCCAATCTCTTTTCCTCATATTCCTTTACTTGAAAAACAAATTCAGATTTTGATGGGGTAGGGAGGATTTTATTTTGTAGCAGAAGCCAATATTTGACCAGAATATTCAATTGGAGAAATTTTATCCACTTATGATTTTTTCCATTCTTTTGGCAGACTACTTCTTACATGGTTTACTTCTATCTAAGATGAAAGGATTTAAAAAACGGCTTTCTTCTTATGAAAGAAGTATTGCATGTTTGATTTCTGGGTTCTAAAATATTAGCAGAAAAACACTTTGTTGGGTCACTCTGAATGAAAGCATAGTAACTGCTGTTCTCTAAATTTATTTATCTAGAGGGCAGGTTTGAGATACAATGCACTGATTTGCTCTGTCTTTCACAAATACTTGTTTAAATTTGATTCAACAAGTGTTTAATAAGAACCTGTCATATGCCAAGTGCTGGGGATACCAGAATAAACAAAATCAACAAACTTTCTACCTTCATTCAGCTTATTCCTAGTAGGGGACACAATGAACAAACAAATAAATATGTAATCAAGAAAAGCCAACAATACTTCTGATGGATTATCTGTGGGGATATTAGAAAAAGAGAGTTAAGAATGAATGCAGGGAATTTAGCTTAAGCAACTGGGCCGATCTACAGAAAAGGAAAACACAGAGGAAAAAGCAGGTTTGGTGGCAGGCTGACTTGAGAGGTGTATCAAGAACTCTGTTTTGGAAATGTTAAGTTGAGGCACCTATGAGATATTCTGGTAGACATTTCATGGAGGTTGTTGGATGTCTAAATCTGGGGCTTGGTGCATGGCTTGAAACTGATAATATGTATTTAGGATGATACTTAAGACTTTGGAGTAGGTGAGAATCTCAGAAGTGTGTTGATAGATATAATAAGCATTCCAAAAGCTAAATTCTGGGGCCCTTCAACATTCAAGAATCAGACAGAGGAAACCTTCCCATCAGAAGAGGCACTTAACATATTCCAGGAACTAAACTATGTGGAGGGGATAGAGCGAAGAAAAGACATTAATTTTAAGTTATTTGGGGATGGTTGGGAAATTTTCTTATAAATAAAGAGAAAGGTAAGCATATTACACCCTATCTCTACTGGAAAGGATGTTTATAAATCGAAATCCTAATTTTTAAAGTCCCATTAAATCTTGCTTTTAGCCCATTAGTTTTGGGATATTAGGCTGACGTGTTTAGTCATGTGACTAAACTCTCAGCGATATTCCTTTATCCAAGCAGAAAAGTAAACCCTTAGCCTGTCCTTAGGATCTCTGAGTAAATGTGGTGGATTGATGACACATTTATCTCTTCTCCTTACTTGAGCTTCCTGAAGAAAAGAACTAAGTAATGGAGGCAAGTGGACAGAACGTAAGTTCCATTTGTGTTTGCTTATGTTTCCCTAGAATCTGGTACATAGTAGACAAATGATCTTTGAATTCATGGAAAGGTGAAAAAAAATAATTAGATAAACGCTTTTGCAAGATGAAGGGCGGGTGAAGGTGTGATAACTGGACGTGGCAGAGAGGAGGTGTTTACAAGCTATGAACCTGAAGTGGGGAAATAGTGATATTAGGAAAGATGGTGCACTGTCTTTAGGTCTTGCAGCCCCTTTCAGGCTGGAGTGTGTAATCCTGTTGGAGTCGCTAATCTTGTTGCAATTCACTCTTAGCCAATTCTGTATGCTCCCTAGATCTAGGAACAGGCATGCTATGTCCTGGTGGATCTGTCTGCTCTGTAAAGGCTGATGAAATGAATCAATTTCTTCCTGAAAAGACCATAGCATAATGCTTAAGAGCATGACCTCAGGAATACAGAACTGGATTCAAATTCCTGCCAGCCTCGAGTGACTTTGTGTAACCACTTATCCTCTATGGGAATCAAACATTTCTTCATCAGTTAAATGAAGTAAGCGGTATGTCTGGGGTTGTGTGCTGGTTAATGAAGTGATGATACCTGTAAAGTGTTTTACACAGTGGGGTGCATTTAACACGCGGGTCTGCATGAAACTGAGAAAAGGGGGCCACTAAAGGACCAAAATTTGTCATCATTCATCTAACACATCTGGAGGACAAAGATGCTGAATATGAAGGAAATGAACATTCAAGTCCCTGGAGAGTTGAATTCATGTGGGACAGATATATTTTCTGTGGCCTCTAAGAGCTATCCTTCAAGACTCCCCATTTCCCACTCTATAGACTCATCATAACAATACTGGTTAAGTAATTAGCTTCCAGGTTGTCTGGTGCCTGGAAGAAGGAGCTCTATATATTGGATTCCAGTATTCTGGTTACTTAGCACAGAGTTTTTCTGTTCTAAATGCATGAATTACAAATTGATTTACACATTAGTTTCTTGTGAGTTTAGTTTACATGAGTCACCACCCAATCTTGATTCTGTGTCTGGTGTTGAATTCAACAAGTGAGACCTCTTGCATAGCATCATAATTTATTCTGCAATGTTGCCATTTCATCCCTCTCCTTTCCATTTCCAGGGTTGATCTCCTGTGTCCACATGACACTGGTTTCTTTCAATAGATTCTCCCACCATTTACCCTGCCCCATTCTGTGGCCAGTCAGACCCTCTCTCATTTCTGCAGCCCTTGTTCTGTACCATGTCCTCTATTAATACAGGGGCAGTAGATATTTTCAGGGCTTCTTTGCTTGTGAGGGAATCAGTGATCCAAAAAGATACACTGAGCCCAAATACGTCTCATTTCTGTTTTTTTTTTTTTCAGAATACAAATATATTTGGCTGGGGCTTCCATATCTATTGCTGTAATGTGCTGATTTCTTTTGGAATTGAGGTGGTTTTCCTCATTCTGGGAAGGGAGTAAAGTTTCTGCCTCTGGTCAGCTGAGGAGTGTCTCTCTGAGACTCAGAGCCTGTTTGTTAGTGCTAGCAAAATTTTCCAAAAGTTTGATTTATTTTCCTATCAGAATGAATGTGATTCTGCCAGAGGGTGTGAGATCAACTATCTAAGGAATAGGAAACCCCCCAGGTTCTCTGAGATGTTGGCAATTGCTTCTTATCTCTAGCCAGTTATTTCAGGCCAGTTATATTAGGACTAATTGCAGACACTGGCATTTAAAAAAAATACATATTTTTCAGGGTGGGTCAACTTCTATGATCACTTTCTCCCCTACCACTTCCAGCCTTCCACTAACTTGAATCTCAGTGTTCTCTTTGAGTTGTTTTCTGGCCAGTCATCAGGTAGGTGGTAATATTTTATCTCCTTCCAGTTTTTTCCATTGTCCTGCAGCTTTTATGATATTATTTACTTGCAATAAAATTTAGCCATTTAGGTGCACAGTTTGGTGAATTTTTGTAATCATGTACAATTGCGAAAACCATCACCACAATCTAAGCAGAACAGTTTCTTTACCCTTTACTGTTTCTTCTGCTTTTTAAAGGTGGCTGAATGTCCTTGGAAATGCCATTTACCTCATATCTTTATAGGTATCCATTTTAGGGGAAGTTTTATTTAAAAGCTTTAATTTGGGTAAAATGTTCCAAGTTCTGACTTCTGGAGACTTCCAAGTCTGAAATTCCAGTTGTATCTCTCAGCTTTTTCTCTCAGTTAAAGGCTACACTTGTCACCTACATCTGCTGCTGATGTCAAGTATTTGTACAGATGGCAGTTGTCTTGGGCAATGACTAACTCACTGGCCTCATCCCTTCTCCATTCCCGCCAGCTGCCATGTTAACAGTTTTCAATCAGCTTCACGATTCATCCATTAATGTGTAGTCTCTCCCTACCCAGTGAATTGGAAGAAGTGTCACAGACCTTAGCAGGTTTGGAAAACTGTGCTGTCCAAAGGTCCTACACTCTTTCTGTTTTTCACTGGGACGCTCATTTCACTCAGCATTCCAGCGCTTCCTCATTGAGTAAATGGAAATATTTGTTTTTTTCCATGCTTCTTTTATTGCATACCAACATCTGTCAATTATGATCATGTGACCTTAGTAATTATGCCTCATTCGATCTCTATTTCCATTCATTCATTCATTCATCAGAATATACTCAATATGTGTGACTATGTAGCTTACATATTGTGGACATCAGACCGTATTGCACAGTACCATCTAATCTGATCCTTAAGACGCACTGACTTAACATTTGGGGAAACCAGTTTGCTCAAGGAAACTGATGATCTGTAAATGATGGTGCCATAACTCAAAATCTGATCCTCTCCGACTGTAAAGTCATACTCCTTCCCAAATTCTAAGTTGGTTATGTTGTGTGTGTTTGTGACCTGCAATGGACATACTCAGTAGAGAGTCGACTCTATGAGTCTTAAGTTCAATTGAAAGGTCAGGGACAAAAATAGAGATTTCGAAGTCATGCACATATGGATGGTCTTGGAAGCTATACACACAGATGGGATTGCCAGTAGGATGAGGGGAGATGAGACCAGAGAGGTGATCCAAGTAGAATCACAGCCCAGACGTTCTCTGGTTCTAACATTCCCTTGTTCCTCTGGACTTCACATGCTTATAGAATTGTATGTCTCTGTCAGCTGTTCTTCATCTTGTCACAGAAAAACCTAACCTAGCATCACTCCCTGCTGTCTTTTTGTTGGTCTATGGGACACTTGTCTTAAAAGATCAGGGCTCTGCATCCATTAAGTCAAGGAAAAGGGGAGGATGCCCTCTTGGGTGCCCATGCTCTGTATTCCCTGACTGTGCCTAGGTCTTGAGTCTGACTTACTAACCTTACAGCCCTCCACTCACCCACTAGAGGGTCTGTTGTCTGCATCATCCCTCACCCCAACATCCTTCTCCATTGCTCAAGGACCACTGACCAAGGGAAGCATTCCTCTTCTCCCTCATTAACCTGGAATTATCAACGAGGTCTGATTATTCTGGGAAATCAAAGTGTGGGAAATCCTAAAACATAGACGTGAAAGATCCACAGCTTTTAGATCCTAGCTTATTTGTAATCTAGCCAGAGTCTTGCTTGTCTGCTCTTCCTTATGCAGCACTTCCCCAAATCTTGCTCTTTCTGTCTCCACACTGTTTGCCAAGCCCCACCTCAATCCCATTTTTAGAATTTTGGGGATTCTCCCTTCAGCTTCCTCCTGTGGGAGGCCTAGATTTATTCTGTATTGGTTTTGGGTTAATGAGAAGCTTCTAGTTGAGGACTATTTTCACTTCTGTGGCCCACTAATTAGGCCATTTATCCCACCCATATGCATCACATATTTCAGAGATGGTTGAATGTTTTTATTACCCCAAGGAGAGCCAGGTTCAGATAGATCCCCAATTCTGGGACTGTGCCATGTGCATAATTAATGTTCATCCAGGGAGGAAACTCAGTAAAATAGAGAATAGGAGATAGGTATGTGTTCTTAAAAAGATTTGAGTTAGATATTTAGGGGAACTTTTTGACCCTGAGGAGGAGAAAAACCTTTTAACACAAGGGGATGTGGTAGTCCTTGTTGATATTTATATCTTTTAAAGAAAACAAATCACTTTCCAAAGATGGTTCAAATGCCATCCTGTCTGTAGAAAGGACAATGGGTAAAATGACTTCGCAAGGTCTTTCTTAACCCAAGGATATTTACAACCACTCATCCACAAAATGTGCTCCCTGAGTAAAAATCAGCTAGTTGGACTTTTCCAAGTAAGAACTTCAAGACGCTGTCTCTGTGTAAGTGTCCAGGTTTCACTGATATATTGTTGTTCTTCATTATGAGCCACAGCACCTTCTATCGGATGCGAGAATCTTCTATCCCCAGTACAAGCAAATGTCCATTTCTCTCAAACATCTGAGTGATTCCAGGCAACTCTGAGTCAAGAGGTTCAGTACGAGTCATCTGCCTGGGTATTGCTCTACCATGAGCATCTGGGAGGAATAGCTAAGACTTTGTTCATTCTGGCTCAGAAAGAGGAAGTATGTACTGGTGGTTTACAGGACTCTACATTAGGGATGGGGGGAACTGAGGGTAGGTGCTCAGCCCCAGACTAGCTTCGACTAAAGTTGCTGTGCGTCCTTAGACCTCATGGCAGATGGTGGAGTTCACCTGGGTCTACCACTTACTAGCTGGATGACCTTGCTGGAGCTACTGAGACCCTTTAAACGCAGTTAACAGTTTTGACTCCTGTAAAAATCTGGTAACTGTGCCTGCTTCGTAGAAGCTTGGTGAGGATTAAAGGGGATAATTGATGTATATTTTGTAGGAGTCACTTGGTACCATAGAAGGTGTTCATTACCTGTTAGGTATTGTCATTAGTCTTCTTATGTGTAGAATGAGGAAATTGGGCAAAGATAGAAATCTTTGCCAGCTTTGAGAGTCTGTGAGTCAAATGTTATTTTTTCTATAGTGACATCTGTTTCATTTCGTTCCCCATCTTCTTTTGAGTGTCCCACAATTTCCCTCAACCACAAACCCAGGTGTTATGTGGCCTGCTGTGCAGGCTTCTCTCTTTCTCAGAGCATGGGGCTCCCCCCATGCCATTCAGTTCTCTGCATGGTGGTCCCATGTCTGATGAAGGATCCTGTCAGCTCGACGAGCATGCATCCTTCCCCTCCCTGGCCATTAATGCCGTCAAGCGCTGAGCAATGGTGGTGCCAAGCCTTCCTCTCCAGTGAGCAGTCTCTGAGACTGCCTGACGTTCATAAGTTCCGGAGCTGTTTTTCCCTCTGAAACAAAGTCATCTCCAAACTTTTACATTATAGATCATCCGGGAGCTTTATTTTCACCATCACTGAGCTGGAAAGGCAACCAAGATATCCCATATTTCCCTCCTCCTCAAATCAAGCAACTCAAATAAAAGCCCTTTGGATTCTCATCTTTTCCATTTGCTCTCCTAATGCTCACATGAAAACGAGACTTTGCCTTTTGATTTTCACTCCTTTGTCAATTTTCCAGTGGCTGCCGACCCAAGAGCGGCGGGGACAAGCTTCAGCAACTCCTCACGGGTGAGACTGTGACCGTGGCAGCTCTGTCATCAGGCAGACGGGCAGCCTGGGTGTTATCTCAGTGCCAGCTTTCTGATGCCCCAGGACTACTTTGACTAAATAGCTTTTACAGTAGTGAAGCCTGGGAGGCAGTCTGGGAGCTCACCTAATTCTGAACAGCATGCGTGGGCATAGCGTGTACGTGTACGGGGTGGGTGAGGACTTCAGAAGCCGGTTTGAATTTTCAACTCCTCCTGGGCTTCCGTGTGGTGTCAGGACAATTTAACTATCCAGTCACTGAAGAATGTAATCAGATGCCCTGATTTATGGAAAGGTGCTAATAATTGATCATGTTAACCTTATCAAGGGCATTTGGCATTTGAATGAGGACCACATGAACAGTGGGTTTAATCGCCAATATGCTTCTCTAATCAGGTAATTTCGGGCAGTCTACTTGCTGGTGGAGGGAAGTGGATTTGCCCTGACGAGTGTCCCTGGTGTTCCTCGAATCTCACATCACACATGGAATATAACCATGTGAAATTCTAGTTATATTTCAACCTGACTTTATACACACAGACACCCCCCCCACCAGCCTAGGGTGGGGCTCTCTCCCCAGCCTGCCTCATGTGCCTGGAATGAGAACACAGTCACCCAGACTGGCAGGAGCTTGTTTTATTACTGAATGATTATTGAGCTTTTTCCTCCTTCTCTTTGAACTTCTGAAATATTGGTTTTTATCCTACCTGGCTCTTCACTGAAGGAATGGAGCAATTTATTTGGCAAATGCAGTTTATTGTTTTGAAATTAAAGTGACTGTCCTGTTGTCTTCTTCCCTCTGAACCACCTCTTTGCATATGTTCACCCTGTATTTCTGTTTCTTACTCTACTTTCTTGTCTCTTTCATTGTACTTTTTCCTCTCTCTCTCACACACCTGCACACACCGCCACTTTCCTGGTTGGATCTCTTTGGTTTTCATATAAATAATTCCTTCCACCGTGTTCTAGGAGCTCTGATGCTTAAATGGTTTCACTGATGAAACATTTGGTAACTATGGCTTCATCAGAGGCAATAGTCATACCCGGTTAGAAACAGTGTTTCTGGATCCTGAGGCTTTCCTGTATCCTTTCTTTTGCTCAGACGTGTGAATTCCTTGGTGCTTGGCACAAAGTTGGCAGTTTATTAACTCCTACCTTGGGACATATTCTAATGGAGAGTCACTTCTTGTCTGCTTTAGACAGCAAACGTTGGCTAAGCTTATTAAATTCATTAGCTTGGCAACACTAAAAAGTTTCCAGTGGTCCAGATTTTGTGGGGCCTAAAGCTAATACAAGAAATTGAATTTAAAATTACAAATAAAAATGACATGCAGGACCTTAAAAGGGACCCATGCTCGGGTAGGACCTGGGAACTTAGGCTCCAGTAATTTCATGATATATTTATGTCTCTAAAATGGGGTCCCATGGCAAAACCCTGGAATATTTTCTCCTCCAAAAGTCACGTTTCTATCGTTAAGCTGTCCTTGCTCATCTACCTGTCAGGTACCCACAAAGACATGAGAATTGCAGTTTGGCTTTGAGCCTATTATTTAGGCCACCCCATGGCTGCCATCCTGTCACGTTTGCTCCTGACTCATATTTGGGGTTCTAGCTTATGGCCCCACAGGTCGTGGCCTTCTCTTCTATGTTTCCTTGGATCTTATCACTTCCAACCCTCCGTTTTCTAGACTGGATTAAATTGCCCTACATTTCTGACTCCGGTAGAAATTCTCTGTTGTACTCTCAGCCCCAAGTAACACAAATTCCATTGCCTGGAGGCAGTACCTAGATAGCTAGATCTTGTTGTCTGGTTAGAAATGGGGGAGAGGCTTCAGTTACTTAGTTTCAATTCCATCCATAACGAGTCCAGGCCAAGCCCTTGACCTGGCTGCATCAGTCACGACAGTCGCACATCAGCTTCTTCCACCATAGGAGAGAAAAATATCATCTTTTCTCCTTTAACAAATATTACAGTCTTATCTTATACAAAGGCAAAACGTCTCCTGTTGTATCATGCAATGTCTTAAGGCCACCTGGTGGGCTCTGGGAGCACAGGTAAGGGAACTGGACACACCCTAAGGATTCTGGGAGGTTTCCAGTAGGAGGTCACAGGTGAACATGAATGCCAAGTCCACCAGCATGAGCTTCATCTTAAGGAAAATGGAATCCACTGACCAGTGTGGTGCCGTCACCATCTTTTCCTTTCAGAATTCTCTGGCTAGCAGCTCATGGACTATGGGTTGGAGGAAACCACCCAAGAGGCAGGAAAAGTAGCTTGCCAACCATTGCGATCCAAGTGGGAGACTAGAACGGTATTAGGGGGAGGGAGAAGAGGCAAAGGAGGTAAGAGGTGAAGGACTCAATAATTAGGAAACCGAGTAAGTGGAACTGAGGGATTCAGAGCTTAAAATTCTAAGTCACAGTCAGTCACTGGCAAGACCACGCAGGAGCCACTTGCCCATCTTGCTCCGCGTCTTCCCTTTTCTACCCAGGACAGAGAGAAGATGGGGGAGCATTGGCATGTTTTACTTTTTGTAAGACAAACCGTGTCCACTTGGTAAGTAGTGTACCCAACATAGCACCTGGCAGGTCAGAGGTGAGCGGAGTAAACTGCATCCAGCGGCACCCAAACCCTAATCAGTCACAGACCCAGTTCAGCTGCCGTGCCTAGGGGTGCCCCCCACCTCTCTCCCTTGCCCAGCTGTTCTGTCCGGGCATGCTAGCTCTCTCAGGCTGCTGATTTAAGAGGGAGGTCTTGCCTTTCGCGGGTGTTTATGACGGGTGAGAGAGACATGGGCTCTGGAGGCTGAGATGCCCTGTAATTCACAAAGCTCACGGCTTCCACTGGGTGAAGCTCAGATATATAAAGCTTGGCCTGGAACCCAGGGCCTTCTGGATTCTAATCAGACAGGCCTGATTCCTCTCCTCCCAGTGGCTTTTATGACCCATCCTTGCCTGAGATGACAAAGTTCCTCATTGCCCACCAAAAAGTACAGATCTGAAAGAGGCGATTCAATTTCACAGGTCATAAAGTTATATGTCCACTTCTTGCATGTCTTCTTCTTGTTTATTATGGCAGAAAACTTCGGAGTTCACCATCTATATTTTGTCAGTTGATAGAAATTATCTCACCCTACATGTTTCTCGTGCCTCCTGCCGCCCTCTCTCCTTACCCCGGCCTTGCATACATCTTGTTCTGCTCCTTTTCTAGGAGATCCCTTAAATCAAGCCTCACCACCTCCTGGCCATCTGCCTGTTGCTGAGACAGGAGATGCATTTCCTCGGGGTGATGGGATTTGTGGTGGAAAGAAGGGCAGAGGCTCCCTTTTCTGAAGGGCACATAGAGTAACCAACTATATAGTTTCTCTTTTCCCCTTGGCCTCCAAAGTTTTACAGACACAGATACAGTGTCCTCATCCTAAGCAAGGTAAAAATCCAGTTCCTCAAGGTTTTTGTTCCATTATTCCCATTAAACTTGGAGGAGGCATGTTTAATGGCAGGGCTTGCATACAGCCCCCTGAGGGAACAGCCTTCTGTCGCAAGTGCCTCTTGCTCCCATGACTATGGCCGATTGGACCAGGAATAAACTTTTGACTAGAAAGTAGCCAGCCAACAAATTACCCGGCCTAGAACTCACTAAACCTGGGCCAATAAGATTCTCTCCTTTAAGAATTTTTTTTTCCCCATCATTGTACTATGAAAATTTTCAAACATGTAGAAAAATTGAAGGAATTATACCTTAGATATAAACCTACCACTAGAGTATATAATAAACATTTTACTTTGTTTTCTCACATATCTATTCATCTAGCCATTCTTCTATCAATCCATGAACCCACGAATACATCTTCTTTTGTGTGCATGTCAAAGTACATTGCACACATCACTATAGTCAGGTGTGGGTGTATAGAGACTTGCCAATTGGTGGAGAGTATTGGCGTTAGAAGGTGTAGGCTAGGAGATGGAGGTGACTGGGTCTGAGTCATGGGCAGCTGATAAGTGGTAGCTTCAAATTATAGAAGGATGGAAATGGAGCAGAGCTGGAGAGAAATTTCAGAGCCTTGGACCTCTGTGTGGCACAGAGGTGCAGACAGAAATTGCTTCAGTTTAGAAGCTCTTCCAGTACCCAGTTGTAATTCCCATGGGTCCCAGATGTGCTTATTTTTTAAACTGTTGTCTTTTGGATACAGTGGGATTTCTGGGTCCTTCCTCAACCTCATTTTACTTGAGTTTTGTACACCCTGTTTATTTCAGCTCATAGACATTGGGCTCTAAGCATGGTCCAGCGACTGTTAGACCCTCTGAGGACACGTGCCTGGAACGCCCCAACCCCATGACCCTGTGCCACACAGTCACCACCGGTTCTTCCTTTAATGGCCCATCTCTGTGAAACCTTACCTGACTGGCCAAGGCAGGAGGATTCAATCTCTTATTTGTGCTCCTGGAGACCTTGCTGTATACCCATACTGTACTGATCTCAGCTTTGTGCCATAGTTAACATTTTATGTGTCTGCATTCTCTGTAGACTATGAGTGGCAATGTAGTTGAGCTAGTCATTTTTGTATCAGCATCTTGTATTTTGTATCACTAACAGATTACTTGGTGCACAGTAAGCCTGCAGTACACTTAGCAAGGTTGGCTTTCTTTCATTGCTATGAAGTGAAAAACCTTCTGGACCTTTTATGCTAGAGGATTACAGCGGCCTTGGAAGTACAGTGCTTAGATTTTCCTTCAAGAGAGAAGCTCCCACATGGAGCGCAGTGACAGTCACTAGCTGCAGAGTTTGGGATCCGTTGTAGTATTTAAGCAGAGGACATGTCCTCCTCCAGAGGTTCCAGCCAATGACTGAGCACAGGGGTGTGGGTGTGGGTGGAAAAACAGGATCTAGCTATTTACACCCAACATCGAGTTGGCCAGAACTTTCTCAGACCTGCACTGAAGTCTGAGGCTCTTCCTCCCTAATTCTCCTTCCTTCCCACTCTCCTTTCAGGAGTGATGTACCTGCTTACTCCTGCCTCCCCTTCATTATCTTTCATAGGCATAAATCTCTTGCATTTCTAACTCTGTCTTGGTGTCTGCTTCTCTGAGAACCCAAGAAGACACAGTTATTACTGGACATGGGCAAAAAAACTCAGGTGGTCGGATGGGGTTTGAGAACTGGATTCCTGACACCATCTGATTGTCCAGAAGAACCTCAGCCAGTGCTATGTGGTTCACGGACTTCTCGCAACGAAATGGCAGTCCAGTTGGTAAAACTATCGCTAGTTGTGGCTTTGGAAAATGTCCCAGTGTGAGGAATTTCCTTCCTGGTGGGATGATTCAGGCACTGAAAAGGTAGAGGGGAACCCTGTGCACAAGAAAACGGAGTTGGCCGGCTATTACTAAGTTGCCTTGAGCCCCTACAGAGGGACAACGAGAAACTGAGGGCAGTTATCCAACAGCTTAAATTTAAGTGTGTTGGCCAGAGAGCTTTTCTGGTAGCTTGAAAATGTCATTATCTCTTGCAGTAGATGATTAGACTGAGCTGAGGAGCAAATGCAGGCTCTGGCTCCATGATGAGCAGAACAGAAATGGCTGAGTTGCTGTAAAAAACGGTGCAGGGATGATTTAGAAAACACAAGTTCAGCTCAGGCTGCTGGAATGGATGCATCGTCAGAGTCTGGAACACCCACCAGAAGATTATGTTCCGTGGGAGGGCCCAGGGGACACTCTATTCACGAAGGCCATCAGGACTGTGCTTATTAGGGGGCATAGCATCACTAACAGGTTCAGTGGTAGCTCTCCTCTGTAGGTCAGGGCTGACAATAGGGGAGGCTGTCACAAAACTTGGCTTATTAATGAATTGTAGCAGTTGTTAACCTTCAGAAGCTGATAAGATTGATGGGCAGCCCAGGGGGATTGACCTACAAGGAGTTAAGGGGATGTTTACTATGTCCAGAATCTTTGCTTTTATAAGAAAGAGTTTAATTTTGCAACTCTGCAAGTTATGGATTTTTTTCTTTTTTTTTTTTACTTTTTGTATATCCTCTTAATTCTCTTTGCACCCAAGCCAGCTCTTGCCTGAATTCATACCTCTCTTGTAGAGTCTTATTAAATACAGTCAGCAGAAGCTAGCTCATATTTCCACATTTCGCCTCACAATGACTCAACTCAACCAGTTCATTAGGTACATTTTCTATCTTCCGGATGATCACAGGAGACAGTTTTACCAAATGTTTCACCACCACATAGCAGAGGTCCCCATTTCTTCAGCTTCATTTAATAGTGTCTTTGATCCAGGCCCATATGGTTTAGGTTTTTGCTAACGTAAGCAAGCATTTCTAGATACAAATTTCTCTGTCAGTCAGCTTTGGCTGCATAATAAACCACTTCCAAATTTAGTGGCCTATACTAATAACCATTTATTATTTTGTTCATAAATCTGTAGGCCAGCCTGACTGCTCTACTTCTAACTATATACCTGCAGATGGGCTGTGATGGCTCTGCTTCAAGATGTAAGCCTATGAGTCAGCCTCTGTTCCACTTGGCAGCTTTCTGTTGGAACCAGTGAGCCACCCAAGGCCTATTCTTGTGGCAAATGGCAAAACATAAGGGAAGAAGCCTCACGCACAGACACAGCTTAAGCCTTTTCTCATGTCACACTTGCTGGCCTTTCACTGAACGGATCACATCACATGGCCAAGCCCAACAAACAGTGAAGTGGGGAATGTTTTCTTCCCAGGGTTAAAAGGAGTGGAGTGATTATTTTCAGAAAACTCACATGACCTATCAATCATTGGTATGCTAATTTGGTTCAGTTTTATTAAACATCTAAGCAGAGTAATTGGATGTATATGTGGGTTTGGATTTCAAGACAGGGATCTGGGTTAGAGGTAAATGTTTTTGAGTTAACGGCATATAGATGTATATAAAGCCACAACCCAGGATTAGAGTGCAAGGAATTGTGTGATGATAAAGAATAGAAGAGGCTGATTGCTCAGCCCTGAGACACTTTGTCTTTCAGAGTGTGATAAAAAGAGGAACCAGCAAAGGACATAGGGAGAAAGTTATCTTTGAAGTTATGGGAAAACAGGAGAGTGTGGGGTCTGGGAATATATATGGAATTTAAGAAATAAGGAAAAAGGGCAACACTATTATCAAAAAGACAAGAAATAACAAGTATTGGTGAGAATGTAGAGAAAAGTAAACTCTTATGCATTGTTGGTGGGGATGTAAATTGGTACAGCAACAATGGAAAACAGTATGGAGCTTCTTCAAAAAATTAAAAATAGAACTACCATATGATCCAGCAGTTCTACTTCTGGGTATCCATCCAAAGAAAATGAAAACACCAATTTGAAAAGATATATACACACCTGTGTTTATTGCAGCATTATTTACGATAGCCAAGTTATGGAAGTAATCCCAGTGCCCATCAGCAGTTGAATGATTAGAAAAGATGAGATACATATATATAATGGAATATTAGTCAGCCATAAAAAGAAAGAAATCTTGCCATTTGTGACAATATGGATAGACCTGGAGGGTATTATGCTAAATGAAATAAGTCAGAGAGAGAAACCAAATGATTTCACTTACCTGTGCAATATAAAACACAAAACAAATGAGCAAACGAAACAAAACAGAAACAGACTCATAGATACAGTCAACACCCTGTTAGGTACCAGACTGGGGAAGGGCTGGGGGGTGAAATAGGTGAAGGAGATAAAGGGGCACAAACTTCCTGTTATAAAATAAATAATGTAGTGCATGAAATGTACAGCATATGGAACACTATCAATAATGCTGTAGAAACTTTGTATGGTGACAGATAGTAACCAGACTTATTGTGGGGATCATTTGGTATCATCATGTATGAAAATATCACATCACTATGATGTACACTTGGAACGAATAGGATATTGTGTGTCAATTATATTTCAATTTAAAAAAAGAAAAAGGGACAACAAAATACACCTACAGAAAGGAACAGGAAGAAAATGCTAATGATAGGGCAGACGTCAGTGTAACAAAAAAAACAAAGATACTATAATGAGGATTAATAACACCAAATGATTGTTCTTTGAAAAAAGTGATTCAGTTGACTCAACTATGGTGAGATTAACCAGTTTAAAAGTGAGAAGGCCCAAGTAAGTAATATTACAAATGGAAAAGGAGATAAAGCTGCAAATCTTACAAAAATAAAAAGGATAATAAAAGGATATTATGATCAATTCAATGCCAACAAAGTGGAAATGGATGAAATGGACAAAATGCCCCCAAATAAGTTATGAAACCTGAATCAAGAAGAAATAGAAAGCTGACTAGTCTGTAACAGTTAGAAATATTGAATATGTCATAAAATCTTCCCATAAAAATAACCACAAACCCCAGAAGCCTTTTCTTTTATGCCAAATTGTAACATTTGAAGGAGAAATATTTCTGTTTACCTGAAGTCTTACAGAATAGAGTGAAAGGAAGTGCTGTTTAACTCATGAGGGTTAACAAAATGGGGTTTATGAGGTTAGCAAAATTTGGTGCCAGTAACTGAACAACAGTAGCGGAAATTACAATTATATATCAGTTATCTCTTATGAACATACATACAAAATTCGTAAACAAAATATTAGCAAATAATCACCCAGTGACACATTACAAAAGATACTATGTGATGACCAATTTGGGTTAGATTCTGCAATGTAAGATTGGTTTAACATTAGATTTGTGTAACTACTATAATTCAGTGACTTAAGTTAAAGGAAATAAATGAAAAAATCTTAAAGTTATTTCAGTAGATGCAGAAAGTGTTTTATAGGAGTCCGTACATATTTATTATTTTTTTAAAACTCTTAGAAAACTAATGAAAGAAGGATAACAGTTCAATGCCATTGACATGAAACACAACTGTGTATTTTGGTGGTAAAATGTTGAAAACATTCTTAATAAAATAGACAAGACAAGGGTATTTATTCTCACGATTTTTATTCAACATTTCACTGGAAGTCCTAGCCAGAGCAGATATGTAAGACAACATAATAAAAGGTAGAAGAATTAAAAAGTAAGAAACAACAGTGATTTTTCACTATTACATTGTTGTGTATGTAGAACTCCTACAAAGATCTAGTTTCTTAGAATAAAGAAGAGAGTTAAGCAAAGATGTTGGATATAAAATCAATAATAAAAATTAATTGCATTCCTATACCCAGCAACAAACATTTAGAAAATGTAATTTTAAAAAGGCGTCATTTGTCTTGGCTTCTAGTAACAGTAGAGTAGCTTAGCTGAACTAACCTTTCCTCAGATAATACTTAGAAAATGTGGGAAAAACTTTCTTAGAATTATCCAACTTTTTGGAGAAACAGGAGAATTACAAAAATCAGAAAGAAACTAGTAGGGAGTCAGCCCTTGAAAAGATTAAGTGTGATTAGTTCTTTTAATTTGTGGCACTCTCAATGCAGTGAAGCTCGCTGGGCAGAAAGCCACAGTCTGAGTGGTTTAATATGTCAGCAGAATTCGAGACAGGAGAAAACAAAAAAGGTAGAAAAGTAGGTGGGAAATCCTACATGGTCGGGATCCTCAAAAGGGCAAACACCAGAATTTGCATTTACAATCCACCAACATCCTTGGATGGCTGGTGCTCTCCTTGTGTGGGGGACACTCCAAGGGAGCTGTGACAGAATGACAAAGAAAAACAGTAGAAGCTGAAGAATTGAGGAGAGATTTAAACATCTGTCCATGGCAGGAGAGACAAAATTTGAAGTTTCAGTCCAGCTTAATTTTTTAAAAAAGATCATTCTTCAGGAGAAAGTAACAGAATCTATACTTTACAATTTTTATAATGTCCTGTGTCAAGTATCAATAGACATGTGAAAGGTATAAAAAAATGTGACCCATACACACAAAAAAGGATGTCAATCAGGTAGCCCCCAGTTACCAGATGACACAGATGCTGCAATGAGGAGATAGGGACTTTAAAACAACTATTGTGACTGTGCCTAAAGATTTAGAGGAAGATATATTCACCATGAAAAGATGGGCAATATAATCATAGAACTAAACCTATAAAAAAACAACAAAATGGAAATTCTAGAGCTGAAAACTACCGTAACTAAAATGAAAATTTCACTGAATGGCTTAACAGCAGAGTGGAAACAGCAGAAATGTCAGTTAACATTAAGCTAGAACAATAGACATTATAATGCCCGAGAAATGGAGAAAGAAATGTTGAATAAGTGAAACAAAGCATCGGAGGCCTGTATGACAATATTAAGCCATCTACAGCAACATAGACAAATCTCAAGAATATGAAATTAAATACAAAAAAAGCAAGGTCCAGAAACATATGATGGGGTTCCAGTTTTCTGAAACTTAAAAGCACGTAAAATGAAATGATATTTTTGTTTAGAAATAAGGATATATTCCACAAAATAATAAACAAAAACAAGGGATTGATAAACAGAAGATACAGTGAAACAGTCCCTCAAAGGATAGGGAAATGGATGAGATTGGTGATGGGTACAAAGAGGACTCTTTCCTTTTCTACCTCATCGCCTCCACTCTCTCTTATCAACATAAAAACACATCCCACGACAAAGTACTTGGACATTACCAGGAGATATGATAGGAATGAACTTAAAAATGAACTTAAAAGTGTCTGTTTTGAGGTATGTTTATTTTCTAGGTTCTCACTAGTGGTTATGTTTATACCTGATATAACCAGACAGTTAGCATTTGAAAACTCTCATTGGAGTTGGGGCTTTTGATCTTTTAGATATACCCCTTTTAGGGCCCCAAGATATACCCCTTACAACCATAAAGATCTTCTTTGATGTACAGCCCAGTAGATAAGATCTACGTGGTAAATAGGAGGGGGATAAAGAAATCAGCTATATTATTATGCATGTTCTGAAGTCAAAGGAAATACAGGTTATCACTAAATACACATAATAGAGGGTGTTAGAGGCCCATAAAGGTATTGTACTGGATAATAAATGGGAGGGGAACACAGGTCAAGCTATGCTGACAGCAGATATCTGCCTCAGTTAAATAGGGTCAATAGAGTTCATCGAAGTTATGTCTCCCTTATAACTTCCTTCTTTTCTCTTTCCTGCCCCTTCTTCTCTCTCTCCTTCTCTGCTTTCAAAGTAAACAGAAGAACAAGGGCAGGATGCACCACTGCTTGGGCACGAGAATGGTATACTGAGTTAGATGGTGGGGAAAGGAATCACATAGTGGAAAAGGAATGGTAGAAGTGATAGGAAACTTTTACCAAGAGTGAGAAAAAGGATTGATTTTTCCACCTCTAGTCTTGTCTTCTCTATCTAGGAATATGACCTTCAAGCTGAAAGGAATAGAACAGAGCTCAGGAAGAATTAAACCCCAACAAAGATTTGAAGTGTATCAGAAAACCTTGATCTCCTAAAGGAGTCAAAGTCCCCAGGTTTGATAAACCACTGGTGTGCTGCAAGAACCCGCACTGGTGCTTATCAAGTTATTTTCCTACCTCCAGGCCCCAAAACGTCAACTGCTCATGCTCTAAAAGTGGGAGAATTGCTTTACTAGAAGTTCAGGAAAGATGATTAGGTGCTGTTAATTGACTGCAAGCTGAATATGAACTGGGCATAGTAAGAGACACCAAAGTGACTAACACAATCTTAAAGTGTGCTGTTGGAATGTGGTACCCAAGAGGGGGCAAAGAAGAGCTTGGTCTTATTGTTTATTTTTTGGCATTTTGGGAGCAGCATGATAAGCTGGGGTGTGCTCATCCAGGGGAGGTTACATAGATCGCTGCCAGGACTGGAGCCAATGCTACAAGAGGAGTAGGAGCTGGCTGTGTTTATAATCATGAGAAAACACCAGCCTTCCCCACAAGGAAGGAGTCCAGTAGCTGGCTTCCAATACTGCAGAGATTCTAAAGTACAGGAGTGAGGAGACTGATTCTGCACAGCTTCAGAGGGCAGAACCCAGAACAATGTTTGGAAGTTATGGGAAGGAAATTCAACATAAGAAATTCTAACAATCTGGTAAGTTTATAGAATGTTGTAGAATGTACATATATTCCCATGTGCACCATTTCTCTTTATGAAGAACTCCTAGACAACTGGTGATGGAAAGAACTGCCAGGCATGTGTAAGCAGAGACCAATGAATCACATTAGCCGGATGAACTTGAATATTACTTCCAATTCAGACTGTGAGTCAAACTATGGGAACTTCCAAGCCAGCCTCTGAACTGAGAAGAAACAGAAGAAAAGCAGTATTACCTGCGGCAATTCTTCCTTGTCTGTCTCAGCTTGTATTTTTCAAAGTAGAAAAAGCGAAAAGATGAAAGTCTATGTTCACCGTATGGAGCCTGGGCTGAGATAAGCATCTTGGTTCTTTAGAGTATTCAAGAGGATATTGGGTTATCTCTCTTCTGCTCTGGTTTAACACCAAGATTCTGCGACAGCTACATTTCACACTTGGCTCTCTTAGCTTCTAAACTGGCTTTGTGGAAGTCTTTTTCACTCCCTGGGACTCAGTTGTCTTTCCTATTAAATGAGACTATTGTGATCTTCTTATGAGAACCCATATCCTACAGTTTGAAGATTTTTATTAAGTATTTGTGGGAGTGTCATTCTTCCTCATTCTCTCATCATATAATGAATTGATCGTAAGTTCTGGGGAGATCATGGTGGCAGTGCAGTTTCTGAACATTTCTAAAACTTGCCTGAAAACCAAAGATTAAATAGTGTAAGAAATACATAGGAATTATATACTTAAAAACACTAAGTGGTAGGAAGCACCCCTTCCCCCACAGACCCTAGAAGACTGGTGGGTGTGACCCAACCCCACATAGCAATGGTGCCTCCAAGCAACCGGCTGTGGCATGGTCAGGGCGACTGGGCGGGCCCAGAACACTGGTGGTTCGGAAGGTGGGAGGTGGAGGAGATAGGGGTAGAAGCCCAGGTCACCCAGAAAAATGCATTCTTCAATGAGAAGGCCTTTATCCATAATGAAAATATGTCTGGACAAGCCTGAGAGTAACTGTGAGCCTAGGAGTTCCTATACTCCGTGATTTGCATGTGATAGAAAAACTGCACATTGTCACACCAAGGGACCCCACAGTCCCGGGGTCAAACAAACCCTTGGTGAGCTCCAAAATATCTAGCCAAAATTCCTTCCCAGAAGCAGAGCGTCTCACTCTGATAGGAAAACTGCTAGAAACAGGTGAATTGAGCAGGGCAGTAACACCAGTCAGTTGAGGTAGCCTGAGTTGGGGTTGGGGACCGTGACTTTAAAGGAATCAGATTCCTGGAAGTAACATAACAACAAAACCACACATCTAAAAGTGAGACCACTGCCTTGGCAAGATGGGAGCTCTGGGTAGCACAGGGCTAGAGGCAGAAAACCCTCTTGAGCAACTTAGGACTGCGTTTTGTGTTTTTTGTATTAACAAGGGAAGGAATGGTCTGGGTGGTAAAACCGAAAGAGCTTCTGTTATTCCTCTTCTGGCTTCACCTGCCCCAGAAACTTCCCCCAGAAGTCTAGGAAAAGCTACTGCATGTAAACATGAGCCACACAGGAAGGAATAGTCTCATCTAATGCAAAGTTATTATAAGAAAAAAGATAAAGAAACAATTATCTGAGAGTCCAGGAACAACAGCAGGGAATTATGAACACAAAGCCAATGGAAACTGTAACATGCAGTATTAAAATAAAAGGAAAGAAATTATGGAAACAACAGACACCTTGAAAAAACAGTATAAGTCAGAAATAAAAATAGTTAAATAAATGGTGGCTATAAACCGAGAACTCAGGGAAGAGTTATTTAAAAAAAGAAATTCAGAAATAAAGACTAATAAGAAGGAACACATGAAAGAAAAGACATTGTGGAAAGTACAGTAAAAAAAAATTAGAAGATAGAGAAGAAAAAAGGAAGGAAATCAAACAGATAAAAAGGATTTGGGAGAAAGTGAAAAATAAGAAGACAGACAAAGATGATAATGAATGAAACTAAGGAGAGACACAAATAATGAAAAGAAGGATCTAACAAAGACATCTTTGATGAAGGAAAACTAGGCTTAAAACTATGAGTCAAGAAAACTTTGCTGGAATAGAAGAAGCTTTAGTCTATATATTCATTTTTTACTGGAGAAATAAACCCATAACACCAAGAGAACACCAACATGAACATCAACACCAAGAGAATCTGAGTAAAAAACCTGGACTTTAAAAATGAGAAAAATATCATTATGGCATCTGAATAAAAAGACTAAGTCATTTTAAGGGGAAAGAGATTGGAATCAGACTTCTCAACAGCAAGCTTTCTTCTAGAAAACAGAAATATTTTAGAGACAGAAGGAAAGAAACAGGGAGCTGTAAGCTATCTAAGAGGAAAACACCTACAGCTGCAGACATGCAAGGTCTCATGGAGTGGTATTCTCATGAGCTTGTCCTGAGAAATTAACTACAGAGTAACCTTCAGACAATCAATACATGATTCTAGAAAATACACCATAAGTTCTCAGGGGTAATCATGAATGCATTTACCTATAGAATAACAACTGAACGCTGGAGATAAGTTTAAAAAGTAAAGTGGTTACTATTGACATATGCCTGGACTATGTCAAATAATAAAACTAACAAAAATCAGAGGAGAAGAAAAGAGTAAATGGAAATGATAATTTTACAGATTGTCTGGTGGGAGTAAGAGGATAGCAGTTCAGGCCGGCAATTCAAATAGTTGAAGCTTGAGCTTTCTTATTGCTTAAAAATTATTGTTAAGTTAATACTAGTGATAGAAATTTGTTGGTGGGGGAAAGAGAAGGAAAAGAAGAAATTATCTGAGACTATTATATAAATAATAAGAGTAGTAAATAATGATAACAGCTAGAATATAAATAACCTTTCTAAATGTCAAAAGAAACAACAATAAAATAAGTAACAAAGAACTTTGTGCATTGTGTATATTTATGGGTGTAAAAAGTCGTAGGTATATGTATACATTACATAATTGATTGAAACGTAATTGGCATTTTTGTAGGTCATAGCAATAGGTTATCAGCAATTTCACATGCTTCAACCAAGAACAAACATATAAACCGATGTGACAGACCTGAGGAAAGGTATTGATTATATCAGTAAATGTCAATGGGCTTTATTCACCTATTGAAAAGAAGAAAAATTTCTGATCTTAGCAAAGCAGAATCCTTGCTGTTATATAAAACATACTAAGAAAAAAGGGTGAATCAGAAAGGTTAAGAATAAAACTATTAAAGGTATACCAGGAAGTTGATAAAAAAGAAAGCAGAGGACATGATTTGAATATCAGAAAATATAAATTTCAGGCCAAGAAAAAAGATGGTCATTTTATAAATTTAAGGAGTACAATTTATAATAAAGATATAGTAAGTACTAATATCTATGCAGAAAATAAAAGTGCAACTTTTATAAACAGAAATTATAGGAGATAAAAGAAAAAATGGACATACTCTACTAATTTGAGATTATTTTATCTCTTGCAACAATGGGATTAAGATTTATTAAGAATATACAAGACCTAAACAGCATCAATAAGGTAGCCCACATATCTGTATATTTAACTGAATCCCAGTAATAAAGGATACAATTAAAAACATTTTAATGACCCAAAAATGCATTTTTGGTCATTTACAAACAATTACCAATGATTAAAATACAGATAAAAACTTTATTTAATCCTAGAAAATAGAAATAATAAACCAACTTTTTTGACCACAAAAATACAACTAAGGCAGAAATACTTAATGAAATTATTAAAACTCTCTCTTAAAGACTCTTGGGTCAAAAGAAAAACATAAAACAAAATTGCAGAATTACTAGAAGAAATTATAATGGACATGTATGTTTGGAAAACTCATGAGAACCAATGAAAAAGACTACTATAAACAATAACACTATTTAGTAGAATAGCCGGACATAAAGTCAACTGATAGGGATCAATAATCATGCCATATGCAAACAATAACTAATTAGAAGTTTTGATGGAAAAGACGACTCCATTATAATAACAACAAAAAAGAAAAAAATACCTAGGCATAAACTTAACAAAATGTGCAAAACTTATATCTAAAAAGCTCATATATACATATAGATATATACTTATATGTATATACATATCTAAAATATAAAAATAGATATAAACAAATGTAACTATAAACAAATGGAAAGCTATACCATCAAAAATGATGAGGAAAAAGGATGGTAGAGGTTAGCAAGTATGGCAAAATCTTGGCAATTGTTGAATATGGATGAAAAGCATATCAATTCATTATAGTATCCTCTTTACATTTTTGTAATAAACTAAATTAAAATAGTTAATCGTAGTGTTAAAAAAATAAAGGTATTTAAGTTCTAGCTCCATGTTCTCAAAGCACACCTGGATAATTATATGAGTTAATTAAAATGATTTGATTAAATTTTTAGTCAGATTTAGTTAAGCTACATCTCTTTGGAATCTCTACTTAATCGAAAATTAATTGTACATGCATGTTTGGGATACTTTAAAGTGATAGCTGTTTCTCTCTACTTTCTGACCCTGGCCAAATGAGGAATCACATTTCTCCTTGCCTGTCTCCTAGGACTATAGAAGGTAAGCTGACAGGCCGGGGCAGAGTTACACAGACTACCAGAGCTACATCTTACCTGTACTCTGGCTTCAAGATGGGGCCATGTGGAGTCCAGATTGCTGTCTTTAGGCTATTGCCTGTTTTCCCCTGGAAAGGTACACCTGCTCAAATAATCTTCAAAGAAAAATATTGATGACCGTTCCATGCTTATCCTCACTGAAAATTCCAGGTGAAGGATTTGACTTTTTCTTGGAGTTAATGTTTGCTATTCTTGAAATAATAGGCATTAATGCTTATTATAATTACCTTCAACAAACCAAACCAAAGCAAGACCTGTATTGGCCTCTAGTTCCTATTAGACAAAGCCTAGCCTCCTCACCCTGGCACCCTGGCTCAGCATCCACACCTCTCGGGAAATGACTCCAATGCGTCTTTTTCATTGATATTGTCTATCATATATCATAGCACCGCTGATTTGCTACAGTCCAGAACAAAAAGGGGAAAAGAACGCAAACCTTATATTTGTTTAATGTTGCTTAGTTTGCAGGATATATTTTCAATATATTTTTTATTTAACCCCAACAAAAGCCTTAAAAGCTGGGCACTATTTACCTTCATTTTTTTGTAATAGGCCAAGTGGTGTTGGAGGAGCCCAAGCTTTGCCCAGCATCAAAAGGCTAATTTGTGATGAAGCCACAATTTTGATTTTTAATTTTGTGCTTATCCGACAGTAATATGTTATCACTGAACTGTGTGTATTCATTAACCCCTGGAAACTTTCTGAATTGGACCTACTGCTTTTGCTACCAGGATCCTTTCTCTAGGAAACTATCTTCCTCTCCATCCATGTCCCTCAAAATTCGATCCATCATTCCAGGTTTGGATACGAAATACTTCTTGCTTTCTTGAGATGGATGAGCTATCTCCCTTTTCTCTGACCCAGCACAGGCCATTCTGTGTCTTCTGGGGCGCTTGACATATTTTCCCGTGTATTGTGTTACTGTGCCAACTTGTCTTACTGGCAGAGCCTACATCTACCTCGTCTTTCTGTCCCTTCCAAGTTGCAAGTCCAGTAGCATATTATAGCAGGTATTATACTTAACAAATATTTGGAGAACTATGTGGAATTTTTCTTAATGTAATTGAAAGACATGCCTTCTCTCGGAAAGAGTTCTTTTTCTTATAATAGAAACTCATATGGTAAGTAAAAACCATATTTGTAATAAGTAGATTCATGGGAAGTACAAAAATAAAATAATACTGCTGATAGTAATAATCAGTGACAGTAATAATGGTAATCTTATAACCTTGAATTATAAGGTTCTTCCTTTCAAATTATAATAATTCACGTCCACCTCATTTGTTTTCCCAATATGCCTATATGTCAATGGAAGGCTTGTCAGTATAGTGTTAAGAACAGAAATGTAAAAATGGGAACTTTGGACTCCAACTTGCATTTGAAGACCAGCTCCCTGACTTATTTGAACAAGTTATTTAATCTCTTGAGAGCCCCTTTATGAAAGAGAGATAATAAAATGTTAAGATCTGCAAGTTTGTTATGAAGTATAAATGAGATTAGGTACGCACCGTTCTTGGCACCGTATCTGGTCCATAGTAAGCACTCATTAAATGGTGTCCGTAATTATTGTTATGAGTGAAGGGAATGAGATGTAAGACACAAGAGACTGAGTGACTTGCTCAAGATGCAATGAAATCCAGCTAGAACTCACATGTCTGTTCCCTGGACCACCTCATCATCTCCCACTGGCTTCCTCCACCCCTTAACTGCCTTTTCCCTCCCTTGGCCCTGTTTTTAATAAAGAATTTGGTTGTCCTCTGTTCCCAGTTCCTGGGAGGTAGATCCTAAATACATGAAATTTCCCAAGTAGTAGGAGTGTCTTTGTTTGTCGCAGTGGACCCTGATAGGTTATGTTTATGAGGTAGTTTATGCTAAGGAAAGATTCAGGGTGGAGGTCATGCTGGAAAGACCAACTGTAGGATTAGAAGTTTAGGACTTTGAGCCTTCTCGACTGAGACCCATTTCCAGGTGGGGGAAGGGAGGCTAGAGATTGAGGCACGTGACTGATGACTTAATAAATCATGCCTGCATATTAAGTCCCAATAAAAACTACAGACACAGAAGCTCAAGTGAGCTTCCTCGGCAAGCATTAATCTGTGCAGTGCTGCACATTAGTGTGTTAGAAGGAGGTGCATCCTGGCTCCGCAGGGAGAGAACAAAGCAAGCTTGGCATTTAGGAACCTCCCAGATGTTGCTGTATGTGTCCCTTCTAGTTCGTTCTGATTTGTATACTTTTGCTATAATATGACTGTATTTCTAAGAATAGAGCTTTCCTGAGTTCTGTATGTCATTATAGCATATTATGGAATCTAAGGGATGGTGGGGACTCCTGAATTTGTAGTCATTTGGTCAGAAGTGAGGGAGGTCTAGGGACCTTGGAAAATTTGCTCGTGTCTGAAGTGAGGGCAGTTTTGGGGGGACCTTTGCCCTTAACCTGTGAAATTTGTCCTGGTCTGCCCTGGGTAGTTGGTGTCAGCAGTCTTGTTGTCCCTTTCACCCAGAATCTCAATAGGGAGATCAATATTTCATAAGGAACACACTCTGCAATCTCAGATTCAAAAGTGAGATTTGTTTAAAATCTATAATATTTTTTACTTCTTGTTCATTTTGGATGCATAGTTCTGAAATGAGATTACATTGGCTCTATACAGCTGAGCATTTAGGTAACAACTGTACTGAAGTTAAAAAAGAAAACAAACCTGAACAATTATTTATATCTGGTACTAACCTATCATGCACTCTTTTCTCTCCAAAAGAAAATCCCTAATCTCCAAACAAATCAATTCATTTGCACAGTGAGAGGAAGAAACCAAGCAGAGGTTTCCACCATGAGGGGCACCAGGGGGACATTGAGCAGGGCAGATGGAGTGCATATGTCGTGGCTCTTGACACTCTGCTGGGCAAATATCTCTCTCACCAGCCGTATGAAAATCATAATTAGGAAACCCTGGAGCAACCCAGGGCTTCAAACCCACCCAAATCTATTAGCAGCATTTCACAACTTAGTGAAAATAGCATCTCCCGTATTTAGGTAGCTGCCTCCCTCCTGTCTGCTTTGTTGGCTCTAATGTATTTAGATAGATCCTTCTTCCGTGAGGCAGAGCCCAAGTTCATTAGAATGATGCGTTCTGCTTCAAAACCTCCCTTAATCTCCCTAGGTACTCCTTGGGCTTTTCCAGTTGTATTCACTAACCTTGGATGTGGGTATTTAGGAACAATGCTAATGTTCTTAAATTGCTTTGCAGTCTCCTCTCCTGGATTATACCGGCAGGCAAAAGAAAGAAATAGCAATTAAGCCCCAAGAGCCATTTTGCAAATGCTCTTTCTCAGAAACCAGGGGATGTCTAACTGTGAACCCAAATGGAAAAGATGCAGGATGGTGCTGGGGTATGCTATGCATGTTGACTCTTTCCTTTAAAGGGATCTAAGCTTTTGGAGTGGGCATTAGGTAGTGCTTTCAATGTAATATTAAGGGCCAAAAAAAGAAGATACTTCATACATTTTAGATAATAGCTTGTTGGTGCTTTAATAATACTTATCCTAAAAGGGTGTTTGTTATTCATTATGTACAGAGCATTTCAGAGTTTTGCTTTCCATTAACCCCTTCTCTGAGCAGACTGCAGATAGTTTTAAAACCATTCTGTTAGGAAAGCCAGTCTGAGCCTGGACCTTGGATTTGCTTGGATATTAGGGTGACTTGCCAGTGTTACAGTAGAGTTGTGGTAAGTAGCAACATTGGCTACTTCCTGACAGGGAACTAAATGTCTTGGAAACAGGAGCAAAAGCAGATAGTTCACTACTAATCTTGTGTTTCATACCATGTGAATATATAACCAATTTGAAATACAAATACATATTATTCTTTTTAAATGATAAGAAAATGGTGCAGTCACCGTGGAAAACAATATGGCAGTTCCTCAAAAAAGTCAAACATAGAATTACTATACGATCCCGCAGTTCCACTTTTGGGCATATACCCAAACAATTAAAAGCAGGGATTCCAACAGATATTTGCACACCTATATTCATAAGAGCATTATTCACAATATAGCTTAAAGACCATGGATGGATGGAAGAGATGGAAGCAACCCAAGTGTCTATGGATGGATGAATGGGAAAACAACATGTGGTATATATCCACACAATGGAATACTATTCAGCCCTAAAAAGGAAGGAGATTATGACACATGCTACAATACGGATGTAGCTTGAAGACATTGTACTAAGTGAAACAAGCCAGTCACAAAAGGACAGCTACTGTATGATACCACTTACATGAGGTACCTGGAGTAATCAAATTCATGGAGATAGAAAGAAAGGTGGTTGCAGGGGCTGAGGGACGAGGGGAAATAGGGAGTTATTGTTTAATGGGTAGAGAAATTCGGCTTGGGAAGGTGAAAAAGTTCTGGAGGTGGTGGTGGTCATGGTCGCAGGACAATGTGAATGTGCTGAAAGCCGCAGCACTGTACACTCAAAAATGGCTGAAATGGCACATTTTATGTGATCTATATTTTGCTACAATAAAAAAAAAGAAGGTAAGGAAGATCTGTGGACATGCCATTGATCACTGTACTCACATTTCCATCATATCTGAGAAGCAACCTCCACGGGCGATCACTCAAACCCCCAGTTCAGCATGGATGTTCTTGGAGTAAGGGAGATGAACTTGACAGAAGGAAATGTTCTACTTCTGTCCAACCAGGGACGTGAAGGCTAGCACCTGCAAGTATTTATGAGGGCCTACTTGGGGGCCTCACACTGTACTAGAAAAAGTGCGGGCTCAGAAGTGTAACAGATGCATTTTCTTACTTCAGATCATTCAATTGGTAAAAATAAAAATTAGATTCCCACTGTGTTTCAGGCATGGTGCTAGGTCTGGAGGTACAGAGATGACAAAGGCACCGTGTTAGTTATCAAAGATTTGACGGTCAGTGGGGGCAGACAGACTTGCACACTGATAATTATATAGATTTTTATACAAGATCCTGTGGGAGCACAGAGAGACACCATGGAATTCCTCAGGCCTGACTTTATTGGACTTACTGGGTTCAAAGTCTTGCAATAATTCTAACCAACAAATATTTTTGAATGCCTACTATGTGCCAGGTCCTGACCTAAATTCTATGAGTGATCCAGATAACCTATATGTAAGACTGTGTTCTGTTCCTCAGGGAGCTTACATCCACCTATACCTATATGCAGAGTAGGTAGAAAAGAAAATATGGCAGCATATAATTGTGTGGGACACATTCTTAATTTTGCCAGAGATTGGAGAGAAGATAGATAGACCAGTAAGGGCTGGGATTATCATGAAAATTCTGAAAGATGAGAGCAGAACTGAGCCTTAAGAGATAAGTAGAATTTCAGCTGGTAGAAAGTGGGTGCTGGGAGACAAGTATATATATATATATATAACATAAAATATATTGATAATTACCAGCTAATGGAGACAGAGTAGGTACTAGGTTTATATTCCTCAACTAAGAGGTAAAAAGCATCCCATTAAAACATGATCCTGTGTAAGCAGGGACCCTCGCTCACTTAATAAGCATGAACAGAGCACCTATTACGTGCTAGCCATTGTTCTAGGCACTGCAGGCATAGCCACGAACATGCAAAGTTATGCCTTCACAGAGTTTACATTTTACTGAGAGACAGGCAAATAAGTACATAAAATACATCTCATGCTCTGTGATAATAAGAATTTTGGCTAAAGAAGTAGGGGGTGGGGTGATTGTTGGATAGGTGTGTGCATATTGTAAAGAGACAGTTGCAGTGACACTATGCTTCTGAGAGGATCAGAGCCACCCTGCTGCAGGTGGCAGCATGCACTTCATCTCCCGGAGTTTCTGTGAACTTTGCCTCTGAGCGCAAGTGAAGATTCCACCAATTTTCCTATTGCCATGAAAATGTAGTGTGATTACAGTCTCAGAGACCACATGTCTTCTTCCTGCATGGAACCTTCTGTGACTTCTTTACATGGAAATCCCTAGGAGGCAGTACATTCTGACACCAATTTAATGACACCGCATGAGTGTCCTAAAATTTAATTCAATTATGATACTGACATGGAGTTAAGGGCAGATCCCACAAGTTAAAGGCCAGGGTACCCCCTAAAACTGCCCTTACTTCAGATACCAGCCTTAGGTGGGATTCTTAGACTACCCAAGCTTCTGCCAGTGGGCTACATGTTTAGGGTTTCCTACAACCTGCTCAGTGTCAGTAATTCTCTAGAATGACTGACAGAACTCAGAAGAGCGCTATCCTTACAATTACCATGTTATTATGAAGGATGCAAATGAACAGCCAGACGAAGACATACATAGAGCAAGGTCTAGGAGGGTCCTGAATGCAGGGACTTCTGTTCCCATGGAGTCAGGGTGCCCACCTCCATGGTACATGGGTATATTCACCCAACCAGGCAGCTCCCCAGAGCTTCAGTGTCCAGAGATTTTGTATGGGATTTCATTAAGTGGGAATGATTGATCAAATTATTGATCATGTGACTGAACTCAGTCTCTAGGCCCTCTTCTCACCCTGGAGTTTGGGGCAGGGCCTCTAAGTTCCAACTCTTTAATTAAGTGTTTGGTCTTCCTGGAGTGCCAACCCTTCCTTTGAAACTAAGGGCTCACCATGATGTTGCCTCCTTCGCATAATCTCAGATAGATCAAAGGGGCTTTTGTAAGTAACAAGACGCTGCTATCACTCTGCAAATTCCGAGGGTTTTGAAGTTCTGTACCAGGCAACGGGGACAAAGACCAAATGTAGTCTTTATTATATTGGGGAAAGTTAACAATAACTCTATTTCTCCACCTAATGCTTAGATAATGGTCATTTAGTTAGCTACGTTCTCTCCAGGATAGAAGAGAAATCAGTTTTTCAACTTCTCAGCAAAGAAAGATGTAGAATGCATGGCCTCAACAAAGCCAGGCTTTGCTGTTGGTTTAAAAATCTATACGCTAAAATGTACTGTTACTGTATCCTTTGTCTCCCTGGCTAATGACCAGCCCTGAGATACAGAGAAGAAGCTCCTAATTTCAGCACCTTGAGCCTGTACTCCTGCTGGAGGGCTCTCAGATCACCTTCCCTTTGATACCAGTTTGAGCATCGAGCAGCTGTTTAATGCAAGATTCTCTTCTGTTCTTTTCCCTTTTTCTTGGTCAGTGGATTAGCCAAGATTGATTTTTCTGCATGGCTGGGGAAGGCCTAAGGTTAAGAGATGAAAAGGTAGATTCCTTTTAAATGTAATTTAGATTTTTTTTTTTCCTGGTGTTAGTTCTGATATCAACTACAGAACCACTTCGGTGTTCCAGGAACACCTGGGCCCCAACTGCATCTGCGGGGGCAGGGCAAACCTGGCTTCCCAAGCGGCACAGCTGGGCTGCCGCAGGTGGGGCTGCCATCAGGTGCCAGCCTCTTTCTCTCTCTCTTCGTTCCCTCTTCCCATCCCCAACTTCCTCTCTCTCTCATTCTGACTCCTCTTTTCTTCTTCGTTCTGCTTGCAAAATACAACTAGACATCATATATGTTTATTCTACACTGTTGTTCTTTCAGCGTGTTTTATCTTTTGCAAACTAAAGAGCTCAAAGGAGAACAGTTTCTGAGTCAAGCAGATGACAAAAGAACCAATCGATTCATCCAGAAAGCCCGTCAGTTCTCTTTGGCAGCCAATAGATCCTGTCCAAATGTTGTGCTGAATAACCCTCTCCATCCCTGGCTGGACATGTCACCACTTACCCCCTGTAGTGTATACAAGCGATTCTCTCTACAATAAATATCAATGGGTGGTTTCACCAACGCCATCCTATTAAGGCTGGAGACTACCACGAGCCTGAGGCCCAGTGGCAGGGGCAATGGTGGAAAAGGAGGTGATGTGACACTGACATATCAGGAGAATTAGAGAAGTCTGGGGCTGAGGGATGGAAACTGATATTCAATAAATGGGCCTAAGCAGGGAGGGAATATCTGAGAAGAGTGAGAACTTGAGAGCACAGCCAGTTCAAGCTGAACAGTGCTTAAGATGGTAGCTTAGGCCAGATGCTCACACTGTTAATAGACCACCAGCTCAAAGGGTCTTAAGCAGTGGTTTAGGAGGGGGCATGACATGACATATCTACATGAGCTGTGGGTGCAAGAGACAAGGACCCATGCTCTGCTCCACCATTTCTCTCCTTCCTTCCCCCTCTCTCATTTTCTCTCTCTCTCTATTTCTTCAATTATTGCTAAGATTGGAAAGGGATACTTGAATAATATTTATATATGACTTAGCCAGACTCAGAGTTAAATTCAAAGAGGTGGCTTCAAACGAGCCAGCCAGTGGAAAGCTTTTAAATACCTTGATGGGATTTCAAAGGGCTAGCTGGATGTCAGTGCCCCACCCTGAAGCCTCGTCTATCGTTGCATCAGTAGGTAGAGGTGGCAAGAGAGTTTGGACAGTTTACTAAATGAAAATGAAGCTACAACAACACAGGCACAAAATAGAAACCCTTTTATCGGTAATCAGGAGATAGAAACAGATGCTCACAGATAAACGGGATGTAAACACGAAAAGGAAGAACTAGAGGACTGAGGAAAGAAAAATCTGGATTAGTCAGGATTCTCCCGGTGGCAGGTAACAGAAAGTAATCTTGAGCGAGCTCAGGTGAAAAGGAAATTTCTTGGCCAATCCAGTTAAAAATCCAAGGGTACATTAGCTTCTGGCATATTGGACTCCATGCTCCAACAATATCTGGTACTCTCTCTGCCCTTCTCTGTACTGGCTCCAACCTCAGGCACACTTTTCCTAGCAGGAGAGCCCCAGGACATCCCAACTCCAACTCCAAATCCTGAGCACCAGGCGAAGCTCAGGATGGGCTGTCACTAGATAAACTTGGCTTATCTTCTCTCTGGACTAATTCCTGTAGCCAGGATCACAGGAGGCTCTCATTGGTTCTGCCTTGGCCCCTACATTCTCACCCCTATAGCTAGGTGTGTAAGCCCCACCTAAAGTATGCATTCTGGGAGTGGGCAAGAAATGGTCCTGATAAGAAAAATAGGGGGTCTTTTTTACATAAGAGGAAAATGCTGGTAGACAAAAACAACAGATGTCCACCCCAGATGCTAAAAAGAAGCCAGAAGCATAAAACTTTGACCCAAGAGCAGTCATGCACGAGGTCCCGGATCCACTAGGAATGGGTGGGATCTATATGAGGACTCAAGGCTTAAGGGACAGTTGCCCACAACACATTGGGTGTAAGCATCTCTTTTCTGATAACTGGTTCAGGGCCTTCCTGGACTGTTTCCTGTTGCTCTTGAAAGAAAGGTGCCCTTTCCAGGCCAGACCCCAGAGACCCTATCGTGGAAGCGCATCTATAGAATTCGAGAATGTCCTTCTGTCTTTCATTTTTTCACCTCACAAACTCTGGTCTTATATCCTCACCTACCCTAATCCCCTCCCCACGTACTTACACCTGTTTTTCTATTGATGTTACACAGTAATCAGAAAGGATCATTGGTATGGCCATTCTGGTGAATGCAGCCACTGAGACAGCCCCTCCTCTCACAGACATATACATGCCTGGGGACCCGAGTGGGGGTGTACCAAAGGGGCCCGGCATAAAGTGAAGAAAAAGGTGGAAGAGAGAAAAGGATAGCATAGTTGCATCGTTCTAAAGCTACAAATCCATAATTTTGGTTGCATTTACCAACAGTGTTACAAAGAAAGGGAAAAACATCATGCTTGTTGGAAGAGCAAACTTTATTTAAACAGCTCACAGAACTCCCGGCCTCACCCATATGTCAAGCCCTAACAAAGGGAACACACCCGTGCGAGTGCAAAAAGGGAGAGCAGAGCTGCAGGCCCCAGAGCCGAGACAGCTAATTATCAAAGCTCCATCTCCATCCTGTTGATATCAGTCCTGGCAGGTCACTGTGGCTGCTGCCGGTGGAGAGGAAAAAATTATCCAGGCTGACGCCTCCAAATAATTGATAATTTACCTAAATGAACAAATCAAGTAAGATTTAATCGTTGGCAGAAATTGCCACCCAGAAACAGCAAAGTATATAATTGCTTAAGCATTACACATAGCCGTCCTTGCATCCCCCTACCCTCCCCCTTTCTTTTTCTAAACCAAGTATAATTGTTTAATGACATTGATGGGGAAGAGACTTGTGACATTATAAGTGATACTTATGACAGAACTGTCAGTTGGTGGCAGCTCACCAACAGCTCCAGTGAGAAATTAATAATTTTACATGTGTTACGATTTGCTCATTTAATGTCACAAATAAGATCTTGCTGTAAAACCACACATAATCTTGTCACCTTGGGACAATTTGGTCGTTTTCCTGCCGCCAGGATGGGGGCTGGGGTACATGGTTGGGAATATTTAGTGGTAGCTTACCTGTGCCTCTCATTCTAGGGAGAGGCTAGAATTTCCCTGGGGAAATTTGCAGCTAAGCGGAGTCCGAATTTAGTTTTCTCACTTGCCACTTGTTTAAGGAAGCTTTCAAGGGGAAAGAGCTAACCTGTTGGGACTGATGTTAATAAAGACAGAAAGCTGAGAAAGCAGAGAGGTTATTTTTAGCTGGGTAATGGGGAGGAAATGGGGCCACCCTGTGATATGCTAAGATATGCCTGCACTCATTTCTGCCTGGAACTCCCACACTCTCTGCTGGGCAGACATCTGTTAATTGCTTTCTGTTGGACTTCACTTTGACATTTGGGGAAATGGAAGGAGACATTGCCTAACCTTTTTTTTTTTTTTTTCTTAAACGATGTCTCTGTGGAGTTTTGGAGCTAGTGAGGGCAGGATGTGAAGCGAGTTTGAAGCCCCCTCTCTACTTGGGTTTGCTAAAACCTTCGACACACCGTGCCTAGGGCACTTGGCCTGAATTTTATTGAAAACCCAGTGTGGGGCTCCAGACAATCAGACTTACTCAAGTTTTTCCTTCCAGGCTGCACTGACCTGTGCTCCACTTAATCAGAACACATGCTTATCTCTCCACTCACCTTCCCATACGTTTTACTAATCGTGTAAATAGATTCTTACGAAATAATAAAATGAGATTTTCATTTTATAACAAGAAACATCCATCTTAAGACATGCTTCAGTGCCTTCTTGACGAGGCAGTTCCTGTAACCAGGCATCAGGAGGCTAAAACGCAAACTTCAGGGGGCGAAGATGGTAGTTTCACTGGTACATAATCTTTTCCCCGCCTTTTATTGGGCACCCGAGTATACCCGCCCTCCTATCCAATAGCATTTGGGTAGGCTGACCTGTGCGGTGTAGTGTGATTAGTGGCCACTAGGTGGCGGCAGACGACCTCCTGGCCTGATTGTTGGAGGTAGGCAAGGACTGATAACAGGTGAAACGGGTCTGCCGTCTGTTTACACAGTATCACTAACAATTTAGTGGATGCTGGCCACGTGGCGGGCAACCACACAAGTGCTGTTTATACATTAACATATTTATCCTTTCAACAATTCTGCGAGTCTTCCAGAGGATTAGGAACTAATGTGCCCACGGTCACATACCTGGTGGGTGGCAGAGGTGAAATTTGCCCACAGTAATGGCTGGAGGCCCAGGTTGTGATCTTAGATATGCCCTCTGCTGTGCGCTTAAGGAAATACCCTTCGATCTGGGGAAGAAGTTGAATGGCCAAAACGAAATCTCGCCCTCACTGAACTCTGAAGCTTCCTTCACCATCAGGTGAGGAAAAAGGGCCCAGAAAGAACAAACTTGTCAGCTACACAGAATCTGCAAGATGGAAAATTCTTGACCTTCTAGTCCAGCCTCTCATCAATGCAGGATTCTCCCTGGCACAGCCTGGAAGGATTACAGCATCTCTGCTTGGCCCCTTCTGGCCCTCTCGGGAGAGGCTTGGCCAGCGGAAACACAAGCTATTTTTTTTGCAACAGTTCCTGATTTGTTCAAACAGGAAAGCAGAGTGGAATGCAGATTGCCAGGGAAAGACATTCTGAGGCCAGCCATGTATAGCTTTGCTATCTTGACTGACAGGCTGGCCTTTACGGCCTCCCTTAGTTTTAAAACTTATTTTTGAAGAAAGATAGATGTCTCTTGGTGGGGCTATAATATTCTTTAAAAGACACTTGAACCTGGTAAATGCCACCTGACAGAGGAGACCCGAGTGTGAACACTGAATTTCGGAGCGCCGGTGTTCCCGCCTTCCGTCCCCTCCCACCCCAGTTATTGACTCTGTGCTTTTCCATGTCGACACTGACTTCAACACGCCACTGGGGAATTTGTGCAGTCCCGTGGCTTTGCTGGCACCTCTCAGAAAAAAACTAGAATATCATTTTCACCAACATGGCATTTCCACTTAGAAGCCCAACCATCACCTAGATTTCTACATTTTAGAATTGAACCCTTCTCTTTTAATCATTAAAGTTGCTGTCTGCCCTAAACCACATTTCTGTCTGAGGTACCACTTCCTGGACCTCTGGGTTCAACAGTTTGAAATCATCTTGAACTCAGCCCTCCCCTTCATGAATTCCTACTGGGGTTTGCTTCCACATGTCTCTCAGATTTGCCCTTTTCCCTTCATTTCTACTGTTCTGGTGTTTAATACTGCAAACCTGGATGCCTTCAACAGCCTCTGGGGGCTCCTGATTTCTCATTAACCTTTGTCAAATAATTCTGTTAAAATGCCCCTTGGGTCTCAGCCTTCCTGTGCTCTAGACCGCATAGATACTGCTCCGTGTCTCCTTCGCAGGTACAGACCCCCCCTTCCTGGGTTGCCTATTACTCCCCCTTGTCTATTCAAGTATTTCCCCTTATTTCCGTGGCCACTCCCTGTCCTCCCTGCCATGTGTGTGACGTGTGTGTGGAGCCCAGGTGCAGGACTTTCCGGACATTCCCACATTGCCTGCCCCTGGCTGCGTTCTCCTCATCCTTTACAGCCCACCAAACCACTCTCATGCCTCATCTGTATTCTGATCCCATGTTACTGTATGACTTAAATTTTAATTACACAAGGGATCTAATCTACATTGCTTTAAAAATAAAATTTTGTAGGTAAGGCTAAGGTCTCCTTTGATGACTTACCCCAATCCTGGTCCTTTCCCCCTTACCCCAAGGTAGCATAGTTAAATGTTTAAGGTGTAGATGCCCAGATATTTTTGTTTTTATATGTGTGCATAGAGGCTATGTTGTATTTATATTGCATGTGGCCATTTTTAATATAAATGGCATTGTACATTTATATTTTGTAAAATTCCTGGAAATCTATCTATGTCCGCTCACCTGGGTGAGCCTTACTGTGCTTAGCTGGTGAGCACTCCTCTACAGTATGAGTCCATCACCGCTGGTTTGACTGTTGCCTCTTTGATGGGCATTAGATTCAGGGTTTAGGTTTACAAATACTGCTTCACCGAAGAACCGGTGAACACAGCCTTTTGCGTGTGTGTGAATTGCTTCCACAGGTTGTGTTTTCTTCTCAGAATCACACAGTGAGGTTATAACAAAGCTGGTATTTATCGAAAGATCCCTAAGTACCAGGCACTGAGGTAAGCATTTGCACAATGAATTTTGAGCTAGGTGTGAGATCCTTCCCACTGAATAGATGAGAAGGCTGAGGTGGCGAGGCAAGATTCGAAATCTCATTAACGTTCTTGTTGCTATCAGTCCTTTGAGCTGAGTTCTTTCCCTTCAACTCTGCTGTGAATCGCCTGGTAGCTGGAACGACATGCCATGTTTCCCTTCATTCTCTAGTATGTCCTGAGTACGCAACAAATCTCAATAAAACCTGCTTGATTATTTGGGAGACAAATTAGCACTATCGTCTTAACTGGCAAGATATTTTATTCAGGAATTTCAGCAGCAATAAGACAACGCTAGCATCATAGAGTGGCTGCTTAAAATATTATTAGAAGTTAATTCATATTTTAGCAGATAATTCCTGATTAATCTGCTGTAGTTATCTTGTTAAACATCAATTAAATCTCCCCACATCCCTTACAGGTTTCCGCGATTCATGAGATGTCATTATGCACTATTGCTCGTGTATTCTATTGCTTATATAATCTGCCAGTTAAATACAAGTCAGAAAGATTTACTTCAGAGTTCTTAATAAGATCACTAAATGTTCTAATTAATAATCAATACCCCACTTACATAATTAATTGGGAAATAATCCTAATGAGATGGTGCCTTGCAGCTAGCCAGGCTGAGGCTAAAACTTTTCTCTCCTGCAGCGATCACTTCTCAGAGTGGAAGAGGGTTTGAGCAACCCAGGTTCCTTTAGGACGGTAGGAAGTGCTGGGCTTAGCACTAAGGGAAAAATCAGAGGATTCTACTGGCACATCCTTATTTACATCCTTTCTTAACAGTGTGTAATAAAAGCGTCTCCACGGAACATAACCCATTTCTTGGAAATGAATTTTCAGGGACATAGGCTCAAGCGAACTAAAATAAATTTCTTCATTTTCCTAAAAACCAATGTCATTTTCTGAATCTGAGCCCTCACTCCACTTGATGCAGACACCAGCTCTTCACTTACAAGTAAACTTAGTCCTATGTAGTATCTTCTTAGGCATAAATAGTGTTGTAATTCAGTCACATTCTAATACTGAAAAAAAAAACTTTCCGCTTTTCCCCTCTCCCTCCTCCTTGGCATTGGCTTTTCATTGGGGAGGCAGGTGATTTTACAACAGTTCCCCACGGCAGTGCCGTCTCAGCGAGCACTGTCCATGTCCTAGGCCGCACCTGTTTTCATTCTAGCTGTCGTCCTTTGAGAAATACCATGAAAGCTGAGCCCTCGAGGAAGCTCCTTTCACACTGACCCGTTACGAGCGTTCGGTTGTCCTCATCCTGCGTGAGCCTCTTTCACTGAAGTGTTTTTGGCTTTGCTGTACCCCTGCCATCCCATCCAGGGTCCTAAGAGTTCCTCTTCATCGTCCCTGTTCAGATCTCCAGGTCCTTGTGTTTCTATGACCCTTTCTCAGCCCTTCCCAGCCCTTCTCCTGGGCTTTGGGATCACTTGACTCTGAGTCATTTTTTGACGACAGAAGAACTAAGGGACTGTTAGGGGTCCTTGCTCTGCCCCTTACCACCTTACAGATTCCCTGCTTTATTGTTCACATGCCCAAAACAGTAAGAGTCCCTGAAAGGAATGCTGAAGACTGTAACTCTGGGTGGAAACAACCAGACACAGATCTTATCTCCTTGACCCCTAGAAAACCAGAGGTTCTTGTTTTATTCCCCTCTTCCAAATTATCTGGGGGTAGTGGGGGAATGACACAAAAATAGACCCGCACCTCTGTTTCTTAGATCTTCTCCGGTTCTTTTCTCCCTCTCTGTTACAGGTGGGGGAGGCAGTCGAGGCAGAGATGGTTCTACGTAGGAGCATTCCTTTGCTTCCAATTTTTTTTTATGTTGCTCTAGAAATCTCAGCACTTTATCAAGGAAGCTGACAATGTGGAATCTTTGTCCTCTGGCTCTGGAATTTTTTTTTTTAACAATTTATTTTATTTTAGTATCATTAACCTACAATTACATGGTAATATTGTGATGATTAAACTACCCGCTTCATCAGGTCCCCCCCACCGACCCTATTACAGTCACTGTCCATCAGTGTAGTGAGATGAGAATCACTACTTGTCTTCTCTGTGGCTCTGGAATTTTAAAGGTGGTCCCTTGTCAACAGTGCAAACAGAGGTGGTCTCAAAGAAATGGAGAAAATAATATGCCAAGTAATATCTCAAGGATTTCTCTGCCGCACCTTTATCATGTCAGAGCCAAGGCTGGGAATATCGGGATATATGGAGTTGCCCGTGTTCACACCAAAGAGGACCCACCCAAACCAGCCACACAGAGACAGGGGAGCCGTGTGACGCTCCCAAGGCTTCCAGGAGGTGGGAACCAGTCAGCCATGCAGCTTCTTCCTCCTGCCTAAAGTCAGGGGGATGGTTGCATGGGCCCCTCAACGGGAACTTGAGTCTCAGGCAAGTTTTCTGTAAGATAGGAAAAATCTTCTCTGATTTGGTTTTTATCCCAAATTTCTGGCTTCACTTAAGAAATAAGTCTATATGCTTGGGGCTCTTGGAGATGGGAACTGCACATTCTGAGAGTTTTCAAGGAAGAAGGAGAAGAAACGGATTTAAAATAAAATTCTTCATTGTTTATTGAACTACGGGTTGCAGTTGGTGAAACAAAATAATATTTTGATCTGGAAGAAGAAAATGCCTTCACCCAAGCACAGGGGAGCTCTTACTGCAGTTGTCTCTGTTCAGATGACACTGCCAGAGCGGCCGCACATCAGATCAACCGCAAGTACTATCACCCTGTTGAAAAGGCCATTGCTTGTCACGTTCTAAGAATTGTCTGCCCCTTTTGGTTATCAGCAACAAAGAGTTTTACACCTTCTTTCTTGCCAGTTCATCCTTCTGGCTCTTAATCACAAGGGAATTGAATTTCCACACCGACCCTTCTCCCAAAGAAGGGCTGCTTCGTCCGCAATATCAGCAATATAGTTGAAGCCGGATGGGCCATTCTCCTCCCAGAGCTCAAGTTCAGCACCAGTACATTGGATACCAGTGTGGGAAGCCCCCTCTGAAGACCACCTTGTTCATCTTCTGTCTCCTGGAAAGATACTCTTCAACTCAACCGGGGGAGGTCTCTCCCCCTGGAAATCTCTGAGGAAGGACACTCCTTAGCTTCTTGCTATTGACCATGCCAATGTCTTTATGTTTAGAAATGCTTCATGTTTAATCATAATCTTTCCTACCACTTTTTGTTTTCCTCCTTTGTTACGAGACTTGCCTGTGCAAAAAGGGTGAAGTAGGGAAAGGTTGTTTTGGGGTGACTTCTCTTTTCTTCTCCCTCTTTTTCTGCATTCTCTGCTCTTTCCATTGCCCAGGTTTCTCTGGGACTTAATTGTCATAGAGGTGAGGAGATAGATGCACTGTTTTTTGTTTTGTTTTTTTTTTAGACATTGGTCCCTTACAAAATGAGCCCTGTAAGAAGAGAACAGTGCTTAATACAAAATGTTGAATGATTAATGGTGGCATTTCAGACACCTCTGAAAGGGCGACCGGGTTAGGGTGAACTTTGCTCACATCCCTCAAATAATGTCATGCTTGTAAGATCAATTATGACTAGGGAGACAAGGCAGCCAGCTATGAGTTTCAGGGAATGTGCATCCGTCTCTCCTTAACAACTATGCTACTGTGGCCAACTTAGTAGATGTCCCTTGGTCTCATTTTCCCGATCTGTAAAATGGGAGTAATCAGCCTGCCTCATAAGTATTGTGAGGGTATTAAATGTCTCCTAGTTTTGTTTTCCCTACCTACCAAGTAGGGGCGGGCAATCAGCCTGCTTCACTGCTTATTGTGAGGGTCAAATGAGATGATACAGATAATGCACTTTTCCCAATGCTCTCCAGGCATATTGCATTTAATACAAACTGGCTCTTATTATAATCCATGGTGACTCTTTCCAGAGACAATCAAAAGATTTTCACACAGGCTAGTGGAGTACCAAGAAGTGCCAATGGGGAGTAGTTGCTCTTTCTACTGATACATTTGATAAATATTACTATATAACCAACCAACATCTTTCTCCCCAGGATAATTCAATCTGGCAAGTAGTGAGGGAACAGAGGCACAGGGAGGCGAGCAGCTCCCCAGAGCACACAGTAGGCTAGGCATGGATGGCCAGGTGAGTGGAAGAACAGCTCTTCTGTCCTCTGCCTTCCCTGAACAGTCTGCAGTGCTCATTAACTAGAGCAAATGTCAGCAAGCACTGGGAGTTAGGCTAACCCTGTGTACCACATTTTATATTTCCCAGGACTGGCCCATATACAGCTTCTTTCATTCTAAGATAGAGGTCTGCTTAGCTTACAGTCAGGCAGATAGTCAAGTTGTAATGTGGTTAAACCTGAAAGAATCATGAACTGTAGCAAAAACAGCCAACTAAGGGATAGCTCAGACATTTTTTCTTTCCCCTTGATATCCATGGAAATGTTCATTTTCAAGCATCACAGAAATAATTACCTACTCTATATATTTTCCCCCTTTTTATGGTTTTTATTGGTATACAACATTATTCAGCCTAGGCTCTTCCATCTCCCAAGCCAATTTCTTTTGCATCTGTGTTTATATTGATGCTATTCAAACAATGATCCTCCACCTCCCATCAGTTTCCATTGTGCATTTCACATATTATGAACTTATTTAAACAAAAATCATCCTCTCTGGGTACATTTCTTTCCCATCTGTTTCCCCTATGCCTCATACTACCAATTCTCATTTCAAAGCAGCATTGTAATATCATTTATTGTTATTCTCTCTTGTTTTCCTAAGCGTCTTCTGTGACATTCGGAGTGGGAGAGGTGAGGAGAAGGGAGATATACAGTATGATTGATTTATGGTCAAGAAGGGGTTTCTTACTCATAATGTTTCTAAAAGGATTCATATCCATTTTTCAGAGTGATGGGATCTCTATAATGACTACACTTGATGGGTGGTTTACAGTTAGTTTCTAATATACTTCCTCTAAATATCATTTTAGAGACTTTGGAGGAAAAAAAAAGGAAAAAATACAGCTAGTTATCCAGAACAGCCTAAATATCTTGATTTTCAGATTTTTAGATTGTAGACTGGCATTCAGATGTTTGACTGAATTGTTCACCCTTCCTCCAATGCTTGGCACTGTGGAAACACAGCTTCTTGTCTATTAGAGTCGAGATGAGGTGGTGGAGTGGGGCGTTGACAGGTGTTTTTCTATTATGAAACAATTTAAACTTGGGCAGGTACATCCATCTTTGAACACATTCTTAACTTAGTAATTTTTTTTTTTAGTTTCCCTTCGTTCAGAAGTAGTGTTCGATTTCCTGGGGTCAGGAAGACCTGCTGTAAATACCCTGATCCTTCGTAAATCAGGTATTTGTGTACCTACTTTCCATAGAGCTCTGGCCAGGCCATGAGAGACAATTTAGTATCACAGTCTGCGTAGCAAGGATGTGTGTTCGTTCTGCCTCTGCTTGCCTTGTCCAGATGAAAGGCCTGGGGCCTGGTACATGCTCCCAAGGCCATCTGTGGGAGACCGGCTCAGATTTTTTAATAGAAATAAGCCTTTTCCATCTTTGAAGAAATATCTGTGGAGCCCACATTCTGATAGACAACTTTGAGAGGTCCCCAGATTCTGCGTAGAGTATCTAGCTCATTTATAAATGGGCTACATTTCTTTCTCTGAAAGAACAGGGCAAGTAAATATTATTTCATAGAGCACTTATCTTTGGAATGAGGAGAGCTGCTTTAAATGAGTTGGAGGCCTTTTTCAAGAGTTCCTGCGTCAGAGTCTCTCCCACAGCAAGGGTGCCGGTGGGGCGTCCGCACCGTCTGGTTCAGTCCTTCCTGTCGCCTTGAAGTTGGGCACCCCGGAGTTGAGTCCCTGCTTTACTTTCTCTGGACTAAAGAAAGCAAGATGCTTCTATGCTTTGTCTGTAATGGTTTTACAAGTGGGGAAGACCCCATTCATCTCTTTTACAGCTCATTACACCTGCGGAGCCTTATTTAGTCGAAGGAAATTGCCCTTTGGGGAGTGGTTAGGGTTAGCAAGGAGCAAAATCTTATGGGGGTGGAAAACACTCTCTTCTCTGCGTGTTACCGAAAACAAAACCAGAACTTCCCTACCTGCTCCATGATTATCATCTCCCATTAGTGCACTGAAGGTCTTTTCCTTTTCTCAATTCTCCCCCTGAATGTTATTTCCGTTTGGTTTTGTGTGCTCTGTCCAAATGAGCAGGGGGAGCGGACCTATTTTCCTTAGGTAGATCGGGTTTGGTTTTAGTTCTATAATAGGATAAACTTTCTAAAAGCTGGAAGATCCAACCATAAGCTGTATCATCTTGAGGTGTAGTCACAGGAAGCTCCTACGTGGTCTTTTGGAAGTGCTGCGTCAGGGGAGTTAAGTGTCAGAAGGCACACTGGACCGAATGTCCTCAGACCGTGCTTTAGGAACATGATTGCTGTGGGAGGTATAATTTCCTAGTCACAGAGACCCCTTCCTTTCCATCTCGTCATTACCGCTTGAAAGATCCTCCTTGGTACACCAAGGAAAGACTTCTTGGGCTTAAAGCCCAAATGTCTTAAATAAAAATTCAATCATACTAAAATATAAGCGGCAAGTGTGTCCTTTCTAGAAGCAGGATTTGACGTGAGAGAAGGGGAAGCTTGTGGGCAAAAATGACTTTAGGGGACACCAAGAATGGGGAAATGTTGGAGGGACAGGTAAAATGACTTGAGGTTGAACTTCACTGACTGTCACATTTTGCAACCAGCTGTTTTCAGAGGTATAGACAAGGAATTGGTGGCAGGCGGGAAGATGTAGAAAGGAACTGGGGAGAGTGGCTAAAACAATGCCTCCAGAAATTAAATGCCTGGGATATTTTATGAGACACCAGGTGAGAAATATGTGACTAAAAGATAACTTATTTTAGCAGGTAACCTATGATGCCCGGCTGTGGCCGGAAGACACAGGTAGAGTCATTTGATAATAAGTCATCTGTGGGGTGATGAAAGCCATGAGCTTGAAGTAGACAGAGCATGCGTGCTGGGCCAGCTTGTGTGTGGAGTAGAGGTGAGGAGAGAGAGAGGAGTCCTGTATAATATTCTGCAGGACACAGAGTGGAGCTAAGCAATTCAATAACTGTCCTAGTTTCAGCTCCATTGGTGCAAGGGCAAAGCATTGAAATTAGCTTTCAATCCAGTTTATTTGTTGCTATCTAAATTCCAAATTGCTTTTTTTGTGAGGTTGGCCCATTTGCATGCAAGAAGCCTCACTCTAATCTGCTCTGATAATGATTTGGGTAAGCAGGTTGAAAATTCCTTACTCCTCCCTGAAGGCTCATACTGTGGAAAGGAAGGATAGCAAAGCCAACCTTTCCATGATTAAACAAGGAAGAAAATTACATCTTGTTTTTATTCTTTTCACTTCTTTCTCCATCTCTCACCATGTTGGATGCTGAACCAGGCTTGGCAGAGACATTGACTTGAGAAGATGGGTGATTTGTTTCTTGGAATTCAAACTTCTTTTTATCATGAAGCCTCAGTTATACTGCCCAGCCAACTTCAGCATTAAACAAAACAAATTGAATGAGAGGAATATTATTTAATCTATACATGGCCAACATTCTTTAATAACCTAGGTTTTCTTGAACTTAAATTGTATAGAAATGTATTCATCTTCCTTCTTTAAGTGTCTAAGATTTATTCTCAGAGATACTTAATTCTTACATGGTTGAAATTACACATTTGCCGTGTGAAAATTCAACCATAGTCCTTTCTATCCCAATCCATTTCATTTGGTTCTGGTCCATTCTGTCCCATTTTCCCTCTGTCTCATTCTAGAAATCGCTGAAATCAAATCTGGAACTTAATTCCATTTTTGAGGACCGGGATCCGCTCCCACGACTCAGTGGTGAGTCCCCATGATGCCAATGGGGAGCTGGATCTCTACAAGGGCTTAGCTCCTCTAGCCATTCCATTATCTACACCTCCCCGGCCAGACACTGGACAGGAAGCAAATGGGGAAACACTCACTCAAGAGGCCAGGGTCTGCGTGAACGGACAGGTAGTGCTGGGACTCCACTGAAAAACAATTAATAGAAAGGTGAGTCAGTCCAAGGGAAAATTTGAAATAGGTGACATTTACTTAAGTGTATTTAATGTCCTTTTTCTCCACATTTTTCTTCCCTCACATGGCTCCTTATTGGGAAATTCCCCCTTTCTCTTTCCTAGCCCTGGGGTTCTCACAGCACTTTCCTGCTCCCCTGGGTGCCCCTCTGTGGCACTGTAATGGAAGCCTGGCCCCTCTTTCCCATCCAGATATAGGTATTGACCCCTGCTCTCTGCTTTCCTAGTGAATACGAGTGAACTTTAAGCTAAATTCTACTGAAGAATAAGGAGTCCATATGTTATCCTGTCCTGTGGATTCTGGACTTTAAAAGGAGACTTCAGAAATGATTTTACTCAATGCTGAGGATGTGGAGAAAAGGGGAATCCTCGTGCCCTGTTGGTGGGGATGTAAACTGGTGCAGCCACTATGGAAAACAGTATGGCAGTTCCTCAAAAAAATTAGAAATAGAACTACCGTGTGACCCAGTAACTCCACTTCTGGGTATTTGTCTGAAGAAAATGAAAACACTACTTTGCAAAGGTATATGCACACTGATGTTCATTGAACCATTATTTATAAAAGGCAAGATATGGAAGCAATGTAGGTGTCAATCACAGACTAGATAAAAGATGTGGAATATAGATATATGTATATATACACATATATATGTACACACGCACATACACACACACAGTGGAATATTATTCAGACATGAAGAAAGAGATCCTGCTTTTTGTGACATCATGAGTGAAACTTGAGGGCATTATGCTTAGTGAAATAAGTGAGACAGAGAGATAACAGAGTTGTGTAATCTCACATATGTGTGGAATCTAAAAAAAGCTGAATGTATAGAAAAGGAGTAGAATACTGGTTAGGAACTGGGGGAGAAAGGGAGATGTGTCAAAGGGTACAAACTTCCAAATTTAGAAGACAAGTAAGTTCCAGGGATCTAATATACAGCATGGTGACTATGTTTAAAAATACTGTATTATATTTAAAAGTTGCTAAGGGAGTAGATCTTAAATGTTCTCACCACAAGAAAAAAAGATAATTATGTAATGGAGGTGTTAGCTGAGGCTACCGTAGTAATAGTTTTGCAATATGTAAGTGTATCAAATAAACACATTGTATATCTTGAACTACATAGTGTTCTATGTCAGTTATATCTCAAAGAAGTTGGAAAAAATAAAAGTGCTATTTGCTTGCTTAAAAAAAAGATTTAATCTAAAGGAATGAATCTCTTTGGTGGAATTCTAGGCACCTTGGTGGAAAATTTTTGAGCTGAATGTCTGGTCCTGTTGGTGAAACTCTACCATGCATATCATTTTCTATTTCCTCCCTAGTTAAAGTCAGTTCTACCAGCTGGACCTGAGGGAGAACTTTTAATTAGAAATGCTACCTGAGGCAATCACTCACTTCATTCATTTATTCAGCCCCACAACAATGTATTCATTCATTGAACAGATATTTACTGAGCACCTACTCTATTTCACTGTATACAAATGAAGAATAAGGCAATGTGGTAAAATGTGAACAACCGGAGTTCACTTCCTGACTCCGTCCAGGCTAAGAATATTTGCCAAACCCATTCTATCCATCAGAAAGGAAAAAAATAAAGAAAGAAATAAAATGGAAGGATGGAGAAGATACCACACACTTGAATTAATCCTTGCTGCTGTCTCACTGTGGCTCAAGAAGAAAGAGTTTGGGGAGGCAAGATAAATACTTCAGTCAGGGCAAGCCGGCTGCTGAGGCATATTTAAAAATCAAATTACCATTTTAATAATATGCATCGTTTCCATGTCAAATGATGACATTATTGGCACAGACTAGAAGGTGACACAATCTTGAGTGCTTAAACTGTACCAACAATAGATGGAACTATCTTAAACGGATTGCAAAGCCATTCTGCCATCTGGCACCCTCTCTCCCCATCCTGGTGGGAATCGGAGAAAAGAGCTCTTCCAAGTGGTAAAATGAAATTGGCTGCTGCCTTGAGAACGCACAGCGAGGAGGGCCTGTTCACAGATGTGACGTTCTTCTTGCTGGGGTTGCATAAAGTGATGACTTCCTAAGCAGCAGCCTTATATCATTTTTTATTATTGTAAATACATACATGTAGCAGTCTTATCATCATATTATTTTCTTATTATTGCAAATATATGACATGTTCACTGTAGAAAACACAGCAGAACGCAAAGCAAAAATAGGTATCATTGCTAAAACCTGGAGATAGCTCATACTGGTATTTCAGTGTATAGCTTTCCAATCTTTTTTTTAGAAAGGTTCTGTGTGTATTCTGTATGTATTCATGTCCATGGGAGCGTGTGTTTTCAAAGAAAAATTAAGATCAACTGTAAGTATTTCCACTTAATGCAGGTCTGACATGAGTGTGTGGCCTCTGCTTGGTTTAATGCTCGGCTTTTACCATCGTGAAATTCCTAATTTTATCTTTGAACTTGTGGTTTTTGTAAGTTAAGTCCCATGGGATGTGCTTGTGAGCAGAGAGCTGTGTGCAATATCGGTGAGTCCTGCTCCAGCTGCCACATTGACATATAGCGTTCAATGTGCTCCAGGAGCACAGAATTGTACACGGGAGCACAATGCATGGGACTTTCATGAGACTGAAAACCAGCACCAAAAGAGGATGTCCCATCTTCGAATGAGCAAGTGGGAATACTGATAGTCACAACAGGCCATACTCTCTCTCTGAACCAGCTCTTGCTTCTGACACAGAAAGCAGACAAGGGTGTTCTGAGAAACACAAATGACAAGGAACCCTGCCGTATCCTTTCTGACTCATGCTGTGCCCTCTATTAGCCAATCATTTGTGCTGAAAACGATGACATTGAGGGAAAGGGGAAAATAGGGCAATCGTACTTCTTTTTCTTTCAGTCTTTCCTCACCCATCAGTAAAGCGAACACTTGAGAACGTTGCTCAATATTCCATGTATCAAGAAGTGGAATAAAAAAAGTTCATTTTGTGCAGCATTTCCATAGTTTTGGCAGGAAAGCGATACATGTGTGTATGAACTTTGAAATATAAAATGCAAAATTTTGGTAATTCTGCAAGTGAGTTAAACGGTTTTATTATTTGCATTTTCAACTTGCATGGTACAATAGAAAGATGAGTGGTAAAATTCATGCTAATGAGTTAAATTTGTAATGTTTCTTTACTTAGCACATTTAATAGCAAAAAGTGCCAGGTCATGGCAAATGAGAGACCATAGAAGAAAGAAAGATACTTTTATCCTGTTTTTTAGCCCCACTTTTTCATTTTTCTCTGGGCTGTGTGAATGAAAGGCAGCAGGGGAAGACTTGGGCTCTAGAATGGGCCTGAGGGGCCATGGGAGGTGCAGGGAGAGAAGTGCAGGCGCTCACGTATCCCAGGTGAGAGCTGATAACTCCTCGGAACGCAGTGGTGGCTTTAGAGATGGAGATCAAGAGTATTGGGGAAGGAAAGCCAAGATGCAACATGATGGGTGAGGGAGTGAGGCATCAGAAAGTTCCCCTAGGTTTCTGTCTGGTAGAATTTCTTGGACCATACTACCCTTCCTAGGAATAAGGACGATTGGAAAAGGACCAACTTGGATTGCTATGGTAAATATTAATGTGAGGTACCCTTGAGATAACCAACAGGATTTTGAGCAGGATGTTGGATAAAGATTTCTACAGCTCAAAAAAGTAATAAATATTTCCCATTATAATTTGACCAAAAATATGCTTAATGTCTTATTATGTATTTTCTACTGAGTTTATATTTGCCACCGACTTCAATGCAAAGAACCTTTATTTGGTGTCTAGGATGTGCCAACCACTTGTGAGTTTCTACAAGGATACAAATCCCACAAAGGAGGTGGGACTGGAGCGTGGAAGGATTAACGGGGTTTCAAGTGGTAAAGGGGTAAGGTGAATGGATATGGAGGAGAGGGGGAAGGATATGGGGAGAGGAGCGGCGCTGAGAAATAGCATCAGCTCTTTGTAGGCAGCGGTTTCATTTTCTGTTCTTATTATGCCCACCCCCACCTCCTCCAGTTTAGAACAATGCTTGGTCCCTAATTCTGCTTTGGCTAACTCTAATCTCTACTTCCTGTGAGCATATAGTGTTTCATCACCCATACTGTAGATAGGAGATCTTATCCAACTTATCCCTACTTCCACTGCAGACGTAATTAATTGCTATCACCTACACTCCTGTATTGCTTATCTTTTATGCTAAAATTGCTCTTGTCATGCACTGTTTGGGTTAAATACATGTAAGTCCCTCTATTTCCCGGGGCATGGATTTCCTAAGGGTTTCTGCTATGTTTTCTACATCTTTGCCCCCCGTCCCCCTGCGCAGAACAGTGCATTGTACCAACAAATGGCTGCTGAATCCACTTGAACAGAAGCCAGTAACTTCCGACTCCAGGGCTGGCAGTGTGAGTGATCCGGTGAAAAGTCCCAGACTACAGGCTGGTGAGGACTGGGAGCAAGAGAAGAAATTGAATTTGAATAATTGAATTTTAAGGAGGAGGCATATGCTTCTGCTGTAACCTCCCCACTCCAGACAGCATAGCTCAGACGCAAGTCAAAATGCATTATGTATTTAATGTGTCTCATGGGGTTGGGTGTCTGAGATAATAGGAAGAGAAGGCAAGGATTATAATCAAAGTGGCAACATCTGAAGACATTTAGCCGGTGGTGAAAGGTCAGGGCATATCTTCAGCTATTTAGTCAACCTGTGCCAGAGAGTAGTGGCTATGATTGAGGGCATGTGTGTGCGTGCGTGTGTAGAGAGAGAAGAAACGAAGGGGCAGGCTCAGGCTCTCTAGGGATGATGTTTCTTGGAGTTGCAGCATCTACATGTCAATCTGATTGTTGATGTTGATGCCTGGGACTTGAACCTGGTAAGAATAAAAGCATTTTGTCTGGGTTACCTGAAGTTAGGGCAAAAGGAAACGGGGTTTTGTGGGGGCAAGAAGAAATTACGTTACCAGGAAGAGGGAAGCTATCTTACAACTGCCATGTATAAAATGCTTTATCTTTTTAAATATACCCCCAACAAAGTTATATGTGAGGTATCAATGTCTGTATTTTCAGTAGGAGAAAATGGAGGATCAGAGAGGTTGAATAACGTCACTAGTATCACATGGCTCAGAAGAAGCAGGGTCGGGATTCAAAGCCAGGTTTAACTAAAGCCAAAGGTTATGAGTGCGTCATTGCACCCTCTGCTTTCTGGACTCTGAGATGTAGATTGTGAGATAGCCTCCTGTGAAGGTATTTGAATAGCGGAAGGGAAGAAAACGTGGGTATCACCCTGGAATGGACTGAAATGGACTAATTATCAGAGAGGGACAGGCAAATAGCCTACAGGAGTCCTGGACACTTCATCTAGACCCATAGTATTATTGTAAGTTAGCCCCAAGTTCCCTGATGTTTCTAGAAGAGCTGTGATTAGGATCTACAGGACTTAGCACTGACCTTGTCTCCAAATTGAGAGGAGACAAGAAGAGAGGGGATTGAGGTGGGAACTCCCAGCACAAAAGGCTGGTGCATCACAAACTGAAAAGGGTCTTCACCATCATTAAATGTGATGTTTGCATTCTGCAGACTAAAGCCCAGGGACTGACTCCAAAGTATTTATTTTCAAAGGAAAAGGTTATGCTATGGCCCTCCTAGAATCCTTTTCAGCACCTTCTGGGGCTTTCTGCACATTTCCACTCTCCCAAGAACACATCATGCTTATCATTTTCTACAGGGCCTTTCTGTTAGTTCTCAAACCCAAGACACTTGATATTAGATATTCTGTATTAAAAAAAATCTAAGTATCATCCATTGAAAAATCTTATGTTCTCATAAAAATTTTTTATAACAAACAAAATTAATAGAAGGAAAATCATTTTATATTCTTCTCTCCAGAGACAACAGTTTTTAATATATTAATGAGGCTTCCTTCAGGTCTCTTTTTATATATCTTTGTTTTCATGTTCTTTTATAAAGATATTTGAATAGGAGAGTTTGGAAATGAATTTCAGGCATGTTGGATAGGTTTGGCCCTGTGATGCATATATTGTGTCTGAGTGTTTGGTGTGTGCGTGTGTGTATGTGCACAAGGGTGGGAGAAGCAGATGGAAGGTGAGATTTGGGGGAAGGTAGTGTGCCCAGCCCAACACCATTGAAGTCCCATGGCATGGGGGGCTGTCACAGCTCTCTGAGAGACCTGGGGCTCAGCATTCTCGGCAAGGGAGGGCCCGACGTCACACTCGTGGCATAAACTTGTCCCTTGACTGTCACTCAGATGTGAATTACACTATCAAATGGTGGTGGGATAACCAAAATGTCTACTTCCATGATCTCCACTCATGAAGAACTACTCCAGAAAGAGGAAACAATGAACCAGGAAAACAAAAAAAATCACCCTGGAGAAGCCAAACTCCTTTGGGAACTCATCAGTGCCATGTTGTCACTGGTCAAAGATGGAAGGATTGAGAGATCAGGAGCTGAGTGGCTGTGTCCTCTGCTTTCTCAGTCCAGGAAGAGGAAAACGGGCTCAGACATCAAACTGGAATCTCTTAGGTGTCAGGGCGTTCCAAGAAGCACGCTTCCCTGGATCACACAGAGGCTACAGCATTTCTTGTCTCCATCCTGTTTTTCCACCGATGAGTCTGAAGCTTGCCACGGCAACCAGCTGTCTCTGTCAACCCCAGCGTTTTTCTGTCTCTCACGTTTTCACTCGCTTTCCATCACACACGCTAGTTCTGTTAACTAGAAGCCTTTGCAGTAAGGCAGTGGGGTCGTGAGGGTTACGGTCCCCACTGGCCAAAGCAGCTGGTGGCTGTCTGGGGCTCCAGATATTTTTAAGATCAAAATCGGGGGGAAAAATATCAAACCACTCTTTGAGGCTGCTGCTCCAGTTTTCTGTGGAGTGGTGTCGGGTCTCCTCCCCACCCCCCAGCCCAGGCACTGTCTTAACCCAGCCTTTTATATATTTACACTCTAGAACATTTCCAAAAACATATGTGCACTTTAACAAAAGTTGCCTTAGCCAGCATTCCCATGGTGGGAAGAGTCTGTATGGGAGCTCCACAGCCCTGCTTGGAAGAAAAGAATGCAGGAGGGGAATGGAGAGACCAGGGTTGGCGGCAGCTTCATGCCTTTTCATCATCTCACAGTCCTCCCTCTGGAAGGGCATCCCTTGCCTGAGGACCCTTCTGGCCAGAGAGTGCAAGGAGGACCCTGGGATTTACAGGCAACAGAGAGTTAACAATAATGCTGCCCCACCTTTGCTGCTGAAATGACCTTGGAAAAGCTGCTTACCCTTCCTAAGCCTCAGCTTCCTCATTTATAAATTGAGATGAGTGATATCTCTGTACAGGAAGTATGGCAACTAAGCAACATATGCTTCAAGTCTAATACAGTGAGAACACAGTCGATCTGCAAATGCAATAGCATTATTACCAATATCCTTATATCTGTGTCACGTCTTTCCATATGGAAATTGGAATTCTTGGGAATTCTTTATGACTTGCCCAGTTTTGCATGTGGTAATCTGTGAACTTACACACATGAGGAATAAAAACACCCAATGAGATGCACATCTGAGCTCTAGGACTTCCTATTCCACCTGCCGCAAACAGTCCTGCTACCGGCCAGGGAAGAAGGTGATCCGAGGTTCAGAGTCCTGAGAAGGGCTGGCCGACTCCAAAGATTCCTTGTCAGTCTGCCAGGCTGGTGCCTGAACTCCCACCCATGTGCATTCTGTACTTTGACGTGAAATATGACCTTTGTTAAAGAAAAAATTCACCAGAGGGGAGATGTCTTATTAGGCATTTGCCCCTGTGTGTGCCTGGGAAGGATGATGAGAGAATAAAAACGCTTTGAAGGTTATTTGAAGGTCAAGGACTCAGAGATTCATAGTCAGACCTGAGATGATTTCTCTGGGTTCGTCCTCCATTTTCTTTCCATACCGAGGAATCAGAAGCTCAGAAGCTGGAAAAGTCAATGCAAAGGTGCTGCCAGGTGGGGAGACAGACACATGAAACAGAAAGCCGGGTCCCGAGTGCCAGCCTCACCACATTTTGTAAATGTGCCCCTAGGCCATTCATGGCCACATTCTCTCTCCCAGGTTCACATGCAATTTTTATATTAACTTTAACTCTCTGGGACTGTGAACAAAAATCCCAATACTGACAGTGTAAGCAGAACTTAAGCCTCATGTTAGGAGAGTTCTGAGGTCATTTTCACATGGGGAATTGTCTCCCCAGTTTGATAATGGGGTCCCAGGGTGGAGTCCGTTTCTTTCACATGCAGCCACCTTGTTCCCACTGCTGGCTGGCCTGGGATGCCAGGCATGGGCCAGGGCCTGAGTTGTCCCTGACGGCAAGTTTTTTTTTCAAAGTGACAGCATTTTCTGCTAAATACATCTTCGCGTGCACCTTGGTGTTACAATGCCTGGGAATGGGCCTATCTGCCTCAGTGGGAAGGTCAGAGTTCCCCAGCACATCTCCTTTCCTGCCCTCATCCTTCCTGTGTCTTTCCAGTTAGAAATGGAAGGGTGATTTGGGGGAGGGGAGTTTTCTAAATGGTCCAGTGAACTTAGCTGTCTGCTTGTCCACATTCCCTAAATGCCCTGAGTCTGGCACAGAGATAATTGAGACACTTGGAAAATTCACTTGGAACTGGCCATAGGAGTCAGCAAGAGAGAGAAGGCACCAGAGCAGGATGTTTATGGAGCATTTGCTGTGCTTCTGGAGCCGTGCTGGTCACCAGGTGTGGGTGTGAGTGTGGCTGTCCTGTGACATGTGATGAGAGACAGTGGGGTCAGGGACTTAAAAATAGGATTAAAAAAAGAGGCTGAAATAGTCCCTGGCTTCAGGAAGCCTTCCAGCAGTGGGGGCCGGGGGGGGCGGGGGGTAATGTGATTTGACCCGCATGTGACTCGGTGGGAGAACATGAACAAACAGAGGCAGCAGCGAGTGTTGCACGCAAACAGGAACCGGCCCCTCGATGGCCAAACCAGGGGTTTCTTACAGGACTTTGGACTGCACTGCAGGGTGGCCATTCTTTAAGTGCCTTTTCAGGTCAGTGGAAGTGTGGAGAGAATTAAGATGGATGAAGAAAGGTGGAATGGGGGCAAACGTGGGAGAATGCCCGGATGACAGCTCCCGCCGGTTCAGCATCACCCTGGCCTCGGCGGGCAGCAGTGAGGTGTCGGCCCTGGAGTGGAGGGATTGGCTCTAACGCAGGGAGAGAGGAGGCTGGGTTCAGAGATGCTTGAATTCCAAGTGGGGTAATTTAGACCTGACATATTAGATAAAGAGTAAAATGAGCCTAATTATTCAATAACTATTTATTACGTGCTTGCTCAGCATGGGCCCCTGTTCTCTCCCCTGGGATCAAAGTGACAATAGGAATATGTTGGTGAACTGAAAGGGAGAACTTGTTGGGGCAGGCAGTGTATCTACACAGGAAGCTGGGGAACCCCGAGGGATGCTTCCGAGGGTGAAAACCTGGACCTGCTTGGTGACCACAGGGTGAAGTGGAAGAAGAAAAGCGAAGAGATTCTTTTCCCCTGAAGAATGAATCAACAGGTCTTGAGACCAGGGAGGAATCATATGAGAAGTGTATCTTTTTCTTCATCATTTCTCTGAGCTGAGAAGCAGCCAAAAAAAAGAAAAAGAAAAAAAGTTCCCAACTGAAAGCGAGAGGTTCCAGGCCACTGATCCTGTGGTTTTGTGCTACGGCCGCTCCTTGTGCTGCAGCAGCTGGTGTGACCCTGGGAAGCCGAGGGAAGCGGTCACAGGTGTTCACTTGGTAGTGGCCGCTGGAACCTGAAGGGCAACTTAGCAGCTTAGCAGCCCCTGCCCGGCTGGAAGGGCGCGGCTGAAACCCTACACATTGTGCCTGGGAGAGCAGACAGGGTGAGAGGATATACAAGCCCAAGAGCAAGCTCTTCATTCATTCAACTGGTATTTATTAAGGATCAACTTTGGGCAAAGCTTCAGTAATCGTACATACCGAAGCATGGATTATCTAAGTCTATAGATGTTTTGGGGACATTTCTTCTTTGCAAATGCCTTGTATCTTCACCTTATTTTTATCCCTAAGTGCCTGATGTGTAGGAGGCTTTGTTCTGGGCCTCACACGTGGACATACAGGTGAAGGAAGGAATACTTGAAGTGGTCTTGTCTGAGGACTGGAGGACTCCAAGGCACCTCCTGGAGACAATGGCTGTGATTAGGACCCTGCAGGTGGGCAAGATTTAGAGGGACAGGATGAGGATGGCTTTCCAGGGGCAGATGAACCATAAAAGCTGAGAGGTGGGGATAAACACAGCATCTACAGGGGAAAGGCCGAGTTGCTGATGAATAGAGATTCCTTATGTCTGACTCATACGCTCCACCAATGTGGCTTGTGTCTTATCTGCTCTTCTTTACAAGCTCCTGCTCTCTGAGTGTGACAGACAGATTACTGTCTAGTCTACCATGTTTAAAACTACTTAATTTTGTTAATTTAAAGATTCCCTGAAGGTAATGCTCATAATTTGGGGACAATTTCTAAATCTAATCATTCTCTCCTAATCTTTTCTTTCCTTTTTTTTTTTATTAAGGTATCATTGATATAAACTCGTTTGAAGGTTTCACATGAGCAACATTGTGGTTACTACATTCACCCATATTATCAAGTCCCCCACACACACCCCATTGCCATCACTGTCTATCAGCATAGTAAGATGCCACAGAGTAACTACTTGTCTTCTCTGTGCTACACTGTCTTCCCTGTGACCCCCCCGAAGACCATGTGTGCCAGTCATAATGCCCCTCAATCCCCTTCTCCCTCCCTTCCCAACTGCCCTCACCCACCGCTCCCATTTGGTAACCACTAGTCCCTTCTTGGAGTCTGAGTCTGCTGCTGTTTTGTTGTTTCAGTTTTGCTTTGTTATTATATTCCACAAATTAGTGAAATCATTTGATACTTGTCTGTCTCTGCCTGGCTTATTTCACTGAGCATGATACCCTCTAGCTCCATCCATGTTGTTGCAAATGGTAGGATTTGTTTTCTTCTTATGGCTGAATAATATTCCATTGTGTGTATGTACCACATCTTCTTTATCCATTCATCTACTGATGGACACTTAGGTTGCTTCCATATGTTGGTTGTTGTAACTAGTGCTCTGGAAAATATAGGGGTGTATATGTCTTTTTGAATCTGATATTCTTCTCTTTGGGTAAATTCCTAGAAGTGGAATTCCTGGGTCAAATGGTATTTCTATTTTGAGTTTTTTGAAGAACCTCCATATTGCTTTCCACAATGGTTGAACTAATTTACATTCCCACCAACAGTGTGGGAGGGTTCCCCTTTCTCCACATCCTTGCCAGCATTTGTTGTTCCTTGTCTTTTTGATGTTGGCCATCCTAACTGGTATGAGGTGATATCATTGTGGTTTTAATTTGCATTTCCCTGATAATTAACAGTGTGGAGCATCTTTTCATGTGAATTTCTTCTTTGGAGAAGTGTCTATTCATATCCTCTGCCCATTTTTTTATCGGGTTTTTTTCTTTGGCTATTGAGGGGTATGAATTCTTTATATATTTTGGATGTGAACTCCTTGTTGGATATGTCATTTACAAATATATTCTCCCATACTGTAGGATGCCTTTTTGTTCTGTTGGTGGTGTCCTTTGCTGTACAAAAGCTTTTTAGTCCCATATGTTTATCTTGCTTTTGTTTCCCTTGCCCAAGGAGATGTGTTCAGAAAAAATTGCTCATGTTTGTATTCAAGAGATTTTTGCCTATGTTTTTATCTAAGAGTTTTATGGTTTCATGACCTACATTCATGTCTTTGATACATTTTGAGTTTACTTTTGTGTATAGAGTTAGACAATAATCCAGTTTCATTCTCTTGCATGTAGCTGTCCAGTTTTGCCAACACCAGTTGTTGAAGAGGCTCTCATTTCCCCATTGTATATCCATGGCTCCTTTGTCATATATTAATTGACCATATATGCTTGGGTTTATATCTGGGCTCTCTGTTTTGTTCCATTGATCTATGGATCTGTTCTTGTACGAGTACCAAATTGTCTTGATTACTGTGGCTTTATAGTAGAGCTTGAAGTCAGGGAGCATAATGCCCCTAGATTTACTCTTCTTTCTTGGATTGCTTTGGCTATTTGGGGTCTTTTGTGGTTCCATATGAATTTTAGAAGTATTTGTTCAAGTTTGTTGAGAATGCTTTTGGAATTTTGATAGGGATTGCACTGAATCTGTCGATTACTTTAGGCAGGATAGCATTCTGACAATATTAACTTTTCCTATGCATGATCAAGGGATATATTGCCATTTACTGGTATCTTCTTTAATTTCTCTCATGAGTGTCTTGTAGTTTTCAGGGTATAGGTCTTTCACTCCTTGGTTAGGTTTATCCCTAGGTATTTTATTCTTTTTGATGCAATTGTGAATGGAATTGTTTTCCTGATTTCTCTTTCTGCTAGTTCATCGTTAGTGTGTAGGAATGCAACAGATTTCTGTGTATTAATATTGTATCCCACAACTTTGATGAATTCAGATATTAGATATGGTAGTTTTAGAGTGCATTCTTTAGGGTTTTTCTGTACAATATCATGTCATCTGCAAACAGTTACAGTTTAACTTCTTCTTTATGAATATGGATGCCTTTTATTTCTTTGTGTTGTCTGATTGCCATGGCGAGGACCTCTGAAACTATGTGACTAGAAGTGGGGAGAGTGGGCATCCTTGTCTTTTCCCCAATCTTAAAGGAAAATCTTTAGGCTGCTCCTTGTAAAGTATGATGTTGGCTGTGGGTTTGTCATATGTGGCCTTTATTATGTTGAGGTACTTGCTCTCTATACCCATTTTGTTGAGAGTTTTTATCATGAATGGACGTTGAATTTTGTTGAATGCTTTTTCAGCATCTATGGAGATGATCGTGTGGTTTTTGTCCTTCTTTTTGTTGATATGGTGGATGATATTGATGTATTTTTGCATATTGTACCATCCTTGCATCCCTGGAATAAATCCCACTTGATCATGACGGATGATCTTTTTGATGTATTTTTGAATTAGTTTGCTAATATTTTGTTGAGTATTTTTGAATCTATGTTCATCAGGGATATTGGTCTGTAATTTTCTTTTTTTGTGGTTTCTTTACCTGGTTTTGGTATTAGAGTGATGCTGGCCTCATAGAATGAGTTTGGAAGTATTCCCTCCTCTTCTACTTTTTGGAAAACTTTAAGGAGGATGGGTATTAGATCTTTACTAAATGTTTGATAAAATTCAGTGGTGAAGCTATCTGGTCCAGGAATTTTGTTCTTAGGTAGGTTTTTTATTAAGAATCAATTTTGTTGCTGGTAATTGGTCTGTTCAGATTTTCTGTTTCTTTCTGTGTCAGGCTTGGAAGGTTGTATTTTTCTAGAAAGTTGTCCATTTCTTCTAGGTTATCCAGTTTGTTAGCACATAATTTTCATAGCATTCTCTCATAATTCTTTGTACTTCTGTGGTGTCCGTAGTGATTATTCCATTCTCATTTCTGATTCTGTTTATGTTTCTAGACTCTCTTTTTATTTGATAAGTCTGTCTAGGGGTTTATCTTTTGTTTTTTTTTCTCAAAGAACCATCTCCTGGTTTCATTAATTCTTTCTATTGTTTTATTCTTCTAAATTTTATTTATTTCTGCTATAATATTTATTATGTCCCTCCTTCTACTGACTTTGGACCACATTTGTTCTTCTTTTTTTAGTTTTACTAATTGTGAGTTTAGACTGTTCATTTGAGATTATTCTTCTTTCCTGAGATAAGCTTGTATTGAATATACTTCTGTCTTAGCACGGTCTTCGCTGCATACCACAGATTTTGTGGTGTTGAGTTATTGTTTTCATTTGTCACCATACGTTGCTTGATCTCTGTTTTTATTTGGTCATTGATCCATTTATTATTTAGGAACATGTTGTTAAGTCTCCATGTGTTTGAGGGCTTTTTTGTTTTTGTCGCATAATTTATTTCTAATTTCACACTTTTGTGGTCTGAGAAGCTGGTAGGTACAATTTCAATCCTTTTGAATTTACTGAGGCTTTTTTTTGTGTCCTAGTATATGATCTATTCTTGGAAATGTTGCATGTGCACTTGAGTAGAATGTGTATCCTGTTGCTTTTGGGTGGAGTGTTCTGTAGATGTCCATTAGGTCCATCTGTTCTAGTGTGTTGTTCAGTGCCTCCTTACTTATTTTCTGTCTGGTCGATCTGTCCTTTGGCGTGAGTGGAGTGTTGAAGTCTCCTAAAATGAATGCATTACATTCTATTTGCCCCTTAAATTCTGTTGATATTTGTTTCACATAAGTAGGTGCTCCTATGTTGCATGCATAGATAGTTATAAAATGGTTATATTCTCTTGTTGGACTAACCCCTTTATCATTATGTAATGTCCTTCTTTGTCTTTTGTTACTTTCTTTGTTTCGAAGTGTATTTTGTCCAATACAAATACTGCAACTCCTGCTTGCATGAAATATCTTTTTCCATCCATCCACTTTTAGTCTGTGTATGTCTGGGCTTGAAGTGAGTCTCTTGTAGGTGGCACATAGATGGGTCTTGTTTTTTATCCATTCAATAACTCTATGTCTTTTGATTGGTGCATTCAGTCCATTTACATTTATGGTGATTATCAATAGATATGTATTTATTGCTATTATAGGCTTTAGATTCGTGGTTACCAAAAGTTCAAGGGTAGCTTCTTCACTATGTAACAGTCTAACTTAATTCACTTAGTACACTATTTAAAACACAATCTAAAAGTTCTTTTTTTTCCTCCATTCTTTTTCTTCCTCCTCCACTTTTAATATAGTAGGTGTCATATTCTGTGTTCATTGTGTATCCCTTGACTCACTTGTGGGTAGCTGATTTAATTTTGCATTTGCTTAGTAATTCATTGGTCTTCTTCCTTTACTGTGTTTTTATTTTCTCTGGTGACAGCTGTTTAGCCTTAGGAGAAGTTCCATCTAATGCAATCCCTCCAAAATACATTGTAGAGGTGGTTTGTGGGAGGTAAATTCCCTCAACTTTTGCTTATCTGGAAATTGTATGATCCCTCCTTCAAATTTAAATGATGATCTTGCTGTGTAGAATATTCTTGGTTGGAGGCCCTTCTGTTTCATTGCTTTAAATATATCATGCTGCTCCCTTCTGGCCTGTAAGGTTTCTGCTGAGAGATCTGATGATAGCCTGATGGGTTTCCCTTTGTATGTGGTCTTTTTTTCTCTCTCTGGCTGCTTTTAATACTCTGTCCTTGTCCTCAATCTTTGCCATTTTAATTATTATATGTCTTGGTGTTGTCTTCCTTGGGTCCCTTGTGTTGGGAGATCTGTGCGCTTCCATGGCCTGAGAGACTATCTTCTTCCCCAGAATGGGGAAGTTTTCAGCAATTATTTCCTCAGAGACACTTTCTATCCTGTTTTCTCTCTCTTCTTCTTCTGGTACCCCTATAATACGAATATTGTTCTGTTTTGATTGGTCATACTGTTCTCTTACTGTTTTTTCATTCTTAGAGATTCTTTATCTCTCTGTGCCTCACCTACTTTGTATTCCTGTTCTCTAATTTCTATTTCATTTACCATCTCCTCTACCTCATCTAATCTGCTTTTAAATCCCTCCTTTGTATATTTCATTTTAGGTACTTTATTTTTTAAAGTTTCTATCTCTTTCTTGAAGTCCTCCCTGAGATCTTGACTATTTTTCTGTAGCTCTGTGAGCATGTTTATGATTTTTATTTTGAAATCAGGAAGACTGGTCATTTCAGTTTCACCTGGCCCTCTTTCTGGTGTTGGTGGGATTTTGGGTTGTACCAGGTTCTTTTGACATTTAATATTTGTAATGAATAATATGGAATAATAATTTTGTGTAGGCAGCGCCCTCTAGTGCCCAGAAGCTCTACTTTCTGGAGCTGCTCAGTACCTGGAGCCATGGCGGGGGTTACAGGTGAGTGGTGCTGGTGCCTGTGGGCAGGAAAGAGCTCTTTCCTGCTTCCTGGTTGCAGTGCCTGCCTCCACTGCCAGGGCCAGTGGGCCACACATGCAGGGAAGAGCCTCTGTGTTATGGCCCTGTAGCTGCTGTAGGCGGAGCCACTCTCTGGCTGTCCTGGCACAATGACAGGGGCAGCAGGTTTCCAAGCTGCTGCCAGCTGGGAGGAAAGAGCAGCAGGCTGCATATCATGTTGGGGGGCCTCATGATTGTGTTGCCAGCCAGGGGAATGGAGCACCTGAAACTCCCAAAAGTTCCCAAACTGCTGGGCTGAGTGTGCCGTGACAATTCTGTCCACCTGTCCTTTCTCCTGGGAAGCAAGCTCTGTGCAATCTTTACCCCTTTAGCAGCCCTCTCACTGTTGGGAAGTTCTCAGAATGCCTGCCTTTCTTTTGTCCCAGAGGGGCCGGTTGTGGTACCTTTCTCCACGAGTGGCTGGAATCTCAGTCTCTTTGAGTGTTCCACCTGTCTTAGCTTTCCAACCCCACTAATTCCAGAGCACCATGTAATGTAGGCTCATGCTCCCAGAGCAGGTCTCCAGGGCTGGGTATTCAGCAGTCCTAGGCCTCCACCCACTCCCCGCTCCATTTTTCTTCTTCCCACTGGTGAGCTGGGGTGGGGGAAGGGCTTGGGTCTTGCCTGATCATGGCTTTGCTACTTTACTCTTCTCCGTGAGGTCTTCTCTTTTCTTCAGATGTAAGAAGTCTTTTACAATCTTCTTTCCTGTCAGTCTTTCAGGATTAGTTGTAATTGCTATATTTTCATATTATATGTGGTTTGAGAGGAGGTTTCTGTCTCACTTCTCATGCCACCATCTTTAAGCCCCTCCTCTGCACTACAATTCCTGCTCTTTTTTTAGATGGTGCCTGGGTGTATGACTAGTGGAATGAGGGACTCACTTGGATTTTTAGGGGCATAGTGAAGAAGCATTTATATTGTCCTTGGCTTCTTTGGTTGCTGGGTGCTCTGAGGGCCTCCAATGATGAAGCCAGGTGTCACTCTCTGGGTTTGGTTTGATTAATGCCAGTAGGCCTCCCCAGCTGACTTGCCCATCTCAGCTCTGGCTAGCAGGATAGAGCTTTGTCTTTGTTTCTCTGTCATATCCTCCTTCCATCTGCTAACCTCTGCTCTCAGCCCCTACAATTCTAGTCACCAATTTCAATGTGTGCAGTTTTTTCCCATCATGTCCAAGCCATTCTCCAACACCAGCTAGACATCCCACAGTGCAATTCAATTCTGACACTGTCTACCTGGAAATAGGGTCAGATCCTATAGGTTAAGGATTCAGTCATACAAGCCTGCCCCATCCCCACTTCAGACATTAATTACAAGTTCAGGTTGTCACCTGTGCTTTTGACCAACTGACTGTAGATAGGGGTTTCCATGATCTCCTCCTCAAGTTCAATTAATTTGCGAGAGTGGCTCACAGAAGAAGCATTTTACTTACTGAGTCACTGGTTTACTATGAAAGGACATAACTCCAGAATAACAGATGGAAGAGAGACAGAGGGCATGGTATGGGGCGGGTATGGAGTGAACATACTTTCTCCAGGCCACTTCTCTGCATTTTCATCAAAGCGGAAGCTCTCCATACCCTGTCCTTTGGGGTTTTTATGGAGGCTTTATTAGCTTGATTCATTGGCTATGGTGATTGATTCAACCTCCAGCCCCTCCCAGCTCTCTGGAGGTCCAGGGTGGGGAGATACAGAAAATTTAACCCTCTTACCCTCTAAGGATATATAACCAACTCCCATCCTTAGGGGACCATCCCAAAAGTCACCTCATTAACATAACAGAAAACACCTGGGTCGTTCTTATCACTTAGGAAATTCCAGTGGTTTTAGGAGCTCTGTACCAGTAACTAGGAGGAAGACCAAATATGTATCTCTTATTGTAAATTACAATGTTACACCCCGGCCCCCTTTGTCCCAGTGAGCCCAGTGGTGGGCCTATTGGATGTCACAGCTGACTTCCTGCCTCATTAATGAGGCTCTGTTACTTGAACTCAAGGCAGCCCAGAAAAACTAAGCTGGGGTGGTGGTGTTTGTGCCTCACCACACTGCACCACCAACTGTGCCCTGATGTGGCTGTAACCCACAGGGCAGCCTAGAAAGCAAGTCCCAGGGCCAGACCCTCACAGGTCAGCGAGCAAAAGAAGCGAGGGTAAGTGCATGTAACCTTTTCCTGCACCTACCTCTCTCCCAGCTCCCTTCTTTTTCTCATGATTTCCTGGGTCTTCTGTGAAACTGCCCTTGTCTCACAGAGCAGGGAGTCTCATGGCTTAGCTGTCTTGTACCAGTGATTCGCTTTCTCCAGACAATAGGAGAATTCCATGAGCTGAGACGACCTAGGCTTATTTCTTGCTAGACCAAAAAGGACATCAGGAAGCTTTTAAAAAACACATCTCAAGACAATACTTCCATTTATTTGGATGAAAATTCTTGTTTGTGATGACAAAAGCTGACTGTTCACGCTTTTTCTTTGCGTTCCTTCTATTAAAAAATAATTCCTGAGGCAGATAGATTCCTTGGGCTCCTGGAAAAATAAAAAAGAACACTGAGACACATTACAGGTGTTTCAGATTTCCATCTTCCAAGGAGCCGTGCAGCTTGGTGAAACTCAGGCGTGGGAAAGTTAAGAGAGGTCCTCCCCGTTCTGAGTTCCTGGGAACAGAACTGGTCTTGCATGCCAGGCTCTGCCTTCTGGGTCTCCCAGTCTGGCCACCCCACCCCAGCACCCTGGAAGTGAAGACTGCAGTTGAGAGTCTTGGGAACTAAGGCTGAATGAGAGGAGCAGGGCTGGACACAAGGTGGGGAAACTGAGAATGGATGAGGGTAAAGGGTTCCACGAAAGGTTTTTGGATAAGGGAGGAGTGGGATAGAAACAATGTTTAAGGGGACCCACCAGAAAATGGCTATAGGAAGTTTCTTTCCACTCCGTCACCATCCTGGGAAGAACCCCTTCTTCCCAGCAGGAGAGTTTGTGAGCTGCCCTCTCCTAGGCTCCATCTGCGAGTCCCCAGCTAAGAGCAGAACACGGTGGCTCTGAAGCCTGGATCTCCTCCCTGCTCAGGCATGGTGGGGTGGGATGGAGACCCTCCTGTCCTCCAGGGTCCTGCTTCTCTGCTCCCTCACTGCTCCTCTGGTGCCCCATCATGACGCCTCCTCCCAAAGCCCTCACTGGCACCTGCACACTGCGGAGGAGACAAGCACTCTCTAAATGCTAAGCAGACTGCGTTTGTCCCTGGGATAAATAGACAGTCAGCTCCTGCTGTCAATCCTGCACCTTTCATGAACACAGACACATCTCCCAAGAAGGGGAAAAATGTTGCTGTCGCTTCTCCATTTATTTCTGCTATTTGCTCTCAATCCTGGTAGCGGAATGTTATGCTCTGTTTTTTTTTGCTTTTTGGTATTATTGATTTCTTTTTTTTTTTCCCCCCAGAAAGACCTTATGGTTTGTTTTTTAAATTTCATATTCAGAAATTGGATGCTTGTCTTCTGAGCGCTCTTCCAGAACAACGATAATAGCTGCCACGGGTGTAGTACTTTCACATCTTATAAAAATCCATCAGCTCTGGAGTCAGAGGAAACTGATTCCTATCTTGATTCCATTTCTTACTTGCTGTGTGACTTTGGGCACTGACTTGATCTTTCTGAGTTTCATTTGTACGATGGGCTTACCAACAGCGCTGTTGCACAGGTAGAATGGGCAGACTGACAGACCTGTGTCTCCGAGCCCAAAGGCTTGTGTGAGGAGTAAATAGGATAATTCATATGAAAACTTGAGGTAGGTATTGATTTTCAGATGAGAAATCTGAGGCACAGAGAGCCTAGGTGGTTTGTTCCACATGCTGTAGCTTATAAGCAGCAGAGGCCATATATAAACACAGGTCTTCTGACAACAAGTGATCTATCCACGAACTGCAGCTCCGAATGATGGCTGAGACTTGGGGGTGAAAGCCACTATTACAAAGTATAATACCGTTTACGAACACTTATGCGCCAGCCACTTTTCTAAGAACTTCACTGTATTAACACACTCAAGCCCTATCATAACCCTCTAAGACTGTTAGTGCCGTGTTCATTTTTTAAAAATTAATTTCCCTAAGGTTACAGAGCTGAATCCGAGCACAGGCTGCCTGCAGGACCTGTCATTCACCACCGCCCTCTCTTGCCTCTCTAAGAGCACATGTGCCGTGGGGTCACTGCAGATCAGCGCAGACCTTTCTCTAAATCACTCTGGGGTACGGTGGAACCCAGCTGGACTCCACGAGCCCTAAAAGAAGGGAGGGGAGGGCCTGGCGTACAGGAGTACTGGGCCACTTAGCTCTGTAAACACGCTTCAAGGTTTGTCTTGGTGGCTCATGCCCAGAGCAGTGGTTCTCAACTTTAAGCAGCATTAGAACCACTTGGAGGGCTGGTTATACCCCAGAAAGCAGCTCCCGCCCCCACAGCCTCCCTTCTACAGGTCAGGGGTGCGACCTGAGGATCTGCATTTCTAACGAGGTTCTACGCCTTGTGGGTGTTGCTGCCCTGGGTACCACGTTTTGAGAAACATGACCCTAGAAAGCAGGAAATGATAAACCACGAGACATACGGGCTCTGGGTCCAGCCAGCTCATAACTCACATTCATCTGAATGAAGACGACGTTGGTCTGGACTCTAAAAAAATCTGACATGGTCTGGACCAGTCTCTGAAAATGTTTCCCGTGGAAGAGGTCTGGGCTGCCCTTCCTGGGCCAGAGCTCCTTCACCGGGGCTCATCGGAGCCGGCTGTGGGCTGAGGGCTGAGGCCCCTGTTTTCTGCGTTATGGATGAGGGAGCTCGAAAGCCCCCACCGCCCATTAAGTAAGCAAACGGCTTCTGCCGCCACAGCCAAGGCTGAGACCAAGCCCCCGGCCCTCCCAGACAAAATCTTTCCTTCAGCTGTTGTTGTTTTGTTCTGCGGCTGCTTCTCATCGCCTTGTACTGACAATAGTCGTAAATAACCACAGTGCTGTAGAGAAATCATTTTAACAGCAGAGAGTCAAATAAATACATTAGACCTGACAGCTTAAGTACGCGGAGTCCATTTGTATGTGGTGGCCAGCTGCTTCCTGAGACGTGCCGTGAACGTAGCAGCCACAAGGGGGCACGCCGAGCTCACTGTGAGCAAGGCCACCTTCGGCTTGCCCCAAACCCTGCCCCACCCGGGGCGAGGAGGCTTAGGCGTCCGCTAAAACGAAGCTTTCAGATTCCACTTAGCATAGAAAAATAATGCCAACTCCAGCCTCCACTCCTCACCCCTCCTTAGAGTAAAGATTTTGTTTTCAACTCACCTGAGAGTTGAGGGGTAGAGTTGAGCTAGGGTGGGCAAGCTCTGGCCCTTGTCACCCCCAGGGTCCCCAGTTCACGGGAGCAGAATCAAATGATCACATGAGTGCTGCACATGTATTCCAGCCCCATCCAGAGGCTCAAAGCTTTTCTTTCTTGTCCTTGGTTTTCAGCCGTGGTAGCTTCTGCAGAGCTCAGCTGGTCTGGCCTCTCATGGCAGTTCTAACCCTGGTCCCTTAATTCCCATGCGTTTTTTTTTTATCTGGTTCTTTCCCACCTGTGCCCATGGTGTCCTGGTTTTTAGGCTCCCTCTCCTTTGAGAAAGTGCTGAGGTCGGTCAAGGCCAAAGCAGACTCAGGTACCATCCTCCTCCTGTGGGCAAAGGGGCACCCATGGGTTCCGGTAGACCCTGCTGCACCTGCAGCTCTCTGCTTCCCTCTCTTCAGGGCCCAGCTGGCTTTGAGCTAAAGAGAGCTTCCCGGGTGATGGAACTGAACAACGTGAGTGGACCGGGCCGTCAGTTCAGGCTGACCACATTGGCTCAAACCCTCCATGAGCTGCTGGAGGGTGGGTGGAGATGGGGGAGGGAAGGTCCGTGAATTCTTCCCACAGAGCTGAGTCTTCCGAAGGGGGCAGGGAGACACACCCAAATGCTGTCATGCTAATTGGTGGGGGGTTGATTTTTCTTTGCTGGTTTTCTAGATACCTAGGCTTAAACTCCTTATCAGCATAGACTGGATCTTTTTTTTTTTTTCTGTGTGATTTTTTTTATTAAAGTATTATTAATATACACTCTTATGAAGGTTTCACATGAAAAAACAATGTGGTTACTACATTTACCCATATTATAAAGTCCCCACCCACACCCCAATGCAGTCACTGTCCTTGGGTGTAGTAAGATGCCACAGATTCACTGTTTGTCTTCTCTTGCTACACTGTTTTCCCCGTGATCCCCTACACCATGTGCACTAAACAAAATACCCCTCAATCCCCTTCTCCCACCCTCCCCACCCACCCTCCCACACCCCACCCCTTTGGTAACCACTAGTTCCTTCTTGGAGTCTCTGAGTCTGCTGCTATTTTGTTCCTTCCGTTTTGCTTCGTTGTTATACTCCACAAATGAGGGAAATCATTTGGCACTTGTCTTTCTCTGCCTGGCTTATTTCACTGAGCATAATATCCTCCAGCTCCATCCATGTTGTTGCAAATGGTAGGTTTTGTTTCTTTCTTATGGCTGAGTAGTATTCTGTTGTGTATATGTACCACATCTTCTTTATCCATCCACATAGACTGGATCTTATTCTGTGTGAGTGAAAACCCTATAGCCTAGCAGGGTGCTTGCGTTTGGGAGTCACCTGATTATAGAGGATGATTTATAGAAATGCTTATTAGCTGCCACTGAGTCTGTGGTCATGAGGTGAATATTTCATGTTATCTAAAGGGAGTTTAGACTGCAAACGGTTAGATATACAGGAGGACTTCCTGACAATAAAGTTATTCAGTGCTCTAATAAATTCCAAACAGTGTTATTGTCTATCTCTTGGGAGCAGACTGGGTCAGACCATGTCATGCCTCCTTGAAACTGGCAGTATTTATTTGTTGTTTGAGAATGGAGTCCACAGAGGAGTGGGTACCCATGCAATTGCTTGGCACCACTTTTTCCCCCCAAGGACTTACCCTTCTCTCCACCTTCAGTAAAGGCAACCATGTAAAAACAGCCCTTCCCTCATACCCAGTTCATTCTATTGGTTGAGGAATTGGAATTTGACCTAAGCTGGTTCTAATTTGCAATACTCATGGCCTTAGCAGGTTGTTCTACAGTGGACAACTGATGCAACCTGGGTCCATCCGAATTCTTCCTGGGAATTTCAACACTGTAAGTGGGGAAAAAAATGTCAATCTGCCTTGGGATTCCTGGATAGTAAAATGGAAACCACAGGTGTTCTTGGTGCTCATCTATGGACAAAGCATAAAAGAAGACCTTCAAGCAACATATATACAGACCACACAGAGAATGAGAGAGAAAGACAGAGACAGAGAGCAAAGCAGGATCTTACAAAGGGGAGATAAGTGGATACTGACCATATGCAAGTCCCTGCTTCCAGTGGTTTCTGAGGTTGAGCTACATCTGTGCTCTTGAGTTCACTGAGATACTCTTGTACTGCTACAACGAATTCCTTTAAAACAAAAACAAACCCCTCCATTACTCCCAAACCCAGCTCCAGTCATATTCCAGCCAACATTGCAACACCAACTCCCAATGTCCTTTATCAAAATTCATCATCCCCAGAAACAGACAGCAATTTTCTGCTCTTATACTCTATGTACATTCTTCTCTGTGCCCAGAATCCTGCAGAATTCCTTTAGCTCTTTCAGCCTCTTATAAGATGTCATCTCTCTTCTGAAGCTGTCCCAGACAGTCAGGGAAGATTTATTTATTCCCATAGCACTTTGCTTAATCCTCTCAGAACGTGTTCCTGCGTGCTGAGATCTTCTGCACAAGAAAACGACCGCCTCAGAGGCGGGAGCATGACCAGTCAGCCCGTTTCCATGATGTTTAACACCTTGTATACAGAGAAGTGTTTACACAGTGACTGTGAGGCTTGCAGTCTGGCCCACAAGCAGGGAGGTAGGTCCTGAAAAGGTCCATGAAGTTAGTAATTCCCAAAGGATGGGGTGGGAGAGAGGAAGAATATATAATATCAATAGAGCGAACAAAGAAGCATAGCAGATGTCTCTATCCCTTTTCCTTTTCTCTTATCCCCATTTAATTCTCACACAGACACACACAGACACACACAGACACACACAGACACACACAGACACACACACACACACACACACACACACACACACACACACACACACACATCTCACCACTTTTTCCCTTGCTGCCTTAACCCCCACCCACTGTTCAGAACTGGCTCACAATAGCTTCCAAGCTATTACATTCAGAGCCTTTCTTCAAGCTCTAATCGCCAGAGGGAACCCTCCAACTCAAAGGCAGAACAGAAAAAGAAAAGAAAAAAGGAGAGAAGGAGAGAGGAGCTAAGAGAGAAAGTAATATCCAATTTCAACATTTTGTTCTTTGCTATTTAAACTTCCAGAGGCAGCAACTGTACAATTTGTATGTTTTGTATCATGTCTGCTTCCTTGTGGGAGTTTCATAAATTGGTGATGATAACACAGCGCATTTCTTTTAAGTCCTTAGACATTCAGTCTTTATTGCTTTATAAAGTCTGCTTGGGGCACAGATGAAATGAAACTGGTGAGGTTTTGCTCTGTCCATTCTGCAAATTCCATTATGGAATTTGCACCCGCTATGCAACTTGCATTTGGAAATAGCGAGTCACTCTGCAGAAGGCATCAGAGGCCCGCACTGGGAGGTTCCGGACAGCGGTTGACCCAGGGAGATTGAAAAGGGCCATCTCAGTGGCTGGACAGAGAAGAAGGGACTTGATTAAAGATCAGTCTAGGGAAACAGACCTGACTTTCTTTCATCTCCACCTACAACTAGGATTTTTTTAAGTTATGCAAAATTCATTTCCTCCAGCCCTATAATAAAATACATGCAAAATGTAAATAACAGGATTTCTAATGTGGAAACTGCAACAGTCGCCTGCTCTCTTTAATTATTGGAATACAATGATATTTCCCCCCCAGAGGTGACTAGCTGCACTAATAGGAATATTACACTGATGGGCAAACTCACTCCCCAAGCCAATATGGTTTTACCTGGTTGCTGATTTCATGAAACAAATGTGTGCCATTTGTAGTTCACGCCAGAAAACAATGAGTTCTGCAGCATATCATTACCTATCTATGTAGAGTCAGTGTGACTACATTTCAGATTGGGAGAAAAACCTGCAACTGTTAATTAGAGGAATCAGACTTTTTAGACCAAGTCATAAAACTGAGACAGAGGAAAATAATCCCAGATGAGTGGATTTCAATTCTTTTACCCACCCATAATCCCTCAAAATAACACCCTCCCCCCAACACACACACATACATACATGGTTTGTTCTCTCTTGAATTAACTAATTTATTCCTGAAGTGCAAGGGTGACTTAACTCATGCTGGCCATATGCAAATGACAAGCTGTAGCTGGTTTCCTTTCTGTGAGGAGAGAACAGACAAAATCCCATGATATGGGATTACCATGCCAAACTGGGAAACGCTGTCCCCAAGACGCGCAGCCTGATAAATGTGGGCTTTTGGCTGCCAGCCTTCCCGTGGTGGAGCAGCTTTAGTCCAAGAGAGACTGAGCAAAAATGATGCTTATCACTTGTTGAGTATCTTAAAATATTGTCATTTGTTCCAAGAACGTGTGTAGCACCTGTTTTCTTACTAAGTGGAAGCAAATGGCTCAGCAGGAATCTGCGTGTGCATTGCTGGTCGATGTAATGAAGTTGCATTACGTCTGGGCTTGGTAATATGTACCTTCACTTGTCAAATAAGACCCTGCATGCCTTGCAAATCCTACAGAGTTTTGTAATCTATAAAAACTATATAAAAACTACAGGCGTGGTTTTGCTATTATCAGGGTCGTGATCGTGAATCCCTGAAGGGCAGAGCATTCCAGCAGGGAGACCCAGGGTACTCTCAGACATGAGCAAGATGGGCTTGAAATCAGAAATGAGCTAGAGATTTACCGATTTTATTATAGGGACTAAATGTTTGGAGACAGAGGGGGATTGTTTTATGACTGCTGTTAATCTCTTAGTTGGAAAATGCACATCGCATTGCCTGCCATCTAGTGGCAGGAGAATACGTTTGCAATTCCCTCCAGTCCCTGGGAAATGACTTACAGATTGCGTCTGAGAAGGGCTGGCAGATGGAGGAGGAGCTGTCCGTGGAGGGGACAGAGCCCTAAGTGAAAGAGAGCGACTGTCATCGCTGTCTCCACCAGCCCAGGAGCCCAGTTGCAGGCGCTGCTCTGGCTTTAGCTGGCATCGCCGCTGTGAACCTTTCGAGCCCGGTGGGCCTTTTAGACATTAAGTAAGAATAACAACAGAGATGATCTGGATGATGACGGTAATATTAAGAAGCGTAAACAATTATAATCATGATACCAGATTGCTTCCACTGCTCCTTTCTGGGCTCTGATTAGGAAACATACGAAGGACTGACGCGGGGATGGGAGATGCCAGGAGGCGGCAGACAGAATATAAAATCCTCCCCTCCGGTAGCGCCTCCCTCCGGGGGAGTTGGCTGAAATACATTTCGGTCTTCAGAGCACCTGGAGCTTTTGCAGACAAGGGGACCGCTTTCAGTAATCTCTGCATTAACCCGGGCAGTTGTTTGACTTCTGGATCCCCTGGACAGCCGGCCACCGCCAGCCAGGCTGGCCTTGCCTTGCCGTGCCCTCGACAAGCTCAACTTATATAATAAGCTTCTAAGGACGAGTCTATGTCACCCATGGACGACAACAACAATAGTGACTAGACAGAGCACTTGCTTAAAAAACAAAACAAATGAAAAACTTTTTAAATGAACAATTTAAGTGATTTACTAATGAACTTGATGCCACAGCCAAGGACTGACATGCAATGAAGTATTTACTATGTAGTAGGTCGTCTACAGTGCAGCATCAGGTAAATCTCACAGTGATCGTATAAGGTCAGTATTGTCGCTGCCCCATTTTGCAGACGAGAAGCAGAGGAGTAGAGAGATTAGGAAGTTTGGGGAAGGTCACACAGTACGGAATGGAACCAAGAGCCAAACCCTGTGCCTTGAGCTGCACACCCCCTGCCCGTGCACACTGGGGTTGTCTCGTCCCAACCGCTGAAGAGCAGAACCTTCGTGCGGAAAAGAATGTTCATGGTCACCTAATCTGACTGCTGATCCCAAGACAGAAGTTCTTCTACAGCAGCGGTGCCCCGACTCTGGCCTTTTTTGATCAGTTGTATTAAAATCGTTAAAAAACCAAACCAAACCAATAAAACAAACGAGTTCCTGAGACCAGCTCCCTCTCTACCTCTGCTCCCTGCCCCCTTCCCTTGACCCCCACTTTCTGATTCAGTGGCTGTGCACTAAGTTCTGGAGATTCATATTAAAAGGCTTCCCACCTGTTTCTCCAGCCCAACCAGGTTGGAAACCTATGCCCCACAGCATCTCTATGGTGCAATGGAGGAGGGATTAAGAAGGGCTTGGGGCCAGCAGGGGAGGGCGTTAGCCTAAATTATCTAGAGACACAGAGGAGGAAAGGCAGGAGAACACAGGGTCATATAAGACACTAGCTTTCAGAGACTGTCAGGTCCATTTTTATAAAGGGAGTACAGAACGTTAGCATTAGTATTATATTTTTGATGAAAAACTAAGCAGAGATGCGTGCTTCTCTCTCACATGCTGCCTAAGAGAACAGGCTTGTTGTTCAAGCCAAAGGTAAGTAAAACCGTACCTTTTTGTGTCTCCACTTTTAATCAATGGCAGGAGCAGCTGCAGCCACAGTGACTCTCTGTGGTGCCCTTTCCTCACTTACCGATCTCCTGGGTGCTGTGAATTGTGCTGCCTCTTGGAGGCTCTAGAGTTTTAGGAAAATACAGGCCACTGCAGGAAATGCCCATGCCAGGGATGGCTCTCTGAGATGCGGATGGGAGCGTCTGCTTGCTCTCCCAGAAATGGCTGGCAGGGAATGAGATGCCATATGGCTGAGGGTCACTAACTCCCAAGGAATGTGAGCAGTGGTGGAAGCCCAGTGATGCCTGGATCACACTTCCTTGTGGCTGGGAAGTGGCTCCAACTCCCTACATGGTTTCTAGAGGTCAATGTGTGATTGTTTGAAGACCTGGGTGTCTGTATGTAGCTGGAGTCTTTGCTTCCCATTAAAGTGAAAACATTTATCTGGCCAAATGAAGCCACCCTCAACTATTCTAAAAGCAAATGTCTTTTAGCTATTCTGTGTCGGATGTTTGTCTTCCTGTGTATTCTCTCTTATCTGGGGACTTTGTGGATTTCCTACAAATCAATATAAGAGGCTGAAAGGAAGTTAGCATGAGTTACCCATAAAAACTACATTGCAAGAGAGTCAGAGAGAGAAAGAGAGAGAGAGAGAAAGAAGTGAAGGAAAATAGTCCCTCCATCAGTGAACAGCCGTGTGCCCAGCCCTTAGGTAGGTACTCCTGGAACACAGATGACAAGAGGCAAGTTCCACTCTAGTGGATCTCACAGGTATTTGAGGAGGTGACACAGCAGGGAAGCTAAAGGAATGGATTCTAATCACAGGATGTGGGTTTATATCTTAGCTCGGCCGCTTACTCACTTTCTGACTAGTTACCTATTCACTCTGAACCTCATTTTTCTCATCTGTACGCTGGGGATGAGAAATATCTTCATGAGAGTAAGATGAAGTTACATGAGATCTATTAGTACATCTATTGCCATCAGCTCAAATAAGGACTGTAACAAAACGGTTAAGAGTGTGGACTCTTAATTTGACTTCATGAAAATGAAAATTTGTGCATGTTACCAAACATTCTAATGGGAGGGGCTGGGTCGATGATACCTAACAAGTAAATAGGACATCAGTGGATGCCAGGAAGAAATCACAGTGAGGTGGGGTAAAATGCGCCAGGAGGACCGAAAAAAGGACCTGTGGCTAAGACACCCTGCTTCATCAGGCCAGTGCTTCCCTGAGTTCTTTGACTATAGAATCACTTAATTGAATTCAATTAAAAAAATTTTTTTTACCTTATGCTGTCACTTGTGGTGGTAGAGTTCTGGTAAATTGATTTAGGGCAACTCTGATCTGAATGAATGTCTTTAATCTAGAGACAAGGAAACAGTTCCAGAGGGACCTGGTCAGCTGGTTGGTGCTGAGACCACACCCATGCCCCTTAGTCTTCATCCACTGCTCTCTCGTATGTGCCAGGAGTAACAGAGGCACTGCTCACTTATTCCATGTCCACTCACGTGGTTCAGCAGTCAGAGTGACCTCACAACGAACCAGGCGTATTTGGTTGTGTTTTATAGAGGGTATGGGTTTTAATTCTTACTGTCCGATCATAACAGAACATTCCTTTCATCATCTGGTAAGACCTTTTCTTCTTAAAGCCTTCTTCTGCTCTTTTTTCTTGTTTTCAATTCAGCCCACAGGTGTACCAGTGTTTTCTGAAATGTAAGTCAGTTTTACTTGATACCATCTTAAGAACTAAAGGATTGATTTGCCTCCAAACGAATGGGTTCCATTAAATGATGGATGTATCTGTTAAGAAGAGAGTACAATCTTTGCCTCTACCGCTAGTGGCTTTGTCTACTTCTGTATATATGTGTATTGAGGTGAAGGGCAGAAATACAGGCAAGTGTTTACAGAATGCTAAATTCATTCGCTATTAAAAGGGCACATGTGGAAGTTGGGCCATAGGCTCTTTAGGTTGTTGAGATAGTGACATTTTAAAAGCATTTGTCTCATCTTAAATTTTGCCTTAGATAAGATGCCTTCTGAGTAAATTTTCATCACAGCTGTTTGTTTCTCACTACAGACCTGGACTTTAGGCTCTTCCTGTTACATTTAGATCAGCTTTTTGACTGAAACAGTGATTTTCTTGACTTTATGAATTTGCTTGTTTACTCTGACCAACTCAACCAGCTGTTTGGGGTTCACGTGAACTCAGGGTCAAAATGCTGGTGCAGCTGAAGAGTTGTAGAAATTAATTCCGAAGATGATGGAGAAAGCAGTAAGACCCTGAGCCTGAATCCGTGCTTGGTAGGCTAAAATTGATCCATTTCCCAGTCTCTAATTAAAACAAGCCACTAAACACAACAGCAAAATAAAATCCAGGGCTTTTCCTGGTGATGAATGCGACCAGCCTGCAAATTTCCCCTTGCTGCGAACAGAGAGTTTGTGTGCAACAGCAGCCTAACAGACCACTCACTGGCTATTTATGTTTGGCAATATGTGCATACCTACTCGCGGTTCAAACCCTGCCCCTAGCCAACCTCCATCCCCAACACAGGCGCCCATTGAAATTAAAACAATCAAACGGAAGAGGAAGTTTCCCTCTTTCTGATGTGGGTCTCTGAAGGGGGTCTATTCCTGGATGTTGAACGGGTAAACAATTAAGGCTCGGTATCTAATCTTTTATATTACTTGAGTTGTGAAAATTTGCATGTGAACCATCTGCTTTTAAACTGAGTCCTAGGTTTCCATCAATTAGCACTATAATTTCAGTCATCATGTAGGTTAACTCTGATTGATCTTATTCATTAACATGAATTCTTAACCGTTTACTTTATTTCAAATTTATTTTCCCCTCCCAGACATACTGGGGAGTTGCAGCATGACCTTCTTGCTTTAGAAATGTGGATAGCTCTCTACAATGAAAGAAACCACATTTTCCCCATTTTCCCTTTATCCCTGAGTTAGTATGAGTTCAGCTAATGCAAAGTCAGTGCAGTTTTATTTTCTAGAAGATCCATCAGGGAAACAGCTAGGAAGACCTCATTATATGCAAATACGTGGAGGTTTTGTTTTTGTTTTTCTTTTGCTCCACTTATTTAGAATGGGGAATTTTCACAAAAATAAGTCACAAAATTATTTCAAGAAGCCCCAAAAGAGCATTTGTACAACTTAAGGAATTTGGAGATGGAGAGAAATCAGTGGGTTCCTTTCCTAGGACACAAATTCTCAGGGTTTAAAAGGGCCTTAGATATCCTCCAACCCATACCCAGGCAGGGCAGGCATGCCCAGCAGAGCACCTGCCAGATGGCCAGCCAGCTTTTCCTTGTTGTCACCATTGGACAAAGGGCAGAATCTTCCTGACGAGGCCATTCTGGCAGGTGAATAATGTTTACCGACTGATGTAATTCACATACTTCTTTTGCAATCTGGAATGATGCACAGTGTTACTGGTAATTTGTATTTGGCTTATAATAATAGTGTATCCCTGTGATATGTTACTCAGCTTCCCTTTTATAAGCTTGTTTCATAAAAGATTTGTTAGATCCTTAAGTATGTACTTGTATCACGTAAGGGACTGATTTTCTTCAGAAAAATATATAGATCTTTCTTGACTTATGATCAGGTTACTTCTCAATAAACCCATCATAAGTTGAAAATATTTTAAATCAAAGGTGAGTTTAATAGACCTAATCTACTGAACATCAGGACCTAGCCTAGCCTACCTTAAATGTGCTCAGAACACTTATATTAGCTTACAGTTGGGTAACATCTCTAACACAAAGCCTTTTTTATAATAAAATGTTGACTATCTCATGTAGTTGATTGACTCCTGTACTCAAAGTGAGAAACAGAATGGCTGTGTGGGCACAGAATGGTTGTAAGTGTACAGGTTGCTTACCCCCATGATTGCATGGCTGACAGGGAGCTGCGGCCGCCTGCCCTGGCTAGTATCATGAGAGGGGATCGGCCTGCATATTGCCAGCCCAGGAAAAGACCAGAATTCAAAATTCAAAATGCGGTTTCTACTGAATGTGTATTGCTTTTGCACTGTCATAAAGTAAAAAAATAGTAAGCTGAACCATCATAATTTGGGGACAGTCTGTAACTGGTTTTACAATCATTATCATTATGGAAATACCATTTGTTTAACAATCATTTCTGGTATGGTGAGCTTACTGGAAGCATTTGGTACTATTAAGCAAGGATTATTTTTTTCAATAGAAAAGATATGTGACTTTGTCCTCCTTATTATCTTCTTTTTCTATTATATACATTACTGTTCCTCTTATTAGCAAGCAATGTTGAAAATAAAATGACAAGGATTACTGTACTAGTTAGATCAAGTAATACTTGATGTTGTAATAAACAAATCCCAAACCTCAGTGGCTTAACACAACAAAAGTTTACTTCTCATTCATATCACAGTTCGATGTGCATGTTCTTGCCTGAGTGGTGTTCCTTGTTACAGTCATACTGTTCCTCTCCATTCAGCTAGCATATGAGGGGGAAAATTTTTTAAATGCAGGATCAAGGGTTAACCTGAAATACATTTATTGGGCCTAAAAATGCATTCACCATTTCTTCATGCATTCCAGGAGCTAGGACTCAAGTTACTGGCCAAACCCCACTGAAGGCTGGCAGGGAAATCCGGTCCAGCTATAGGCTTAGGAGGAAGGGACAGGCTTGAAGAAGGATAGCCCAGGAAGAGCGAGGACCAGTTTCTGCCACAGTGGCTGTTAGCATTTAGTGCATCTCTCTCTCTTAGAGACCTGTTTGTCCAGAATAATTTCTAGAATTTCTATTGCACATGTACTCTTGAACTTCCCCAGGAAAAGGAATATGAGGCTATTATTAAATGCCTCAGATTCCTGGATATGGGGCACCAAGGGCTCCACTCTGCAGTAACGTTGGAAGGCACTCTCTCTGAACCAACGAGAAATCAATAAAGGAAAGGGCTAGGGGCTAGACTGTCCGTAGTGTTAGAGGCTATTTCCCGTACCCGCAAAGATCTGCACCGGCCACAGCTGCCGCTAGAGGGCACAGCGGGCACCTTCCAGAGGAGCACCCCTGCAAGAGCCAGTGACATAGGAGCGGTGAGTGGCGTTAGGAATGGTGGTGGTAAAGACGTGAGGCTTCTGGCAGGCTTGCCTTTCTGGGAGAGATTGGTTTCCGGAAAAGAGGAATCAACAGGCTTTTTAAAACAAACCTTGGAGGCCCATATACTTGGACTGGTGACCCCACTCAACCTCAGCCATGCATTGGAGAATGTGGCCCAGGAAATTGGGCGCCACAGCGAAGACTTGTCTTAATTGGGTAGCTAACATTTTATAGGCAGAAATCTACTCCATCTCCCTGGGTACCTTTCTAAACTGTGGAGACATCTTCTTTCCTGATTGTTAGTTTTTCATTCCATGTGTAAGGAGATGCGATCTGAATAGCAACTGATACTCTCTGAAGTTACAGAAGACGGATAGGCCAGCTTCCTTTCCTTCAAACTGACTTTCTCACCCGCGGGTTTGTCCTACCATTTGGTGGTTAGGCTGCTATGATGCCGTGTCTTCAGGGCCGAAATGGGTGATCATTATTTTTATTTATTTTTAAATGGTTTTATTGTTGTAAAATATATAAAGCCTAATATAGATCATTTTGACCATCTGGAAGTGTACTATTCACTGGCATGAAATATATTCACTATGTTGTGCAACTATCACCACTATCTATAAAGACAGGGGATCCTGCACTGTAATTCTTAAAACAAGAAGCTAGAGAGCTAGTATGGTTCTGTCGTTTCCACGTCTACTAGAGAACTGTGAACCTGGAGTCTACGTATGAAGAACGGGGAGAGGAGCTCAGAGAAGACCCAAATATTATCATAGCCAAAATAGATGCCGCAGCCATAGGAAGTCAGAAGTCTTCCTACCATCTACTTCTCTCCAGCCAACAAGAAGCTAAATCCAAAGAAAATGAAGGTGGCTGTGAATTAAGTAATTTTATTAGCTATCTAGACTGAGTGGCTACAAATCTCCTATAATTTAAGGAAAAAAAACCCAAGAGGAAGGTGGAGAAAGACCTATAATGCCTCAGATACACATGCCACTTTATAAAAGGACTCTTCCGCCAGAGATGGGAAAACCGCTTGGGAGGACTGGACCCTATGGGATTATTACTCTCAAGGCTGAGAGGACAGAATGGCTCTAATCTGAACCCTGTTAAATTTTCTCTCAACTGTTTCTTAGCTGAATTGTTTATGGAAATACCAGGACCAGTTGATGTTTGAGGTTTTGGGAAAAATGATTTGTGTTGGGGGGAATATTGTGCGGGTGGAGGAAATTGAGAATGGGGGTTATTTCCTCTCTTTTTTTGGTACATTTGGAACAGTGACAAGAAATGAAACCCCTTAAAAAAACAGTACACCAGTTGGGTTGCCAGTGTAGGTAAATGTCACCATGACCTGCCCCCTACCTGCCACCATCTATGGAAAGCACACTGTCCCAGGACCAGAGAATCTCAACCTGTAGTCCCTGCTATTCCATTGCCCTGCTAAATAATTTTAACTACTATTAATTTGAATGAGAATAACACGTTAACTTTTGATTACTAATATATACTTTGTGGATAATCTTTTATTTTCTTGGATAACTCTTACTTATTGTCAGTGTTCTTCTTGGTTATGGGACCTTTACCAGACTTTCTCTGCTACCCACTCAGCAGTATCTCATTGAGACTGCAAATTAAATACACCTTTTAAGCCAAAGTGAAATGGATTCTGAAGAAGAACATTCTGCTAAATAAAGATATAATATTGCATCGCTTTACTTCTTTAGATGTGTGTTGATAAGGATGCCCCGGAAAAATCCTTTTTTGTGGGGCTGGAGCCTTGAAATGACTCTTCCCCCAATTAGATACCAGCTTCTACCTTAAATAAGCTAAAGTTTGTAGATTTTAACTTACACCAACAGTTACAACAGTAACAGGAGACAACATTTAGTGAGTCCTTACTACACGCCAAGCACCGGTTGAAGTGCTTAACTGGGTAATTTTCATTTAATCATTAAAATAACTTTAAGGAGCAGGTATTATTCTTATCAATATTTTAAATGAGGAAAAAGGCACAAAGAGATTCAGCTTTACTGTGAGTGTTGTTATTTGAATTTAGGAGCAAATGCTATATTTGGTCGGGAAGATGTGGCCACATTTAGAAATAGAATTTGAAAGCATTAGTGTAGTTCTTGGCCTGGAATCCCACACATAAACACCTAACCACACCTTCTAAGGGCCATGCCCACCTCCAGGTAGCTGCTTCCTCCGGGGCCTCCTAGCTTACCTGATCATGCTAAAACCTGCCAACAGAACTGAGAACCCTCCCTCATCAGAAGAGGACTCACCATTTCCTAGAACTCCCAGAGTAAGAGGACAGTGTCTATCCATCAGCATCATCCTCACCCTGTTTGGAGGTGGGAGCTATAGCTCTAGACCAGAGATGCTCCCCTTTCCTCCCCACTGGGGCTAGAAGATTAGAGGGTGGCGTTAAGGCTTTTTCCTATTTTACTAAAATCTAGGGAGTCTGTAGGAACCTCTGTATGAATGTACATGAACCTCCTCTGAAATGGCCCAGTTGGTTCTTCCCATAGCATTTGGATACTAATCTCTAACAGGACTAAAGCCAAGTGTCGCTTGCTCAGTGACCCCAGCTCACTGAAACGTAGCCAAGAGTAAGGAAGCAAGGAAAGGAAACCCTCAGTCTGCAAAGAGATGCCACTAAACTGAATTCAACAGTTAGAAAGGAGATATGCGGACAAAGCACTGATTCCTGCAGAGGAGGCCTTGGCGTCTCAAGAAGATGTAGGGCCCCCTTCCCGAGGCAGCGGCAGTTGACAGATGGTTCTGCTTATTTCTCAGGTGACAGACAGAGGGATGTGACTCACTATGAAAACCATGGTGGCTTTCCATGTTCACTTGCCAAAATCAATGCCTCTAACTCTGTCTAAATCTGTCTTGTTGTCCCTCAGATTCTCTGCTTTACATTTCTGTACTAGAGAAACCAGCTGTATTTGCTCTTCTTCCAACAAGTGGCTGGCCTATGAATGGAGGCCTCTCCCTTCCCCTTTTTCTGGTCAATACATTTTCCCCCCTTACCTGTGAGTATCTATATGTTCAGTTTTCAGTGACTGTATTTCTCTTTTTCCAAGAGGCAGTCAAAGATTGAGTAAGAAACTAATGCACTGGAGTATAGTCTTAAAGTTCGGGTGGAGTTGGGTTAGGAAATCTAGATTTAAATATTCCCCAGAGAGTAGCCTTAGTTAAGTAATTACTCTGACAAGTGGCGTGTCCTTTACGTGGACACGGGCAAATCGGGCGCGACACATGCACAGGCCTGTGGAGGATTTGGTCTTTTCTAATGAAAGTGCCTGTTCTTGATCTCTAGGCTGCAGGAATGTGAGCCAGAGAAGGTTGGGAGGTAATTTATCCCTCACTGTGCCGACCCCAGTGCTTTAACCACAGTGGACATTTAGGAGGTTTTGAGTGTATGGATGGAAGCTAGCCTGCAGGTGTGGGAATGAAAGACAAGGGGAATCACACAGGACAGGCAGAGGGCAGAAAGAATGATATCCTGACTTTTAAGACAATGTAAAATGCTTGAGGGGGCAGAAACCAGTGCATTTTGATCTCTGGGGAGATGAAACACCCTGAGTTGGACAAGAAAGGAGGAACCCCAGAAAAAACACAGTTCGCCTTAGCATCTGTAAGGGACTTTGCCCGAAAGTGTGGGGGTAAGGTGTGCAGAAGGTGTGTCTCCTTCAAATCCCATTAGTGGAAAAAGTAAGCATTTTTGCAGCCACATTTTAAAAAAGGGAATGGCAAGAAATAGGATTTTTCTCTCCCTCTGCCCTCCCTCCCCTGTCGGGACTGAGTGAGGGGCCTGGACCGGCTCATTAAGAATAATGGCACGAGAGCAATAATGAGACCTTTCTCCAAGGGCTGGTTCATCTGCAGAAAGGAGAAGTCATCAGGTATCCATTGTGAGAAGACTCGCCTTCTCTTAACAATGGCTCTGATGAAGCTGCTAGAAGGTTCTTATCAGGAAGAAAAGACTCCTAGCAGCAGGAGAAGGGAAGGCGGAGGAGGGGGGGAATGAAAGGCTACCCCCAAATCATCCTGCAGACTCAGGGCAGTGGAGAGAGAGGATGAGGGGAGGCACGCTTCCTGAATGCCAAGTGACACTCGCTGGTCAGTCAAAATGAGCCTCTAAAGAGAGAGATTAAGAGAGATGAGATACCAGCTTTCCTGCAGGCGGACTTTTAGCAGGGTGTGTGAGGCTGGCTGTATTGAGCTGTGGAATTCTAAGTTTCTCAGGCTGAAGTAGATAGCTAGAAGTCACAAAAGCTTATCCTCTGGTCTCCGTCCAGGGATTTTCTAGACCCAGGTCACAAGGTAACCGCTTCTTTAACGGCCTTCTGGAAAGGAAGAAGAAATTCACAGATGACAGAGTCTCGACGGTGCTGTAGGTCCATTCTCACAGGTTACGGACACTCGGATTCAGAAACAATGGTTTTCTGGGTACTGTAGAAGGGAGAAGACAGTGAGAATTAATTTTGCACTTTTTGGCTTTTGGTTAGATGTTTTACTGATTTGGGCTCATTTCATCCTCATCTCCTCCAGAGAGGTGAGCATTATTATTTACCTGGTGAGTAGTGGACTCTGATCAAAACTCCAGTCCTATCATACTCTGTTCAAAATGCTTCATTGCTTCTTTATATTTGAACCAAGTTAGCTTCTGGCCTTCCTCCACCTCCAGAATTTAAAACTTCTGTGATACGGTCACTACCCACCTCTCCTGCTTTTTCTCCCACATACATACTTAGACACACACACACACACACACACACACACACACACACACACCCCACACGCACACACACAACACACACACCTGTCGCGTTAATGCTAGGTGAAGCTGACTCCTTGATGTTCTCGGATCCAACCTCACTTCTCCACTTCTCTACCTTGGTTGATGCTATAGCCCCCACCCAGAATGCTCTCTTACCATCTCCTCCTGCTCCACTCACTTGTTAAAACCCCCCCATCTTTCAGTCATGTGCATTCTCCTTCATGAGGTCTTTATCAAAATTCAGGCAACTTTCCTTCCTTGGAACTTTCAGACGACTTTACTTCTCGCTTGTGGGACACCTCCCACGGGACCTTACATGGTGATCCTTAAGGGTTTATGTAACCCCCTCTAATGAGCCATGAGTTCTTCAAGGACAGGGACTGTGTGTAAGCCGCTTGTCTCTCTCCTATCTCCCGGGGACAAACACATAGTATGCGGTCATTCCATAATGATGGAATCGGATCTTCATTAACTCCTGGATTTCTGATTCTGAAGTAGCATGAACTTTCTCTTGCTATTTCTAGGTTGATTTGGAAAAACAAAGTCACAGAAAACATTCGAGGGCTAGATGGAAGGTCACATGGGAAGAGCAGTCACTGACTGGCATCCTTATCTGGTAAGGGACAGACTTTAGATGGATTTGGGATTTGGCTTCTTCACCTCCTTTCCGTCTCCTCTAGAAAGGTGGGGTAGAGCAATGCCAAGTAGAGCTTGGTGCCCCTTAGCCCAGCACTGAGCACTCGTTAATCATTTGACATTAGCTGAGTTCGTCTCTGTAACAGTCCTTTGAAGGAGACCTTAGTTCCATCCTATCAGTGAGTGAACAAAGGCATAACAAAGTTAAATCAGTTGCTTAAGGTCGTGCAGCTACCAAAGGTCCCAGCTCGGCCGCCGACTTCAAACAAACTCATGTACTTGTCCACTCCCCTTTGTCGCCTCTTGGACTTGATCTAGAGGATTCGTTAAGAAAGGAATAGCCAGAGAAAGCATGCATCCTTCAATTTATGTGAGGTTTTAGTACACAACTCTCAATTTTTAAAGAGATGACAATGAATTTTGGGTTCTGCTGTCATGTGAGAACATTGTGGATGCCAGGTCTGCGGGCTTGCTATCTTTAATGTTAATAATGAAATTTTTAGTGTTAAAAATATTCAATGTTAAAAATGAAAAATTTAAAAAGCCTCTTAGGCATAGCATAGATGGATAGCAGGAGGAAGTAGTGAGTCCCATACCTGCTGAACCTTATAACACCTGAGGCATTTTTGATTATTGTCAAATCTAGGAGCTAGTGGGCTGGTAGACAGACTATGGGTGTTATCATCAGAAAATTATGAGTCAAAGCTCATCTCTGTTACTGACCAGTCAAGGGAAGTTTAAGTAAGGCATGTAAACTCTGCAGGCATAGTAGTTTCAAGTGTAGAATGGAAAGCATAAACATCTCGGGAATGTTTGTTATAAAGACAGAAAGTAGTAAATGACCGTGGAAGAGGTAAAATTGCCACCACCATGGTTGGGACATAATTAGAACCCCCTTTCAAAGGCTTTTTAAATGTATCCTCTCATAATCCCTCAAAGTGATCTACTCCATTGATAAATGTTTAATCGTAATCCATCCCTATCCCTGTGCAAGAAGCTTTCCCAGCCTAACCTAAGCTCAATGACTACGCTTTTTATGGGACGCCTGGAGTGCCCTGTGTACACATCTGTCTTTGCCCTGCCTCACTGTATGGAAATTATCTATAGAAGAGTCTTTTCAAAATGGCACTTGGGCAGAAAGCAGAGCAGGAGAGGCAATAACACCCCCATTTTTTTAAGAATACTGAAAATGTTTAATAACTTGCCTAAGACCATGGGATTACTTAGTAGCAGAACTAAGGATCATATCACGGGTCCTCTTACTACCCCAGGAAACAATGACTCAGAAGGAAAACTTGTCCTGGTCCAGAAGAAGTGATAGTCCAGAGGGAGATGACATGGTTTTTTCTCCTCATCTCTAATTGCCTTTGATTTCTGTACTCTGGTTACATGTTAATGGCTTGGCAGAAACCTTAAAATTAAACTTGTGAGAGGTATCACTGTTATTGAACCTCTAGGCAATTACAGTAGCTGTCAAAGGTTTTAGAGCTAACATGCAATCTGACCCTTTCTAAATGACCACAACGTGGCATTTTAATAAGAAATGAAAGCAGAAAAGGTATGTGCCTGTTTTTAACAAGAGGCGTTTTTTTTTTTGTTTTTTTTTGTTTGGAGAAACTGACACTGAATTTTACTGCCTATCCAAAGGTTACCCATGAGATGGATAAGTAGAGCCCAGGGCTGCTGAGTTCTGACTGCAACTGCTGTCCCCCTAGCCTCTTCCACTGGAGCCTTTCATGAGAAGTCACACAGAGGGGACTTGAAGAACCATCCCCGGGGAAGGCTTTGTACCAATGAGTGCATTTGGGATAGCCGAATTATAAATTCCAGTCAATCTCCATTTTCTTCGTTATCTCTAGGCCTGGTCAAGGATAGCTTACTGGGTGTCAAGACTGAACCATATTTTCTTTTTAGACAAAATTCATGCACCATAAAATTTACCTTTTTAAAGTGTACAATTCAGTAGGTTTTAGTATATTTACAAAGTTGTACAGTCATCACCACTATGTAATTCCAGAACATTTCCATTACTCCCAAAAGAAACTTGTGCCCATTAGCAGTCATTCCCAGTTCCCCTCTTCCCTAGCCCTTGATAACCACTGCTTTCTACTTCTGTGGATTTGCCTATTCTGGACATTCCATATGTGGCCTTGAAAATTTTGCAGTCAGGAATTGTGATGTCTCCAGATTTGTTTCTTTTTCTCAGGATTACTTTTGCTATTTGGTGTCTTCTGGGATCCACAAAAATCTTATGATTGTTTTACATTTCTTTGAAAAATGTCATTGAAATTTTGATGGGGATTACATTGAACATAAAAATGGCTTTGAGCAATACGACCATTTTAACATTAATTCTTCCAGTCCATGAACATGGGATATCTTCTCCTTTATTTGTGTCTTCTTCAAATTCCTTTAATGTGATCATTTTCAATGTACAGGTCCTTGATTTCCTTGGTTAAATTTATTCCTAATTTTTACGCTATTGTAAACGGGATTGTTTATTTCTCTCTCAGAAAGTTTGTTGTTAGTGTAGAGAACACAGATAAATTTTGTATGTTGATTTTGTAAGACGAAACTGCTGAACTTATTGGTTGTAATAGTGTTCTAGTGGAGAGTAGAGGGTTTTATATAACATCATATCACCTGCAAACAGTTTTCCTTCTTCTTTTCCTGTTTGGATGCATTTTATTTTATTATTATTGTTTTCCCCTCTGATTGTTCTGGCTAGGGTTTCCAGTACTGTGCTTGCTGAATTACAGTCATGACATTGGGCACCCAGGAAGACTGGTTTTGTTCCTGTCTGAGTGGGAAAGCTTTGTCTTGAATATGAGGGTTTTCTGGGAGTTTGTCATATATGGTCTTTATTATGTTGAGGTACATTGCTTTTATATCCAATTTGTTGAGGACTTTTATCATTAAGAGATGTTGAATTTTGTCAAATATTTTTTATGCACCTATTAAGCTGATCACATGAATTTTAACTTTCACTCTATTTATGTGGTATATCATACTTATTGATTTGGTATGTTGCAGTTGTTTCAGCACCATTTGTTGAAAAGATTTTTTCCCCCCATTCAATTATCTTGGCATCCTTGTCAAAAATCAGTTTACCATAAATTTAAGGTTTTATTTCTGAATTCCCAATTTTATTCCATTGGTTTACATTTGGTACTGATGCCAGTACCACATTGTCTTGATTATCGTAATGTTTTATTCTGTAGTTTTATTTGTAGTTTTGAAATCAGAAAGTGTGAGTCCTCCAACTTTGTTTCTCTTTTTCAAGATTCTTTTTCCTATTCTGAATCTCTTGAAAATTTTAGGATCTGTCTGACCAGTTCTTAAAAAAGCCAGGTGGGATTTTGATAGAGATTGCACTGAATTTGTATAACAATCATGGGAGTATTGCCATGTTAATAGCATTAAGTCTTCAATCATGAATATGGGCTGTCTTTTCATTTATTTAGGTCTTCTTTCATTTCTTTCGATGATATTTTGTAGTTTTCACTGTATAAAACCTGCACTTCTTTGGTTAAATTTATTCCTTAGTATTTTATTATATTTTGATGCTATTGTTAATATAATTATTTTCTTATTTTCATTTTTGGATTGTTCATTGTGAGTGTAAAGAATGCATAGTTGATTTTTGTGTATTGGTCTTGTATCCTGTAAGCTTGCTAAAGTTGTTTATAAATACTAATAGGTTTTGTGTATCTGTATTCCTTAATATTTTCCACATCCAATTTAAGCAACCTTTATTCCCTTTCTGCCTAATTTCTCTGGCTGGAACCTCCAGTACAGTGTTGAATAGAACTAGTAACAGCAGACATCCTTGTCTTGTTCCTGATATTAGAGGGGAAATATTCAGTCTTTCACCATTAAGTAGGAATACTTGTGAGTTTTTCTCAAATGCCCATTATCAGGTTGAGAAAAATTCCCTTCTAAGTTTGCTAAGTGTTTTTATCATGAAAGAGTGTTGGATTTTAGCAAATGTTTCCTTGCATCCATTGCCAAGATAATGTATTTTTCCCTGAATTCTAGTATTATAGCACAGTACATTGATTTTCATACTTTCAACTAACTTTGCATTTCTTGGATATATCCTATTTGGTTATGGTGTATAATCCCTGAGTTACTCTTAAGGTCTCCCCAAACCGTGGGCTCCAAGCTCTGTGGGACCAGAAATGCTCCTTACGGTCACTAAGCTGTCAGTTTTACTCTGGTGTTAAGTACAAAAATGGATCGACTTTACCGACAGTTTGTGATGAAATTAAAATGCCTCCATCTGAGTTCTTTGAGCGCAGTGACTATGTACTGTCATCTCTGGGCCCACGTGCTGAGCACAGCCTGGTGCATAGTATGCAGGCAACTAGTGATTTTGAATGAACTAATTCACACATTCATGGATGAGTTTTAAAATAAACGGCCTCTTTGGAGGGCCTCTTCTATAGTTCTGAGCTATGGGAGGTAGTGAGGCAAGACTCTGAAGAAGCAAATGTACACCACATACTAGGTCTTCATTAAGCACTGATGGTGAAATCCCACCTCATGATCATGCATTGATCTGAGAGGTTTAAAAAAGAAACCAGCTCAATTAAAAAAGCAGGAGTTTTTCTTTGAGGGTACTTACTCTGACAGCTATTTTGTATGTATCTGCTTATTAGTTGGAATGAAATCATCATAGTTTTGTGTGTATTCTTTCAGCATGGTGACTGTGGGAATGGTGCCAACCTTGGCCGCTGCTTCTTCCTGAATGCCATGCACTGTCTGTGGAGTACAGGAGGAGAGTGGTGAATATTTGTTGAATAAATAAATGAACTAGAAATACAGGTTGAATGAAGGATAAATAAATTTAACAAGAAATCAATGAAACAGGTTTTTCCTCAGAGAATCTGAATGGTCTGCCACTTTTTATATTTAAGTCAATGTCATCTCCTATCTCTACATTTACCTAGGAAATCATCCAGAAATGATCCATCTTCCCTTTCTCCAATTCCAAGTTCCACTGTCATCCTATGAAATGTTGCTACGCTACGTATAGGTCAGGTGTAATGGCATAGGGATCACCTCTGAACGGAATCTCAGGCCCCTCCCCAGACCTAATAAATAAAACTCTGCATTTTAGCAAGATTACCAAGGGATTCCTTTGCAGTACGGTTTGAGAAACAGTGATCTAAAGTGCTGCCAGATGTTCGCTCAAGTTGTTTTGTTGGGAGAGCGTTGTGTATTTTCCTCGGTTCTCGTCCCTGCCACAACAAAGAATTGAAGGGCAGATTCACAGTAGTGAAGCAGAATAAACGTTTTATTTAAAGTTCCCGAAAGAGAGAAAAAGTCCAGGCCACCCCAGCAAGGAGAGGTGCCCTGAAAGGTTGGAGAGAGAAAGCTTAAGATTAAAAGGTTACGCACTTAGAAAGTACGGGTCACTTCAGAGAGAGGAGCGCCCCAAAAGGTTGGGGGTTCCCTCTTTTAAGGATTCTTCAGGAATGTGACTAAGGGCTGGGGGTGCAGACTTGTTAAGTGGTCTTTGAATATTTAGAATTAACTTAACACAGGGAACTTCCTGCTCTGATTTCTCCCTGGGATACTGGCATCCTGGTCTGGGAGCAGATCAAACAAGACTGTCTGTCCCCAAGGGGGGCTGAGTTATTGTCTGTTTGCTAGACACTAAGTTAGGAATCTTACTTCTTAACTTCCTGCCTTTTACTCTGTTGTTTACGGCTGGGCCTCCCTGCTAAATTAGTTGTCTAGGTTGCAAACTACTTGATTAGGGCTGAAGGAGAGAAAAAAACAGCATATAGGTAAAGTTAAAAAATAAGCTGGGCCTGCTTGTTAACACAATCAAGACATGGGCTATGCTGAGGTACCCTCCTTTATCTGGGGAATATTCAAACATTCCAGGCCAAGTGGCTCCTGGCTTTTTGAGCTTCAACTGATTAACTCTGGGTCTTTTTAGTGGGCTTTCCTGGCCTTATTCTCTTTCCACCCCCCTCATATCTATTTTCCTGCCTAACAGTTTCATTTTCAAAAGAATATTAGGTATAGTTCAACTCAAGATGATGGAAATATGAGTGGAAGGGTTCACCTGTTAATAAAATGAAATAATTTAATAGTTGTTGAATTCCTATGAAGAGGGGAGTAGATGTCCATGTGCTATGAAAAGCTGAGTCAGTAGAGTTACTCCCTTAAAAAAATACCTCACTAGTGGTCCACAGGGACCTCAAAATCTGTGCCAGTCATTCCTTTTGATTTGAATTCCTTTGTCACATCAGTTGGGACAATGAGATAAAGTGTTAAGTGAATTACTTTAGCATAATTAAGAGAAAAGGACATAGAATAGACAAAAGTCCAATTCTGACAGGGAGGAAGTGAAGTCCTAGAAGGCAGAGATGATGAAAACTGTAGGGGTTACTTGTGGGGGGTCTCTGGGGACAGAGCCAGGAAATGGGGTTGCAGATCAAGGAAGGATGCTTGCAAGGGGGGCAATGAAAAGGAACTGAAGATACACCTCACATCTGTCACAGTCTCATATCCATCGAAGCTTGGCCACCCAAGCTGTGCACCATTGTCTAACTCAGGCTTGATTGTCCTTTAATGGGAACCACTGTAGTGATCCTTGTTACGGGATAGCGGCAACAATGGAGTAATGTATACTTCCTTGTCCAATTTCTTTGGACATGAGACTGATGGGCAACAGTGCAAACATCTTCCTGGGACAGATGGACAAAGCATTTTGCTTGGGGCAGTTCATTCTCAGTGCATTGGAGACAGTTCCAGAATTCATATCAGAAGTGCTTCAGGAAGTAAAGTAGTTGGTGAGGAAAGGAATGATAACAGGAGCTAAGGATGGACCGGCCGGCTCCTCACCTCAAAAGGGAAAACCAAGCAGTATGGCGATGACCTTGTGGGGAAAATGCAATGGGGGTCTTGCCTGGGCTGTAAGGCAGAAAATGAAGCAAATGTAAGGTGAACGACCATCCAGAAAGAATACCTCGCACTGATGGATTTACATGGGACTCTCTCGCTTTTTTTTTCCTTCCCCTGATCGTACATGCCTTGTCTGTGTTGTGTGGGCATTTCCAGCATAAGAAATCTGAAAACGACAATTTGAAAATTGCCAGAAGAAAGACCACATGGCATGTGCTAACCTAAGCAGATTATGTGACTAACACCACCTAGGCCTTCTCCCAGGTTTATTCATCTTGACAGGTGGACACTGTTTGAAGAAAGTCTTTTTCATAAAATCCTGGGGTGTGTAGAGAAGGAGCATATCTTTTTGCTCACTTCCCTTTTGCCTGCTGTAGGGAAGAACACATATTTTTCTTCTACCCTTCTAGGTTCTCAGTTGACACCCTGTAGCCAGGGACAGACTAATAAGAGAGATGCATACAGATTTAATATAAGTGTTACATGGTACTGGACCCTTCCTAAGGAAATGAAGACTGGAAGGAATGGTTAAGTTTTAGTGTTTTTATAGTAGGTTTGATGAAGTGTGGACAGCAGTGGAAATATGTGACAGGATAAAGGAGTATGAGCTCAGAGTAGTAAACCAGGGAAATTTAGCGAGGCCTGGTCACTTGGATTCCTCTTAGAGTTGCTCTGTCTTGGAGGAAGGATGCTCCTTTCCTCCAGGTGTGAGGTGAACATTTTCACATGGGGTCTTATTATCTGCTTCTGGGGAAGGTCAGAAAGTCCCTCTCCCACCTACCATTTCTTAAATGCCTTCAGCTTAAAATATTCAATACCCTAAGGCGCCGTATTTTGGGGTGGTGTGTCCTGAACGCCATCATTGCTGAGAAAAGAAGAATGAAATAGTTAGGGTTTTAACTTTATTTTTAATCCATGGAACAGTTTGGTGGGTGAAGAGAGATGTTTGAGAGTTTTCCTTCTCTCCCTCCTTCTAGATTCTTTGGCTGGTCTAATAATCAAGTGAACGCAAGACAGATGAACAGGAGAAAAACATTTAATTTCGTATATATGGGAATCTCACTTACATGAGAGATTGAAAGACAGGAAGGTAAAATGAAGCGTCTATGCCATCCTGAGCTAAGGAATGGGATAGGGGCCTGGGGTTTCAAAGTGGAGGAGGGTGATTCACACACCAAGAAAAAGAACAGGTGTTTGGTAATTAGATGTCTGCCCTGCTGCACAGGTGGGTCACCAGATAAAATTCATCTCTGGTCATAACCCTTATTCTGGGAAAGACCGCAGTTCAGATTCTCATAGTTAAGGGAGAGGGTAAAAGCTTCTCCTAAGCCCACAGGGTCTCAGTTCAAAATAATCCACGTGCCAAAGTGGCACATTTTGAGGAGGCTTGTTCTGAACTGCTTCAGAGACTTCAATGGCTTTTTGTTTTTGATAAGGAAGCATTATCATGATGATAGTTTTACGTTAATTGTTTTCCTTATTTTTTTAACAGATGCAAGTTGACACTGGATAATGTCCTTTATAAAAAAATTTCTGTGATCCCACTTAAAGATTCATGAGACATTTTGGGGACCACCCTAGAATGCTGTCATAGCCAGTGGACGAAGGAGATTACTGGATCTCTTGCAAATATCCAGGAATTAACTTTTGCTTTAGCCTTTTTTTTTTAAAGTTTCATGTAACTGGTTCTGAATAATGTAGCTCTCTGTTCATTTGGGTTTTACAAAGCAATATGGTGTCAACTAGGCATGCAACCTAGACTTTACTGGTTGGGGGGACAACTGACTTAGAACTTCAGCTTTGGGGCAAAAGAGGGAATGGAAATTGAGATGCAAGGTGAAGGTGAGAAAACTAGAGAGCTCGGTGCAGAACTGGCCCGTGAACCTTCCTGGCTGCGGCCCTAATGCTTGAGGTGGGCTTGGCTTTCAAAAGAGAAGTGGATGCTTGCGGGCTGTTATTTACGGGGAGCACCCCTGGAGCCTGGTCCTGAAGAAGCAGCTCCACCCTGGTGCTCAGTGGAAATGGCTGTAAACATTTAGGAATCCCGAGCATTTCTAGCACATGGCTGGCAGGGTTTTCAAAAGCAGATTGTTCACTTGCCTAACACACGGCAGGCCACTTATAAACACCTTGGAAAATGTGCTGACTTCTATTTCATTTCCTTCCTACCTCCCTTTGACCTGATAGAGTTCCAGCCAAGCCCCCTCTAGGGCAGCATGAGGTTAGGGGGCTGCCCCTGTGTGATAGGTTTTTCTGTTTTATGAAAAAGGGTCTCCGTCTTGTGTGCAGGGAAACATTCGTGGCTCTGTGAAAGTAAGCTGGTTAATCATGAGGTAACCTAACTCCTCTGGAGTAGAAAATGTAAAGCTGAATGACACGCATCCAGCCACAGATGTACTAATTTAATTTCATGCCCCAACATCAGCTGCTCCTCTCCACTTAAAAGGAACATTTGCATCCATCTGTCATCATCTCTCCCTTTCATTTAAAAATCTCTTTGCTCTCTTTTCTTTGCAGTTGCTCCTCCTCCACCACAACTTGATGAAATAATGGGGCACATTTAAAATCCAAACTCAGGCAATTCAAATTCTGAACTGATGTGATTTTGTTCCATTCTGAGTCAACCCAGAAGAGCGTCTGGGGAGTACGAATCAAGGGCCAACCCAAAAAGCAAGCGCCTGAGTAAGATTTCGAATGCAAATCAACCTCCTCAACCCATTTGCAATAACCTGCTGTGAACTGGGCTAGAACGTATGGCCCATTAGCACCTTGTTAGGCTGTCAGAGCCCGAGCAGCTTTAACAGGGTGATAATAGGAAGGAAATGGCTGAGACCTTTTCCATCCCAACCCCAGCTTCTTGCTGTCCTACCCTAACCCATCCTGGGACCCCAGGGGAAGAGCTTGTAAGAGTAGCTCAAGAGAAAAGAAAGGTGGGAGAGAACAACTTCATTAAACACACATTAAAAAAATTTTGAATGCACCTTTCTAGCAGGAAATAATAGGTTCATTTTAGTTTTTTGGAGGAGGGGACAATTTTAGTGGGGTGTCTGTACTTGCTGTTTCCTGCTTCACTAAATATTGAGATTTAGTAAAAAAAATAAAAAATAAACACTCATTATAGGATGTTAAAGACTGAATAGTAAAATCTCAGTGATTAAGTTTTAATCCTCATAAGGCAAATCCTGAAATAAAAAAAAACAGGGTTGACACCCGTATCAGTAATGTTACAAAAAGTATAAAACCTAAATGTGATTTATGCCCGCCAGGAGGTTTAAACATTTTAACAGTAAGGTATTAACAAAGGGCCACGTGATGGAAAATATGCCAGGAAGCTGCTCAGGCTGAGAGGGGGTGGGGGTGGGAATTGGTAAAGGCCTGGCTATACCTGTATGATTTGGTATATTTTGGTAATTTTATAATTTATTTTGGTATCATTAATCTACAATTACATGTGCAATATTATGGTGATTAAACTACCCCCTTCATCAGGTCCCCCACACCAACCCCATTACAGTCACTGCCCATCAGCGTAGTGAGATGCTATAGAATCACTACTTGTCTTCTCTGAGTTGTACAGCCCTCCCCGTGCCCCCCCAACATTACGTCTACTAATCATAATGCCCCTTTTTCCCCCTTGTCCCTCCCTTCCCACCCATCCTCCTCAGTTCCTTTCCCTTTGGTAACTATTAGTCCGTTCTTGGGTTCTGTCAGTTTGCTGCTGTTTTGTTCCTTCAGTTTTTTCCTTTGTTCTTATACTCCACATATGAGTGAAATCATTTTATATTTGTCTTTTTCTGCTTGGCTTATTTCACTAAGCATAATACCCTCTAGCTCCATTCATGTTGTTGCAAATGGTAGGATTTGTTTTCTTCTTATGGCTGAATAATATTCCATTGTGTATATGTACCACATCTTCTTTATCCATTCATCTACTGATGGACACTTAGGTTGCTTCCATTTCTTGGCTATTGTAAATCGTGCTGCAATAAACAGGGGTGCATCTGTCTTTTTGAAACTGGGCTGCTGCATTCTTAGGGTAAATTCCTCGGAGTGGGATTCCTGGGTCAAATGGTATTTCTATTTTGAGTTTTTTGAGGAACCTCCATACTGCTTTCCACAATGGTTGAACTAATTTGCATTCCCACCAGCAGTGGAGAAGGGTCCCCTTTTCTCCACATCCTTGCCAACATTTGTTGTTGTTTGTGTTTTGGATGTTGGCCATCCTCACTGGTGTGAGGTGGTATCTCATTGTGGTTTTAATTTGCATTTCTTTGATGATTAGCGATGTGGAGCATCTTTTCATGTGCCTGTTGCCCATCTGAATTTCTTCTTTAGAGAAGTGTCTATTCATGTCCTCTGCCCATTTCTTAATTGGATTATTTGCTTTTTGTTTGTTGAGGCATGTGAGTTCTTTATATATTTTGGATGTCAACCCCTTATCAGATACATCATTTATGAATATATTCTCCCATAGTGTAGGATGTCTTTTTGTTCTACTGATGGTGTCCTTTGCTGTACAGAAGCTTTTCAGCTTGATACAGTCCCACTTGTTCATTTTTGCTTTTGTTTCCCTTGTCCGGGGAGATATGTTCATGAAGAAGTCGCTCATGTTTATGTCTAAGAGATTTTTGCCTATGTTTTTTTCTAAGAGTTTTATGGTTTCATGACTTACATTCAGGTCTTTGATCCATTTTGAGTTTACTTTTGTGTATGGGGTTAGACAGTAGTCCAGTTTCATTCTCTTACATGTAGCTGTCCAGTTTTGCCAACACCAGATGCTGAAGAGGCTGTCCTCTCCCCATTGTATATCTAAGGCTCCTTTATCATATATTAATTGACTGTATATGTTAAGGTTAATGTTTGGATTTTCTATTCTGTTCCACTGGTCTGTGGGTCTGTTTTTGTGCCAATACCAAATTGTCCTGACTACTGTGGCTTTGTAGTAGAGCTTGAAGTCAGGGAGCATAATTCCCCATTTTATTCCTCTTTCTCAGGATTGCTTTGGCTATTCGGGGACTTTTGTGTTTCCATATGAATTTTAGAATTATTTTTCCAGTTCATTGAAGAAAGCTGTTGATATTTTGATAGGGATTGCATTGAATCTGTAGATTGCTTTAGGTAGTATAGCCATTTTGACAATATTTATTTTTCCTAGCCATGAGCATGGAATGAATTTCCATTTGTTAGTGTCCTCTTTAATTTCTCTTAGGAGTGTCTTGTAGTTTTCAGGGTATAGGTCTTTCAGTTCCTTCGATAGGTTTATTTCTAGGTATTTTATTCTTTTTGATGCAATTGTGAATGGAATTGTTTTTCTGATTTCTCTTTCTGTTAGTTCATCATTAGTGTATAGGAAAGCAACAGATTTCTGTGTGTTAATTTTGTATCCTGCAACTTTGCTGAATTCAGATATTAGTTCTAGTAGTTTTGGAGTGGAGTCTTTAGGGTTTTTTATGTACAGTATCATGTCATCTGCAAATAGTGACAGTTTGACTTCTTCTTTACCAATCTGGATGCCTTGTATATCTTTGTTTTGTCTGATTGCCGTGGCTAGGACCTCCAGTACTATGTTGAATAACAGTGGGGAGAGTGGGCATCCCTGTCTTGTTCCCGATATTAGATGAAAAGCTTTCAGCTTCTCGCTGTTAAGTATGATGTTGGCTGTGGGTTTGTCATATATAGCCTTTATAATGTTGAGGTACTTGCCCTCTATACCCATTTTGTTGAGAGTTTTTATCATGAATGGATGTTGAATTTTGTCAAATGCTTTTTCAGCATCTATGGAGATGATCATGTGGTTTTTGTTCTTCTTTTTGTTGATGTGGTGGATGACGTTGATGGATTTTCGAGTCTTGTACCATCCTTGCATCCCTGAGATGAATCCCACTTGATCATGGTGTATGATCCTCTTGATGTATTTTTGAATTCGGTTTGCTAATATTTTGTTGAGTTTTTTTGCCTGTATGTTCATCAGGGATATTGGTCTGTAATTTTCTTTTTTGGTGGGGTCTTTGCCTGGTTTTGGTATTAGAGTGAAGCTGGCTTTATAGAATGAGTTTGGAAGTATTCTCTCCTCTTCTATTTTTTGGAAAACTTTAAGGAGAATGGGTGTTATTTCTTCTCTATATGTCGGATAAACTTCAGTGGTGAATCCATCTGGCCCGGGGGTGTTGTTCTTGGGTAGTTTTCTGATTACGATTCAATTTCGTTGCTGGTAATTGGTCTGTTTAGGTTTTCTGTTTCTTCCTTGGTCAGTCTTGGAAGGTTGTATTTTTCTAAGAAGTTGTCCATTTCTTGTAGGTTTTCCAGGTTGTTAGCATATAGATTCTCATAATATTCTCTTATAATTCTTTGTATTTCTGTGGGGTCCATTGTTATTTTTCCTTTCTCATTTCTGATTCTGTTTATGTGTGTAGATTCTCTTTTTCTCTTAATAAGTCTGGCTAGGGGTTTATCTATTTTGTTTATTTTTTCAAAGAACCAGCTCTTGCAAATTAGTTCAACCATTATGGAAAGCAGTATGGAGGTTCCTCAAAAAACTCAAAATAGAAATACCATTTGACCCAGGAATTCCACTCCTAGGAATTTACCTAAGAATGCAGCAGCCCAGTTTGAAAAAGACAGATACAACCCTATATTTATCGCAGCACTATTTACAATAGCCAAGAAATGGAAGCAACCTAAGTGTCCATCAGTAGATGAATGGATTAAGAGGATGTGGTACATATACACAATGGAATATTATTCAGCCATAAGAAGAAAACAAATCCTACCATTTGCAACAACATGGATGGAGCTAGAGGGTATTATGCTCAGTGAAATAAGCCAAGCCAAAAAAGACAAGTATCAAATGATTTCACTCATATGTGGAGTATAAGAACAAAGAAAAAAACTGAAGGAACAAAACAGCAGCAGACTCACAGAACCCAAGAATGAACTAATAGTTACCAAAGGGAAAGGGACTGGGGAAGATGGGTGGGAAGGGAGGCATAAGAGGAAAAAAGGGGCATTATGATTAGCAGATGTAATGTTGGGGGGGCATGGGGAGGGCTATACAACTCAGAGAAGACAAGTAGTGATTCTATAGCATCTCACTACGCTGAGACAGTGAGTGTAATGGGGTTGGTGTGGGGGACCTGATGAAGGGGGTAGTTTAATTACCATAATATTGCACATGTAATTGTAGATTAATGATACCAAAATAAATTATTAAAAAAAAAAAAGAACCAGCTCTTGGTTTCATTGATTTTTTCTATTGTTTTATTCTTCTCAATTTTATTTATTTTTTCTCTGATCTTTATTATGTCCCTCCTTCTGGTGACTTTGGGCCTCATTTGTTCTTCTTTTTCCAATTTCAATAATTGTGTCTTTATACTGTTCATTTGGGATTGTTCTTCCTTCTTTAAATAGGCCTGGATTGCAATATACTTTCCTCTTAGAACTGCCTTTGCTGCGTCCCACAGAAGTTGTGGCTTTGTGTTGTTGTTGTCATTAGTCTCCATATATTCTTTGATTTCTGTTTTGATTTGGTCATTAACCCATTGATTCATTAGGATAATGTTGTTAAGTCTCCATGTATTTGTGAGCCTTTTTGTTTTCTTTCTACAATTTATTTCTAGTTTTATACCTTTGTGATCTGAGAAGTTGGTTGGTAGGATTTCAATATCTTTGAATTTACTGAGGTTCTTTTTGTGGCCTAGTATGTGGTCTATTCTGGAAAATGTTCCATGTGCACTTGAGAAGAATGTGTACCCTGTTGCTTTTGGGTGTAGAATTCTGTAGATGTCTGTTAGGTCCATCTGTTCTAGTGTGTTGTTCAGTGCCTCTGTGTCTTTACTTATATTCTGTCTGGTTGATCTGTCCTTTGGAGTGAGTGGTGTGTTAAAGTCTAAAATGAATGCATTGCTTTCTATTTCCTCCTTCACTTCTGTTAGTATTTGTTTCATATATGCCGGAACTCCTGTATTGGGTGCATACATATTTATAATGGTTATCTCTTCTTGTTGGACTGACCCCTTTATCATTATGTAATGTCCTTCTTTATCTCTTGCTACTTTCTTCGTTTTGAAGTCTATTTTGTCTGATATAAGTACTGCAACACCTGCTTTTTTCTCTTTGTTGTTTGCATGAAATATCTTTTTCCATCCCTTCACTTTTAGTCTGTGTATATCTTTGGGTTTGAGGTGAGTCTCCTGTAAGGAGCATATAGATGGGTCTTGCTTTTTTATCCATTCAGTAACTCTGTGTCTTTTGATTGGTGCATTCAGTCCATTTACATTTAAGGTGATTATCGATAGATATATACTTACTGCCATTGCTGGCTTTAGATTCATGGTTAGAAAATGTTCAAGGGTAGCTTGTCTAGTATCTAACAGTCTAACTTAACTTTCTTATTAAGTTATTGTAAATGCAGTCTGATGATTCTTTGTTTCTCTACCTTCTTATTCTTCTTCCTCCATTTTTTAATATACTAGGTGTTTTATTCTTTGCCCTTAGGTAGTATTTGGATGGTCTGCTTTCTTTGATATCATTTTATTTTCTCTGGTGACCTCTTTTTAGCCTTATGAGTGCTTCCATCTAGAGCAGTCCCTTTAAGATATCCTGAAGAGGTGGTTTATGGGAGGCAAATTCCCTTAGCTTTCGCTTGTCTGGAAAGTGTGTAATCCCTCCCTCAAATTTAAATGATAATTGTGCTGGATACAATATTATTGGTTCGAGGCCCTTCTGTTTCATTATGTTAAATATATCATGCCATTCTCTTCTGGCCTGTAAGGTTTCTGTTGAGAAGTCTGATGATAGTCTGATGAATTTTCCTTTGTAGGTGATCTTTTTTCTCTCTCTAGGTGCCTTTAATACTCTGTCCTTATCTTTTATCTTTGCCATTTTAATTATTATGTGTCTTGGTGTTGTCTTCCTTGGGTCCCTTGTGTTGGGAGATCTGTAGGCTTCCATGGTTTGAGAGACTATTTCCTTCCCCAGCGGGGGGAATTTTTCAGCAATTATTTCTCTAAAGAAACTTTCTATCCCTTTCTCTCTCTCTTCTTCCTCTGGTACTCCTATAATGCGAATATTGTTCCGTTTGGATTGGTCACACAGTTCTCTTAATATTCTTTCATTCCTAGAGATCCTTTTATCTCTCTCTGCCTCTGCTTCTCTGTATACCTGTTCTCTGATTTCTATTCCATTAACAGTCTCTTGCATCTCGTCCAGTCTGCTGCTAAGCCCGTCAATCATTTGTCTCATCTCTGCATTGTCTTTCCTCACTTCCCTCACTTCCTCCTTTAGCTCTTGCATATTTCTCTGTAGATCCATCAGTATGGTTTTGACTTTTGTTCTGAATTCTTTTTCAGGAAGATTGTGCATGTCTATCCCATCAAGCTCCCTCTCTGGGTTAGTCTGTTCTGGGGTTGTCTCAGTAGGGTTTGTTTGTACCATAAGTGGTGATAGAAGTGGTTGGAAAAAGAAAAAAAGAAGAAAGGGAAAATAGAAAAAAAAATCTGCCAGGTGTAGTTTCTGTGAGGATCCTGTAGGTGGCGCTTCTGCTCCACTATTCCGCAGCTGCGGCCGCTCAGCCAGGCCATGCAGCTCCACCAGGCCCTTTGTGACTCTGGCTGGAGAGGAACGAATGGGAGGCTGCTGATTTCTGTGGGAAGTCTCGGTGCTACTGCTTTTCCCAGCCACAGTCCAAGGGGACCGAAATTCTCCAGGACTCCCAGCCTGCTTGGCTGAGTGTGCTGGGACAATCCTGCTTCTTGTTTGGCCCCTGTCTCTTTAAGACCCCTAAAAAAGCATGTGCTTTTCTTTTGTCCTGAGGAACCGGCTAAGTGGACCTGCCGTCTTGGATCCTGCACCTCTGTCTCTCCAATCTCCGATACACGGCGCGAAGTGTGTCAATGCTCCCAGCGCAGATCACCCGGACTGGTTATTTGGCGGGCCTGTGCTTCCACTCCCTCTCTGCTCTGAATCCTGTCCTCCCGCCGGTGCGCTGGGGTGGGGGAGTGCTCGGGTCCCGCCAGGTCGCGGCTCCATAACTTACCTGCTTCGCGGGGTGCCGAGACCTCTCAGGTGTAGCTGCAGGCTGGGTGTCATCCTGTATCTTCTGGTCTCTCTTTTAGGAATAGTAGTATTTGTTGTATTTTCATAAATATATTTGGTTTTGGGAGGAGGTTTCCACTGCCCTGTTCATGCCGCCATCTTCCCAGAAGTGCCTGATTTGAGTTTTTAAACCTACCAATAAAATTAAGACAAATGTAAGGGAAAGATATAACTGGCTTAGGCGACGTCCGGGAAAGAATGTGAACCCTGTAGTACTCAGCCAATGGGGAACCAGGGGAGGGACTCACGCACTAGGAGATAAATTACTGGCTCCAATCTCCCCAGGTGTGCCTCCCCACCAGACACCCGTTCTTGCAAGACTGTCATTAAAGCCTCTCTCTCCTATTCTCTGTCTGCGTGTCCACTTACTGAATTTGGACCAGTGAGTGTGTTTCTCACAAGTCAGCATTCATTTGCAAATGTTTTTAAGAATTAATACTTGCTTTAGGGTCTGGAGAGGGAAATGATCACTAGAATATCCTCCATCCTCCTCTCTCCCCATGCCTTGGAGGTGAGCCCCTGTAAAGGCAGCATGTCTAATGCCATGACATGTAGATTGTAGAGCAGCCACAGCTCTTGCTGAGAATATTTACTTGTCTGTATAAAAGACATTAGATATTCCATTGCCAGGCAATGGGAGTATTTTCTTTCTTTTCATCCTAAAAATGCACAATTTATCTAGCTTAGTAGAAATCGACTAGAAGAAACTTACTGACTTTCATGAACCATGAGAGATGGCAGTGGGAAAATAAAACCTGTTATAGGGTTTTTCCCAAAAGGCTTCAGTGAAACGATATACCTTTAAGGTCAGGCTTAATGAACTTGGACTAACATAGTGTCAGTGACCTTACAAACTTAGGATTTGTGCCCAGAGAAAACTGAAGTAACCACATGAACCAGTTTGGAGAAGGCTGAGACAGGACAGTTACTTAGAGAATCCATGGTTTTCCCCTACAAACTCTTCCATTTTCAGGCCAAACTTCTTTGAAAGTATTTTTTTTAGTTATTCTGGTGTCATTACCAGGATGGCTTTTTTATGTGGTTTTATTTGGAGTAAGGGAATAGATTTCATAAGCTTTTACGGTCACTAGAATATTTCTGCATTCTCAGGCTATGTTTCAATACTAATAAGAGATAAATAACCCAGAGGTATCTGTTTTTGTGTTTATTTCAGACTGGAGGTGGAGATTAGGATTTACAATACCAGGACGATCCTTTTGTGTCTCTGTCAAGGTGAAAAATGAGTAATAAATAACCACATTATACTTAATTTTATAAAAGCACAAAGAAAGTGCAAAATTTTGCAGATTTTGAAATAGTGCAATGTAAGTGCTAAATGCTAATAGTCCCTTGCTTTTTATTCCTAAGGGAGCTCTCTCCCGTTTTCTCTACAGGCAGGATCCCTCAGGTCAACTCTACCGACATCCCGCTATTCTTAAGGGATATGGAAATGTCCCTGAGGCAGCTGTACCCTGCTGGCAGAGGGGCCCACAAGGTTAGTGAACACCCACCAAGACTGAGGAGGAGAGAGCGTTCTTGGGATGATTAGCATGCCGGCATTCTTTCCTTTGTGGGAATGATGGTCAAGAAGGTGCCGGGCGATAGAGAGGAGAATGGAGGGTTTCTGCTTCTTCTGCCTCTAACGCTTATTAAAATTCATTTCCATTCAAATAGCCATCGTCTGATTTTCATCATCAAATAAGCACACACTGTACATATTTAACAGGCAGGAGACCTGTGCCGAGTTCGTGTCTTTTTGAAGTGAAGGCCTGTTCTCTTAATGACTGTCCAAGCTTATCTCTGTATGTAAATTTCTCCCCTTCCTCTTAGTGAGCCCCTCCACTTCATTGCTACCCTGGTTCTGGGGTCTCTGATGGGCAGCCAAGATGCCTATTATAATGATAACTCATTTGATGCAGCATGGAATCTCCCTGCCTAGTCTGGCTCATTATAAAGGTGAAGCCCTCGGGAGGGCAGGCTGGGAAGGAACAGGTTTACAGAGTTATTTTCTTCTCTGCAAGAGGCAGAGGCAGGATGGGGGATGGTTTGCTTACTTCGTTTGGGTTTATTTTCCTTTGGAGCTGGCCTCCATTCCCAGACCTGGTGATTGTCCTCTTGTGCTCCTGGGGACCACCATCAGCCGGAAGGCATTTGAGCTCAGGCAGTTCTACACTGAACAGCTGCTGGGAACAGCTGCGCCTGCCCTACTCTTGTCAGTGAGAAACCAAGTGGCAAATGTGAGCGTACTGGGCTTCCTTAGAGGGCCCACGTGATCTGATAATTCAGTCAAACAGGAAAATGTTGGCTTCTCTTGTGGTGTACCAGGGAGACTCTGGCAGGGCTTATTTTAATTTTTTTAGAACATAACGGACAGTAAAACATTTCCTTGAAAGCTTTGGGGATCTCAGAGAAATGATAAGAAAGGTATCAATAAAGCAATCATATTAGTGGTGAGAATTCTGTTAAACTCAAAATGCGATAGCATTTTCTAGCATGATTCAATTTGTGAATTATCTCATTGTAATTATAGTCCAATCAGGGCAGGATAACAGATAAGTTCTTTTTATTTTCTTTTTGTTTTTCTCTCACTTGCCTTTAAAACCAACAAAAAACATGCAAATGAAAAAATGAAACCTTAGGTCTAAAATAGTCTAACTCATTCTCATGGGTCAAAAATCATCTCTGCATCTGCATAGAGTACTGGTGGGGAGAGTGGAGGAAGAAATTAGTTTTACAAAGCATATGCTGTAACAAAATATTAGACAAATGAGATCTGGGGTAAAGCAAAGAAAAATATTTCTTGCTCAAGGTCTGGTTCTTCTGATTTCTTTCTTCTGTTGAAGCATATTGTATGTCCTAATTTTAGAAACTTGATTATTCATAGGAAGTTCATTCTGAATGAAACAGTTTTCCTGTTTTTCAACAAAGAAATTGGAAATTCAGAAAGTCTGTCTAATCTCCTTATCTGACTGTCTGGGAAGAATTGCTTTTACCAACATTCAGCAGCAGCGCTCGACAAGGCTCATTTCTAACCTTCAGGAGCCCCCAGAATTTGCCTGGCCCACCCTAACTATGTAGAAAATGGAAGATCCATGGCTAGGATCCTCACCTAATCCTAATCTAACCTACCCATTGTATACATGCAATTAGGTAATACTTAGCCCACTGTGCAGGCACATACTTGTATACCCCTTGGCAATAAACCATTATATGAAAAGAGCTCTGGCTGGTGCTGGGGGAAACAGAGACTGAGGCAGCAGAGGGGAGCAGAGGCTGGAGCAGAGGCAGAGAGACAGGCTTGCTACTTGCAGACTGCCCCAGAGGCAGATGGAATTCTAGAGCTTAACCTGCCACTGTGAGAATAAAGCTTGGTATAAGCCCTTTACCAATGTTCTGTTGTCATTTTTTGGTCTCACTGAATCCAGATAGACTTGCCTGGAGCTGAAACCCTCAGGTGAAACACTAACTTCAGCACCAAGTGACCTAACAATGTATGATTCTCTATTGCTTTGGTCACACTGTTTTTTGCTTAGGGAATGCCACTTATTGCTGGTTGAACATTAAGGATGAAGTTGTGCAGACGTAGAATGATTAGAGTAGCTGTTTCAGTCTCATCAATATCAAGGTTGGCAAACATTCCCCTTTCTTATCTGTAACAAAAACCAACCAAGGCAATGTGAAGGATTCCAAAAGAGGTGATATGGGTGAAGCCATTTATTAGATTTATAAGAGCCGAACCAAAACGCTAAAGCCATCCATCTTCTACACTTTATTGAGAACAGGGTCAATGACTCAGCCTATCATGACAGTATCTCCAAGGCAGAATTGAAATCCTAAAGTAACCTAAGAATAAGTGCATGCGTTTTAGAAGAAAGATCAAAGGCTGGAGTAAAAAATGCATGTAAACCTTCAAACACATTGAATACAAATCTGTCTGCAACAGTTATGCAGCAACATAATGTTGTAAATGAAGATCTCATTTCAGAAGCTTTAAAGATTTTTTCCCCCCTTAGTCCTTTCCTGAATTGGAAATCTCAGTTCCAAACATCAGGAGACAGTAGGCAAAATTATTATTTGGGTCATGTGAAATGCATTGTGTGTGAACATAAATAAAACTAGGAATGATGTAAAGCTCACATGTCATTTAATTGAGAAGTACACAAGTTAGCTCTTCTCTTTTAGTATGATACCATTTATCAGAATAAGTCAAGTTAGCTAAAAAAAGAAAAGAAAGAAAAAAACCTTTTCTGTGTTTAAAAGTGTCCTGAGTACATATGAGTTTGGTAGTTGAGCAAATCTAGACATTTGCTTTAGAACCTTGACAATTTAAAATTTTAACATGTTCATCTAAGAGCATGGATTTCATATTTCAAATTAGACATTGATTTCAAAAAATCCCTTTTTTTAGCCTGAATTCCATCGGAAATGACTGTTGCCCTGTAAATGGCTGGTTTGTTATTTACAAGCTATGCAACCCGAGAAAAATTTTATTTGTTTCTTCTCAGGCTCAGTTTGGTCAGTTGTCAAATGGGCATAACTGTCCTCAGTGCAAAGATGAACATTAATAATGAAATCAAAGCTTTGAGCTCAGTGCACAATTGTAAATGTTGGCTATTATTTTTATTATTTTGCAGAAAATAGGTGGCATATCCTTGGACCCTTCTGAAGAGAACTATGAAGTAAGGCAAGGGCTGTGGTCCAGGAATTTTCTGGAGCGCCTGGTCAGCAGAGGATTGAGGCAGAAATGTTAATTCCACTGAGAAATATTCATTGAGTATTTACCAGGTTCAAGTTACACACTTCCTACTCTCTTATAGACTGTATTTGAGTAATGGAAGCAAGAAACTTCCACAACTTCATTTATTTCAAGCCAGAATAATATAAGTGCTATAAGAGAGGCACATACATGGAGCTATAGGAGGAGAGACAGGCCACATTCAGCAAGGATGGAGGTGGTCCAAGGAAGCTTAGAGAAAGCAACACCGAAGGTGCAGACTTTAAGAATGGATATAAATTTGAAAAGCAGAAATGTTCACTTATTTAACAAATATGTATTTCATATCTGCCAGCTACTCTCTCTCATGTGCTAGAGTCAGCAGTGAGCAGAGCAGATGAATCGTTTTGTTTGGTGGATCCAGGAAGGAACATTTAAATGAATGCTCCTTGGATTTGGAAGAAAAAAAAATCTAAACTTTAAGATGACAAGTAACAGTGATTTTTAAATAAATATCCTGAAGCCACAATACCTCACTTACCTCTATCCAGCAAGCATAAAATTGTGATCCATTTCTCAAAATTAGAAGAAGATGAGAGGCAAAATTTTATAGACATAAAGAGATAAAATCTCAAAAATAAAAGTATACTCTTTACTTCTTGACTCATCCTCATATACATCAAGCTTTTCTAGTTGACATAATAATAGTTTTCTCTATATATCTATATCTTTCCATCCTAAATTTAAGTTTCCTTTTTTGAATAGCATATCTATGCTAAATTCTTTCATAACTAAGAGTCTACATTTTATTTTTTTAACTTGCCCTTTATTTCTACTTCTTGTTTACAGCATGATACTCCTAAATGTCTCTCCATGGTACTCAAAACAGTTCACTGAAGGAAACAAAACAAATCCAATTATAAAATAGTACCCAATGATGCCAGCCTGAGCTTTATCAATCTCCCCAAGGTAACAAGGTAGAAACCTAATGCTGGTGGATCCTGGCACTCTGCTGTTAAAATGCCAGATTATTGAATTAAACACAACATAATTATTAGCAAATCTGGAGACATCATGATTAAAAAAAATTTTTTTTTTGTCTATTGGACAGGTACGCTTGCCCTTGTTTGCTTGAAGAGTTCAGCCTCCTGGGCAATATTGATCTTCATTGAATTTTGAAATCCCAGCAGCTCATACAAGCCAGATGCCTCCCCCCCCCCCAAATTAAGATGAATGCATGTAATTTTCATTCAAAACTCTCAACATCGGCTGTTGCCATATGCAGTGAGGAATTTGCTGCCTCTGTGTGTCCCTGTCCATGGTCCTAAAAAGCCCGCTGTGACTAGAGATGTGGGAGAGTTACTAATGAAGACAGTAGTAAATATTGGAAAGGCATGTTTGAAAGCAAGGTTCCGGCAGGGCTGTTTTTCAGAGATTCATTCACTTCATTTACAACTATTTCTCACAGTGCTGATTTACTAACAGTCTCTTTTTAATTATCATCCTCTCTCTTTCTCTGATTGATTGACCTTGGGTCATGGGAAGAAAATGTCAGGGTTTGCAGGGGGGAAGAAACATATATTTATTAAAGGCATACGGTTGAACTGAGCTAGGATTTGTCACTTCCTATTATAAAATCCTATTTTCAAAGGTTTGACAACTCAACCATAAAAATTATATTGTCGGATAAAACTTAGGAAAGAAATGACTCTTTGCAGGCTAACTAATTAAAGGAAAAGTCCTGTAACCACAAGTTATGCTCAGGGAAAATAAAGCAATGCTGTATTGTAAGTGCCTATTTACCACCTATTGTGTGGAATCATATAATTTTAAAATCAATAACTAGGTAGTGTATTTAAGACTTCAAACCCCAGAGTTGTACCATGCTAACCAATTAGAATTGGTATTTGGGGAAAAACATTGATAGTGGTGCCAAGAAATGGCTGAGATGTTGAAGTTCATGAGCCAGCTGTTATGCATCTGTTGTACTTTTTTACCAATATCATTATGAGGAAAAAGGTTAGCGAGTTGGCAAGAACACCTAATGCCTGATGCTTCTGAAATCGTTAAATAAGAGGCATTACTTCAGCTTATAACAGGGCCACCGGAGCCTTTGTAGACTAGGTACAGGGATTTCTCTAAATGGAACTTAAAAGTGGAAAATAGGGCAGGTTCAAATTCAAGATCTGTAGTCTTGTGTTATAAATTTGTTCATATATCTCTTCCTCAAAATGAACAGCAAAATAAACTCTTCTTGTGGAGTGACTGAAAAAGTAAAATCTATAATTTTAATGCAAAAATGTGACTTGTATTTTTGATCTCCAGACCATTAATATGTTTGTTCTAAAAAGAAAGGAAGTTTCTGGTATTTGATTGTATGGTAAATTCTTCACAATTGTAACTACCTAAATAAAAGAAAAGAACGTAGAAATGATAATGGTATGAGAGTGCTTCATTAATTCTTGTGAATGAGTTAATTCATTAAATGATTTACACTGAGCACTTAGAACAATGAATGGCACACAGCAAGCCCTTTTAATACAAATATGTTTCTTTGTCGCTGATGTTCTTTTTGTTGTCATTACCACAGACAGGGTCAAAAAGCTTATCCTTTTAGTCACAAACCCACATGATCGGTTAAATATAATTACCAAAGGTACTTGGACAACCCTTTTCCCTCCCTTCATCTCCATCCCATTTACCTATATCTCAGTATGTGGTTTCTTATCCTGACAGTCTTGAGTTAAATTACTATAACTTAAATAAAGGTTAATTGTGAAAAGGCAAAAAGGTCTTGCTGGGTGATATACTAGTGACAGAATGATCCTTGGTTCAAATGATAAATGTATAACAAAAGGGTAGCCAGACTTTTAGTCTGGAATCCAAAGAATAAAACAATAGCCTCAGTTTCCTCATATGGAAAATGCGAATAATAAGACCTATCTCATAGAGGATGTTGAGGTTTAAATTAAATATGTTCAAGGTAATTGAAACAATGCTTGGCACTTGGTGGCTTTTTTAAGCAATCTTTTAAAGTAAAAGGTAAGGAATATTTTAAACGAAAATTTAAAAATTACTTTCTTATTTTTTCTCATTAGGACCAGAGTGGCCATGGAGATCTCAGAGAGTCTGAGGTTGTTCTGAATAGAAGCCAGAGAGTAAAGTGTTGCCCCAACGGATGGCTCCATCTGAGGTAATAAAATTGACTTAGTCCCCAAGATCAAGGGAATTCTCATGCCAGGCTCCACTTGGTCTCCATGTAAACTTCCCCTTGTATATCTTTCTGACGCATTCCTCCTAAATAGAGGATGTACTTGAGGCCTGACCACTCAACCATGGGGCATGTGAAGCAGCTTTACTCATCTTAGGGCAGAAGGTCATACCCAGTCATGATTTATAGGCTTCAGGAATCACTGAATCTCAGAAGAGCCTGCTGAATGTAGTACTCAGGATTTCAGGGTAGCCTCTATTTTTCATCTCCTAATTCTTCTCTGGCTTTGACTTCAACTCTAAATTAAAGACCACCTCTTTCTCTTTTCCTGAGTATGGAGGGTCTAGTTTCTGGCTGGATTCTGTAAGGCTTACATGTAATATGGGCAACCTTCAACATTCTGAGTGTCCCTGCGCCCTTGGTTTCCCATTGCTAACAAACTTCTTAAATTTGTTTTGTCTTTTTTCCAAGTCATAAATTCTAGTATCATTTCAAGTGTTTCCTGAGTTGTTTCATTGTTACACTCAAATCTGTAGAGTGGCCTGATTTATGATTTCCCCCCAAGGCCAACCTTCTACCACCAACTGCTTTTTGTTTTTTAATTTTAGTTCTATCTTTTGTTTTACTTAGGTATATACAAAAATGACCGAACCCATACATAACTTGTTAATTCCATATTTATATTATAACTATTTTTGCCAAAGTCAAGCAGATATCCAAAATTTGGATGTTTGCCCCATGACTCAAGGGAACTGATGGAAAAACTGATGACTCAGGTGACTTGAACTAGTATTTTGATCTAGACAAAGGTTATATACCTGCTTTCTGTATTTAGCCATTTTTTCTCTGTTAAACTTTTTTTTTAAAATCTGGTTTGGGTATACTGGCACCGTATTCTGTAGCTGCATATCAGGAAAAGATATACAGATTCATATTTCTTAACTTCTTGAAGTGTGAAGTGTAAACTTTGTTTTGGTAACCGCTGATTTGTTTCAGCTAGGACCATTTGATCTGTCCATAGATTCCGATGACATAGTAGAAAGATAAATCAGGGAAAAAGAATCATTTTCCAAGTAACGGTCACTAGAAAGAAGCCTAAGTCTTCCAGGAGTGGCAGAATGGTGAGAAGTCTTCAGAGCCTTCAGTGTCTTTTGGGTCCCATTCCCTGAGATAACTCAGCAAGGGGACCATGCATACACAGCTAAGAAATCTTTTATTGCCCAGCTCTCCAGGACTTTTCCGCGGAGGGGGAGGATATGAACCAGGCTTGTTTTAATATCTCAGAGATTCACTTGTACTGCTAAGTTGCTTCAAATAATCAACTGTTGAATCTTTGGCTACCCATATGTGTAGAGTAAGGAGATAATTGCTCCGATCCCAGGGTGAACCATCTGCTAGTACAAATTGCTCTGCTATCTGCTTCACTGAAACACTTGTGTTTGTTATATTATGTTGAAACGTTCAAGAAACGTGGTTTATACTAAACTATGTTCCTGGAAAATTCAATTCTTCAAATGGGCAGAACACTCTTAATTGCAAAGGCTTTTCTTTCTCTTTAGATTTCTAAACTGCTTTGCTGATTTGATCTGGGATCCCAGAGAGCCAGCATTCTGTGATAGCCACTGATTATCGAGACCTTAGGAGATAAAACAGCGACAATCCAAATTAACAAGACTCATAACAGTTTCTGAAACTTCCTTCAAAAGCAGACGTTCCTGAGTTCTGCAATCTAAAAGATGTAGGTCTTGTTATTATGATATAATTCTAATGGTCCTTGCTGATGTACTATTAGAGAGTTCATTTAGCACCTCATCTATCAGCTTTATGCTCGTATTGAAATATCAGTCGAGGGAAAGTATGATTTGATAAACAGCCTGTCCCGAATCTTTTGTTTTGCTGTGTTAATGTAAGATTAATGACCATGGCTTGAGATGGGATTTTTCAAAAAATTTGTTGCTTCTTTATATCTTTTGATATCACACAGATCTATAAAATGTACCTATGACACAAAGGGAGAAGATAATGATTTAAATGGAAAATAGGAGTAGGGCTTTCAACTAACAAGATGTTGTTAACATTTATAGGTGTATTTCATAATTCTTCAGGCCCATCTGGTAAGAAATTTTAGAAGTAAAATTGGAGGAAGGTAGAGAGACAGTGTTAGGATATTAGCATTTGTGTCCTACTGCAATATTTCTTACTCTACTGTGAAAAAATCTAATGCTACTTTATTTACCCATCTAGCATTTGAACTACAAAGGATTAAAAAGCCATGAAGGAAAGATGCAGGCAGGATGGCAGACTTGCTCAGTTGGAATACCCAAAGTGATTTTTTACCATCTGAGGTCTATTGATATAATATGGAATCATATTATATCCTGGAATCAACAAGTTGGGGTTTTCCCCGTGCTGTCTTCATTGTCTGTGATGGTTTGTACGCATCAAGTATTCTTTGGGTAGAATGACTTTACAAATGATGTGCGGAGATTCCGTATATATGGCTATGAGTTAGTAGATCCAGCTTCAAACAAAAAGTTATGTGTTTCACCAGTGAGTGAATTCTATTACTCTCTAGTGGCTGAACTGGACAGACTGGAATGTAGGCCCTCGTATGGCAAAGTTAGTTTCAAAATCCCTCCTTTTCCCACCTATTTTGGACAGCCAAGACCAAGAAAAGAGCTGTTTCTATGAGACATCTCTCTTTTTCTCTTCCTCATCTTCTGTCAATTTGATCCCCTTTTTATTATCATTATTTATGTTTTCTATACCTAGAAAAATAATTTGTTATGGATTACATCATATTTGCAAGAGGCCCAAGCAAGATGTCACTAAGGCATGCATAATAATATATCATAATTTAGCAGCTTCTCTTGTAACTATACTGAAATAATGGTGGAAAAATATATATAAACAACTCTGAGGGCGGATTTGGAATGATCCAGTAATTTTGATTTATACTTGGTATTTGATGGAACTGTATTAGCAGTTAAAGTCGATGGCTAAATGATTCCCAGCACAAAATGAGCCAGAAGTACAAAAGAAGGTTCACAGTACATGATTGAGAGCTCCAAGCCTCCCAGCCTAAATTTCTAAAGTGCCATGTAAATTATAGGACTGGTTGTCACTTTTAACTAACAGTGCTACCCAGTGTGGTTTAGCAAGGTAATTTGTCCACTATTCCTTTATGAAACAGTAAACACCAGTTTAATTCCATTCCCTCTCCTAAAGCAAACAGCCTTATTTCTCTTATCTACTGCAGAGGAGGGGTGAATCTCCTGCCTCTCAAGACAATAAGCTCCACTCAAAAAAACAACATATGGAAACTGGGAACGGATAGAAGGGCTTTTCATGTCCATTAGTAATAGCTTTGGCTGTTGATCTCCTGAAGACATCCCGATCTCCCTGATTCCTCTCATATTCCTGTATTTCTCTTTCTTATCCAATGTTCCCTCTCAGCTCCAAAAGACATTTTCTCTTCACTTGTTTCTTCTGTGGCTTTCCCTATCCCAAAGAGGAAATGAATGAAAGCATTGGAAATTAAAATCCGGTACTCTAACTAGCAATATTAACAGGAAGAGAAAAATGTTCCAAATATCAGTAAGAGCCTCAAATCCAACCAAGCAAAATATGCAATTAAGCAGGCAGATGTTGTTTCGGCAGCCACTGATACAGACTGATTTCTACTACTTCATTAATTTGGCTTGCCTACTCCGGGCAATTTGATCATAATCTCACAGCGGATTTCTTAGCCAGAAACAGATTCCCAAAGATTATAGGTGTCATAAGGTAAAGACCATCCAAGTATGAGATCTTTGATCTTTCTAGGCCAGGTGGGAAAGCTAATAGATTTGAATAAATGCTTCCCAGGGCATCTGTATTGTAGCAGAGACGTGGAGAGTTTTATTTAAGAGGTTGGATGGACTGGAGAATCAATCCTCTTTCTTCTTTAACCTTAAACATGACATTCATATGCAAGCACAGTCAATCCTTATATCTGCCTTCTTGTCTTTATCACTCTATTTTGAATCAAAACCTATGATCCCTGATACTATTACTCTTTTGAAAAGCATCTTTGGAGTCATTCAATCATTATTCATTCATCAGATATTTACTAAGCTCTTATTTTTGCATAAGCACTGTAATAGGCATTAGGAATGTAGAAATGAACAATGCCTCTTTGCAGAACTCAAGACTTAGTGGGGAAGATAAACATATAAATAGACTATTATAACCACAATAATCACAATAATATGTGCAAATAATTCAGATAAAAACCCTGAAGGGTACTGAAGAGGGAACAGACAACTAGGAGAATTCAAAGATAAAGTGGTATTTGAGGGTGGTTCTAAAAGATGCCTCAGCATTTCCAACTTTTGGTAGACTTCTGCTGTGTTGCTGAGGGTCTGAAGGGTGTGCTCGCTACTCATTCAGGAAGATTTTATTGAGCCATTACTGTATTTTCAGCTCTGTGCCAGATGAACTCATTATGCCAACACAACTCCATTATCCACCACCTGATCTTCCTGTGAGACATCTCCCCCAGGATGGAAAAGAAGGGGGTGGGGCTGTGGGGCAGGGAGGAGGACGCTCTGAGGTTCATTACGTAAAGGTCATTTGGAGAACAAGATGAACATGGTGCGACTCCTCCTTGGAAGCACATCTCCTGAGCTGCCAAAATGCCACCATTTAAGAAGACACTAGTGGAGTTTTACACTTTAATTTTTCTGCTCATTAAGCCTTCACTTCTGGGGTGTGAAAATTACTCCAGGCTGGTAATAAACTGCTAGAGAAGAAGTCATTATTTTAAAAATGATCTTGCTCCCAATGGGGATGGAGTGGTACAAAGCACAATTGCTTCAAGATCAGCTCCTCTGGAGGACAATGACTGTTCAAATGTTCAGTTATCATAAGGATATAAAAAGGCTGTCTAGTTACAGATAGAAAAGATGAAGCACAAAGGACTCAGACCTCCCCAATAATCACACTAGTCTATTTTGGGGGGGGTGGCAAGAGAGTACCTTTCAATGGGGGGAAATTATAGTATTGTTAGTCGGTGTATTACGATGCAAAGGAAGCCTAAAGAATATGGAAAGGACCAAAGAAGACTGAAGTGACTTTCAGAGAGTTTTGTGATGTTAAAGAAGGGGGCTGGGATAGGCTGGAATTACAATAATGCTGCTGATAATAACAAAATCCTCCTGAAGCAGTAAACGTCACTCACCTTCACTCTGAAAGAACTTAGTCCTATGTAGACCGGATTGCTTTAAGTTTGCTTTTTTGCTTTGTTCTCATTTTGCCTCCAAATTAGTGAGGGCAAAAAAGTTTCTCTTGACTCATACTTCTCCAAGGCAGAAATTCTCAGACCCTTGGGACATTAACTTTTTGTGTCTTTTTCTCTCTCTCTCTCTCCTTCCCTCCCTCCCTTCTCCTTTTTCCCTTCCTTTCTTCTTTCTTCCAGTTGGTTCCATGCTCGGCTGTATTTCTCCTCTAGTACTATCGTGTAGAATGCAATCTCTGCATTTCTCTCAAAAGTAAACTAAGACAATTTGATTTTGAGAAGTTTTTGAGCATACAGTAGAACCCAGTGAGATAATTAGAGAACTGCTGTGTTGTTGTCTAAGTGGGGACCGTGGGAGGTGCAGAGGGAAACATGATTGATTGCATGTAGAAAAAAATGTTATTCTAAGGCTTCTGCTTCTCATCCACTATTTTTGAAGTCTTTGAGCAATCAGCCCCCTCTCCCTGGAAGGCACGATTACAGGGAAATTAAAGGGCATGATTAGAGGGAAATTGAGGCTTCTGGCTGATGATACAGCAGGGACAATGTTTCTCTTCCGGAAGCAATCTCTTCTCTGGGGAAGGGAATTCACTCAGACAGCTCACCCTCTGATCTAGAGCTGGTGAACCTCAGGGAGGGAGAAGGAATTGTAAAACCCCTGAGGCCTATACAAGGTTGTTGACGCTTCTCCTGAGGCTACTTAATATTTCCCTCTGTGCCGATTTTGTCACATGTCCTCATACCAGAACAATGGGGATTTGCTCTTCACTCTAAAGATCCATTCTTGGGTTTCCTTTGACCACTCCAGGTGCATGGCCTTGTCCAAACACAGAGTAGATGTTACTCAAGGCATTAAATGACTCACTTGCCCTTTTGGTAACTGCTCTCTGTTACCAGATTCTCTGGTCCAAATGGCGATCACAGGTAGTACCATGTAGTCCACCTTTTCTCAAATCCCTTATATTATATGGCCAGCTTCCACAATGGGCAGTTATTCTTCTGTCCTTTGACAATCAATTCAGTACCAGAGGAACTAATGAGGAGACTGAGTTTTATGGGTCTATACAGAGCACAAAGGAAAGAAGAGAGAACTCGTGGTGATCTTCCTGGAGTGATATGGTAGAATGTTCTCATACTTTTTGGCTCATATTGATGAAGAAGGCTTGTTTGTGCCTAGAAAGTTGGGCATATAGAATCTCTATGGCTTGTCGGAACAGCTCCGAGAGCTTTACCATATCAACCCCAGCCGAAAGAAACATTACCACTACCTCCAGCACCAACTTTGCCACCACCTCTACCACACCACCTCCTCTATTTCTACCTTTCCCTCCAATGTCACTAGGATCCCCTCTACCACCACTTTCATCACCACACTGCTACCATTACCATCTCCACCTCCTACACCTTGACTATCACCTTCAGTCTCCATCACCCCAGCATGAGCACCTCATTCACTTAAGATCAGTAAATGAGTAGGTGAATCTTCCTTATATTTGAATGAAGTATTTATGAATCTGCCATTCCTCTAGTTCCTTTTCTTTTGGGAGCTTCAGCTGATCATTCCTTTTATTTAAAATTTTTGTTTACTTAATTAAAAAATGCACCTTTCCTTTTGTTTAAAACTGAGAAGTTACAAAGAGTATAAACGCTAAAAATTCTCAAAATATAAATATATCCCTTCTACATTAATGGTAGCAGACAGCATACTACATTTGTTTTTAATTCTTTAACAATGTGCCTTAGATAGTATTCCAAAAGCATACATAAAGAGCTTCATTCTTTTTTTATGTTTTTAAATTTAATTTTTAGCTCTTATATTCATTTTTTCCATGATACTTGGATTTATTTTGGTGTTTTTATTCTAATTTCTTCTGAAAGATGCTTAGCTCATAGATTTTCAACCTTTCTACTTTTATAATATGATGAATTATGGTTATACATTTCTACATATTCCATTTGCTTCATCCCAGGTTATAGTGTGTATGTAAGTATATAAAAAATTTTTGTTATTTTTTAGTTGAAGTATTTAAAAACTTCTAGTATGCTTTACTCTCTGACCTACTTAAAAGTGTATTTCTTAACTTTGCCAAACAAGGATTTTTCAAGTTATCATTTTGTTATTGATTCTTAGCTTACTTGTGGTGGTGTCAGAAAACCTATTCTATAAAGTTTAGTTTTAAACATTCATTTTGCTTTATGTCCCAGTATATAATTATTTTTTTAAATGTTCTGTTTGTGCTTGAAAAAAGTATATATTCTATAGCCATTGGATGGAGTCTTTTACATATGTCTGTAAGGTTAATTTTGTTAATTTTGTTGTTCAAATATTCTGTTTCTTTACTGATTTTTTTTCTTGTTACATCAATTCCTTGTAGTTGTGAATTTTTGCTTTATATAGGAGGCCACGTTATTTGGCACATGCAAATGAAAAATTGTTATGCTTTACTCTTTAACTTTAGCTTTTATCATTAAAGCGATTTTTATCATTACCTCTCGCTATGCTTTTCATCTAAAACTCTATTTTGACTGATAATAATATAGCTACGTGAGCTTTCTTTTGTTTAAAGTTGTCAATCATTTTTTAAAATTGTTTTGTATTCTCAAGCTTTACCTGTTTCTTTTAAATGACATATAACTCTAAGGTTTTTGAACGTCAGTCTTTTATCTAGAATATTTCATATATTTATACATAATATAATTCCTGGACCATTTAGGTTTAAATCTAGCATCTTATTTGTGCTTTGTGTTTGACATACCTGCTCTGTGCTCATTTTTTACCTTTCTTGCCAAATTTTGGATTAATAATTTTTTATCATTGTATTTTTTTTACTTTCTTCAAGTTAGATGTTATAGACATCATTTTTATTTTTTTGTCTTTAACTAGGGACCATAGAATTTACAACATGAACATTAAGTTAAGTCTAAAATTAATTGATATGTTTACCTAACTCCCAGATAATTAAAAAACCTTAGAACATTTTAAATATCATTTAAACCCCTCATGGATTATATAGAATTTTTGTTGTTCTTGGTGCCATGTGTGTTGATACAGTTAAAAAGAAACCTCACTAGGCATTGCTATTGCTTAACCATAAGTTATAATTGCTAAATATATTGTTGCTATTATTATTTGAGAAACTGAAGCTGTTATCTGTCAATTAAGAATAAGAAAAACAAAATATTTTATTTTACTTTCATTTATCCGTTCTCTAACACTCTTCCTTTCTTTATGCACACCTGAGTTTTTGACAATATCACTCTTCTTCTTTTCTTGAAGTATTTCTTTTGACGTTTCTTTCTTATTTATTTATTTACAATTTATTTTGGTATCGTTAACCTACAGTTACATGTGCAATATTATGGTGGTTAAACTACCCCCTTCATCAGGTCCCCCTCACCAACCCCATTACAGTCACTGTCCATCAGCGTAGTGAGATGCTATAGAATCACTACTTGTCTTCTCTGAGTTGTACAGCCCTCCCCGTGCCCCCCCTACCTTATGTCTGCTAATCGTAATGCCCCTTTTAACCTCTTATCCCTCCCTTCCCACCCATCTCCCCAGTCCCTTTCCCTTTGGTAACTATTAGTCTGTTCTTGGGTTCTGGGGGTCTGCTGCTGTTTTGTTCCTTCATTTTTTTTTTTTCTTTGTTCTTATACTCCACATATGAGTGAGATCATTTGGTACTTGTCTTTTTCGGCCTGGCTTATTTCACTGAGCATAATACCCTCCAGCTCCATCCATGTTGTTGCAAATGGTAGGATTTGTTTTTTTCTTATGGCTGCATAATATTCCATTGTTTATATGTACCACTTCTTCTTAATCCATTCATCTACTGATGGGCACTTAGGTTGCTTCCATTTCTTGGCTATTGTAAATAGTGCTGCAATAAACATAGGGGTGCATCTGTCTTTTTGAAACTGGGCTGCTGCATTCTTGGGGTAAATTCCTAGGAGTGGGATTCCTGGGTCATATGGTATTTCTATTTTGAGTTTTTTGAGGAACCTCCATACTGCTTTCCACAATGGTTGAACTAATTTGCATTCCCACCAGCAATGTAGGAGGATTCCCCTCTCTCCACATCCTCGCCAACATTTGTTGTTGTTTGTGTTTTGGATGTTGGCCATACTCACTGGTGTGAGGTGATATCTCATTGTGGTTTTAATCTGCATTTCTCTGATGATTAGCGATGTGGAGCATTTTTTCATGTGCCTGTTGGCCATCTGAATTTCTTCTTTAGAGAAGTGTCTATTCATGTCCTCTGCCCATTTCTTAATTGGATTATTTGCTTTTTGTTTGTTAAGGTGCGTGAGTTCTTTATATATTTTGGATGTCAACCCCTTACAGATATGTCATTTATGAATATATTTTCCCATACTGTAGTATGTCTTTTTGTTCTCCTGATGGTGTCCTTTGCTGTACAGAAGCTTTTCAACTTGATATAGCCCCACTTGTTCATTTTTGCTTTTGTTTCCCTTGCCCGGGGGGATATGTTCATGAAGAAGTCACTCATGTTTATGTCCAGGAGATTTTTGCCTATGTTTTTTTCTAAGAGTTTTATGGTTTCATGACTTACATTCAGGTCTTTGATCCACCTTGAGTTTACCTTTGTGTATGGGGCTAGACAGTAGTCCAGTTTCATTCTCTTACATGTAGCTGTCCAGTTTTTCCAACACCAGCTGCTGAAGAGGCTGTCATCTCCCCATTGTATATCCGAGGCTCCTTTATCAAATATTAATTGACTGTAAATGTTTGGGTTAATGTTTGGATTTTCTATTCTGTTCCACTGGTCTGTGTGTCTGTTTTTGTCCCCATACAAAATTGTCTTGATTACTGTGGCTTTGTAGTAGAGCTTGAAGTCAGGGAGCGTAATTCCTCCTGTTTGATTATTCCTTCTCAGGATTGCTTTGGCTATTCAGGGTCTTTTCTGGTTCCATATGAATTTTAGAATTATTTGTTCCAGTTCCTTGAATAAAGCTGTTGGTAGTTTGATAGGGATTGCGTTGAATCTGTAGATTGCTTTAGGTAGTATAGCCATTTTGACAATATTTATTCTTCCTAGCCAAGAGCATGGGATGAATTTCCATTTGTTAGTGTCCTCTTTAATTTCTCTTAGGAGTTTCTTGTAGTTTTCAGAGTACAGGTCTTTCACTTCCTTCGTTAGGTTTATTCCTAGGTATTTTATTCTTTTTGATGCAATTGTGAATGGAATTGTTTTTCTGATTTCTCTTTCTGTTAGTTCATCATTAGTGTATAGGAAAGCAACAGATTTCTGTGTGTTAATTTTGTATCCTGCAACTTTGCTGAATTCAGATATTAGTTCTAGTAGTTTTGGAGTGGAGTCTTTAGGGTTTTTTATATACAGTATCATGTCATCTGCAAATAGTGACAATTTGACTTCTTCTTTACCAATCTGGATGCCTTTGTTTTGTCTGATTGCCATGGCTAGGACCTCCAGTACTATGTTGAATAACAGTGGAGAGAGTGGGCATCCCTGTCTTGTTCCTGATCTTAGATGAAATGCTTTCAGCTTCTCGCTGTTAAGTATGATGTTAGCTGTGGGTTTGTCATATATAGCCCTTATGATGTTGAGGTACTTGCCATCTATACCCATTTTATTGAGAGTTTTAATCATGAATGGATGTTGAATTTTGTCAAATGCTTTTTCAGCATCAGTGGAGATGATCATGTGGTTTTTGTTCTTCTTTTTGTTGATGTGGTGATGATGTTGATGGATTTTCGAATGTTGTACCATCCTTGCATCCCTGGGATGAATCCCACTTACTCATGGTGTATGATCCTCTTGATGTATTTTTGAATTCGGTTTGCTAATATTTTGTTGAGTATTTTTGCATCTATGTTCATCAGGGATATTGGTCTGTAATTTTCTTTTTTGGTGAGGTCTTTGCCCAGTTTTGGTATTAAAGTGATGCTGGCTTCATAGAAAGAGTTTGGAAGTATTCCCTCCTCTTCTATTTTTTGGAAAACTTTAAGGAGAATGGGTGTTATTTCTTCTCTATATGTCTGTTAGAATTCAGAGGTGAATCCATCAGATCCGGGGGTTTTGTTCTTGGGTAGTTTTTTGATTACTGATTCAATTTCGTTGCTGGTGATTGGTCTGTTTAGTTTTTCTATTTCTTGCTTGGTCAGTCTTGGAAGGTTGTATTTTTCTAAGAAGTTGTCCATTTCTTCTAGGTTTTGCAGCTTGTTAGCATATAGATTCTCATAATATTCTCTTATAAATCTTTGTATTTCTGTGGGGTCCGTCGTTATTTTTCCTTTCTCATTTGTGATTCTGTTTATGTGTGTAGATTCTCTTTTTCTCTTAATGAGTCTGACTAGAGGTTTATCTATTTTGTTTATTTTTTCAAAGAACCAGCTCTTGGTTTCATTGATTTTTTCTATTGTTTTATTCTTCTCAATTTTATTTATTTTTTCTCTGATCTTTATTATGTCCCTCCTGGTGACTTTGGGCCTCCTTTGTTCTTCTTTTTCCAATTTCAATAATTGTGTCTTTAGACTGTTCATTTGGGAATGCTCTTCCTTCTTTAAATAGGCCTGGACTGCAATATACTTTCCTCTTAGAACTGCCTTTGCTGAGTCCCACAGAAGTTGTGGCTTTGTGTTGTTGTTGTCATTAGTCTCCATATATTCTTTGATTTCTGTTTTGATTTGGTCGTTAACCCATTGATTCATTAGGAGAATGTTGTTAAGTCTCCATGTATTTGTGAGCCTTTTTGATTTCTTTCCACAATTTATTTCTAGTTTTATACCTTTGTGATCTGAGAAGTTGGTTGGTAGGATTTCAATATTTTTGAAAGTACTGAGGTTCTTTTTATGGCCTAGTATATGGTCTATTCTGGAAAATGTTCCATGTGCACTTGAGAAGAATGTGTATCCTGTTGCTTTTGGGTGCAGAGTTCTGTAGATATCTGTTAGGTCCATCTGTTCTAGTGTGTTGTTCAGTGCCTCTGTGTCTTTACTTATTCTCTGTCTGGTTGATCTATCCTTTGGGGTGAATGGTGTGTTAAAGTCTCCTAAAATGAATGCATTGCTGTCTATTTCCTCCTTCAATTCTGTTAGTATTTGTTTCACATATGCCCGCGCTCCTGTGTTGGATGCATATATATTTATAATGGTTATATCCTCTTGTTGGACTGACCCCTTTATCATTATGTAATGTCCTTCTTTATCTCTTGCTACTTTCTTCGTTTTGAAGTCTATTTTGTCTGGTACAAGTACTGCAGCACCTGCTTTTTTCACTTTGTTGTTTGCATGAAATATCTTTTTCCATTCCTTCACTTTTAGTCTGTGTATATCTTTGGGTTTGAGGTGAGTCTCTTGTAAGCAGCATATAGATGGGTCTTGCTTTTTTATCCACTCTGTTACTCTGTGTCTTTTGATTGGTGCATTCAGTCTGTTTACATTTACGGTGATTATCGATAGATATGTTGTTATTGCCATTGCTGGCTTTAGATTCGTGGTTACCAAAGGTTCAAGGGTTGCTTCTTTACTATCTAAGAATCTAACTTAACTTTCTTGTTAAGTTATTGTGAACGCTGTCTGATGTTTCTTTATCTCTCCCTTCCTATTCTTCCTCCTCCATTCTTTATATATTAGGTGTTTTATTCTTTGCCTTTAGTTAGTATTTGGTTGGTCTGCTATCTTTGCTATGATTTTATTTTCTCTGGTGACATATTTTTAGTCTTAGGGTTGCTTCCCTCTAGAGCAGTCCGTTTAAGATATCCTGTAGTGATGATTTATGAGAGGCAAACTCTTTCAACTTTCGTTTGTCTGGAAATTGGTTAATCCCTCTGTCATATTTAAATGATAATCATGCTGTATTCAATATTCTTGGTTTGAGGCTCTTCTGTTTCATTACGTTAAATATATCATGCCATTCTCTTCTGGCCTGTAAAGTTTCTGTTGAGAAGTCTGATGATAGTCTGATGGATTTTCCTTTGTAGGTGATCTCTTTTCTCTCTCTAGCTGCCTTTAATACTTTGTCTTTATCTTTGACCTTTGCCATCTTAATTATTATGTGTCTTGGTGTTGTCTTCCTTGGGTCCCTTGTGTTGGGAGATCTGCGGGCTTCCGTGGACTGTGATACTATTTCCTTCCCCAGTGTAGGATTGGTCACATAGTTCTCTTAATATTCTTTCATTCCTAGAGATTCTTTTGTCTCTCTCTGCCTCAGCTTCTCTGTATTCCTGTTCTCTATTTTCTAATCCATTAACTGTCTCTTGCACCTCATCCAGTCTGCTGTTAAGCCCATCGATGGCTTGTCTCATTTCTGCATATTTTTTTCTCACTTCCCTCACTTCCTCCCTCAGCTCTTGCACATTTTTCTGTAGATCCGTCAGCATGGCTATGACTTTTATTCTGAATTCTTTTTCAGGAAGACTGTGCATGTCCATCCCTTCAGGTTCCCTCTCTGGGGTTGTCTGGGTCTGAAGCTTTGTCTGTACCATATTCCTCTGTCTTTTCATGGCTACAGAATTGGTTGCTGGTAGTTGCCATGTATGTCAGCTGGGCTCTTTATGACTTTAAAAAGGAAAAAAAAAAGAAAAGAAAAGAAAAGAAAAATATAATGATAATTTAAAAAAGGGAGAGAAATAAAGAAAAGAAAAAACAACAACTAAAGAAAAAAAAACCCGCCCACCGGGAGTGGGTTCTGTGTGAATGCTGTAGGTGGCGCTGTTGCTCCAGTATTCCAGAGCCGTGGCCGCCGCTCCGTAGGGCCATTTATAGCTCTAGCGGGGGTGGGAACGAATGGGACGCTGTTGATATCTGTGGGATTCCTAAGTGCGGCCACCCTTTCCCAGTCACCAGCTAAGGGGTCCGAAGCTCCCCAGGACTCCCAGCCTGCTGGGCTGAGTGTGCCAGGGTGATGCGGTGCTTTGCTGGGCTCCTGTCTCTTTAAGACCGCTGAAAAAAGCGCACACTTTTCTTCTTTTCTTTTTCCTTTTTCTTTCCTTCCCGGGGCCTGCCTCAAGTGACTGGCGCATTCCCCGCTGAGACCCTGCGCCCTCTGTCTCTCCAATCTCCACTACACCACATGCTGTGTGTTGGTGCTCCCGGCGCAGACTTCCACTCCCTCCCGGCTCTGAATCCTCTCCTCCTGCTGGTGAACTGGGGTGGGGGAGCGCTTGGGTCCCGCCTTGTCGTGGCTCCGTATCTTATCTGCCTCGCCGGGTGCCGAGTCCTCTCAGGTGTAGCTGCACACTGTGCGCTTTCCTGTGTATTCTGGTCTCTCTTTTAGGAATAGTTGTATTTGCTGTGTTTTTGTGAATAAATACAATGTTGGGAGGAATTTTCTGCCAGTTGGTTCACGTCGCCATCTCCCCGGAAGTCTCTTTTGACATTTCTTGTGAGGAAGATCAATTGATGGTAAATTACATCAATTTTGTTTGTCTTAGAAAACCTTTACTTTTTAAGGATAATATTGCTAGGTACAGAATTCTAGGTTTCCTTTTTTTATTTTTTCATATCAACATGTTCAATATTTTACTCTACTCTTTTCTTGTTTCAATGATTTCTGAGAAGTCTGATACAACTTTTATCCTTGCTCCTCTCTAAGTATTTTTTTTCCCCCACCTCTGGAATTTCTTTCAAGATTTTCTCTGTCCTTGATTTTTTGCAATTTGAATATGACATACCAAGGCATAGATTTTTTTCCCTTTCTTTGAATTTATCATGCTTGGTGTTCTCTGAGATTCCTAAATCTGTGGTTTGCTTCTCCTCATTAATTTTGGGAAATTCTCAGTCATTATTACTTCAAATACCAGTTCTGTTCCCTTCACTCTTTCTTCTCTTTTTTGTATTCCTACTATGTGTATGTTATACCTTTGTAATTGTCCCACAATTTGTGGATATTGTTATCATTTTTTAATTATGTTTGTCTTTGCTTTTCAGTCTGGAAGGCAAAGAAATTTCTTCAAGCTATTTGATTCTTTCTTCAGCTGTGTCTTGTTTATTGATTAACCTATCAAAGACATTATTTCTATTACAGTGTTTTTAATTTCTACCAATCAGTTTTCATTCTTTCTTAGAGTTTCCAACTCTCTGCTTATAATGTCCATCTTCTCTTGCATGTTGTTCACTTTCCCCATTGAAATGTTTAAAATAATTATCATTTGTTATTATTGAGGGGATTTTTCTCTGATATTCTCTGTGAGAACTGGGTATAGCTCCTGGAAGTAAAATTCACAAAAGTGTAAGTGTACCCCCCAAATACTGAGACATTTCTGGAGTTTTTAACTCTCAGAGTTGTCCACACTGAACCCCCAGTGATTCATCAATTACAGTTGAGTTTTTTTCCCCCCAACTCTGGTTCTCATGGAGGTTTTTGTTCCTTTAAGTTGTGTCTTTATATCTGCCTGTGTGTCTCTCTAGTTCTGGGGTAAAAGTTTGCCCTGTAGCCTCAATTCTATGATAGATCTAAGAAGAATGTTGATTTTCAGTTTGTTTAGCTTTGTTTGTTTTTTTTTTGAAGATGGAAATGACAACTACCAAGTTTCTTACATGCTGAGTTTGAAACCATTTTCCTCAAATACTATCATTTTTAAAAGCAGATATTTTAACTTTTATTTTTTTTTAATGGCAAGTGTAGTGGTTTTAGAATATATATTTCTAATGGTTTCAGTATCTGGAACCTTTAGAGATTTGTTTTCATTCCTGTTGTTGTCTCTTGGTTCTCATTCCTATTACCTTGTTTCCTTAGGTAATTGAAAACTGTTCAGTGACACTCATGGCCCTTTAAAATAATTTGTTTAGGTTATCAGAGTTCCTGGATAAAGATACTTTCCTCTAGGGTTGATATGAGTTTGCTTTTTCAGGTACCTGGGGATAAATCAAGGCATACTTGACATTTTGGGACCACCCTCATCATGACAATTTGAGTAATTTCCAACAGACTGTCAGAACTTGGTTTACAGCTACTTATGATGGGTCTGTTTATCTCCTCCATATCACCATTCTATCCTTCCCTAATTTTTTTGTCAAAGATGTGGGAGAATTATCTACCCTGAAGGAGTAGCTCTTTGATATCTTGACTTAGAGTATGTGTGTGTGTGTGTGTGTGTGTGTGTGTGTTCTATAGAATCTTCCATCTTGCTTAGGATTTGAGTTTCTAATTTGTCCTTTTCACCTAGAGATTCTATCAAAAGTTTAGCTCAGTTTTGCAGCCATTTCCTCTTGATTGTCAAATGCCTTCAGGGAAAAGGCAGCATGAAATCCTAAAGTATCCCTCTGAGTTCTCAACTTTTTCTGTATTTTAAGCCTGGTAATACCTTGTTTCAGCTCTTTGATACTCTTTTAGAACAATTATTTTTAATTCTTTGTCTTGTGATTTGTGTATCTTTATTTCTTTGGGGTCAGTTACTAGGAGTTATTTGTGTTCCTTTGGTGGTATCTTGGTTCCCTGAATTTTCTTGATCCCTGTAGCCTTTAGTAAGTGTTTGTGCATTTGAAGAATCAGATGTCCCCTGTGGGTGGGGACATACTGAAAAGTGCTGTGACTCTGGGTCTAGGGGTGCAGTGCACCACGTGCAGGGGTGTGAGGCAACTCCAGGCAGGAAAGGCGTGATGTCTCATAGGCTCTGGATGTAGGGTTCACAACACCAACTGTGTGATACTTCGCAAGAACTGCAGAGGCTCCACAGTAGCAACAAGGGTTGTTGGAGGCCTCAGTGGCATCTCCAGATCCAGCAGCTATGGACTAGGGCAGAAGCAGTGGTGGCTGGAGTGGGTGGTGTGGACAGGCTCTGTTGTGGGGGCTGGGGTGCAGGTGCCTATGTAGTGGGCCAGCTGCAGACACTTAGTGGCAAGGGCTGGCGCCAACAGCAGGGCACAGGGACAACTACAGCCTCACTAGTGGCTGTAGGGCCCTGGCAGTCAGCTGCAGGTTCTCACCAAGGGCGCTCATGTGACAACAGAGGCTGGTGATGGGAGTCAGGAAGACGGGATGCAGGTGCACAGCTGCAAGGCCTAGCTGTCAGGGCGCCCAGTGGTCCTGGCTGGTGAAAGAAGCCAGCACGGAATCCATCCAGGCCCACAAGCGGCTGTGGGAGTCCTGGCTGGACGTGCACATCGTTGGCGGTGAGTCGGCTCCGTGTGTCTAGTCTGGATTCTTACATGCCCGCAGCCACAGAGGCTGAGGTTGGGTGCCCTTGTGGGGATTCTGGGCTTTGCCAGAGGAGAAGAGAGCAAGTGAGGAGAGACTTGGGCAACTGGCAACTGAAAATATGAAAACCTGTGGGGAGAAAACACTGTCGGTGAAATCTTCAAGGGTCCAGGATAGCTGTTCTGGCTGTTGATTCCTTCATGGGGAAAAGCTGTTGGGGTCTTCTGTGGAGCAGTCTGCTGGGGTCTGATGAGTGATGAAAGCTAGGAGTGCCTGCTACAGCCACAAAGGCTGGTAAGGTCCTCCGTGGTGAAGTCTGGTGGGGTGCTTTGCTGATCAGGCCATTGGGAATCATGTGGCTGATACAGGTGACCCTGCCCTCTTCCTTGTTCCTAGCTTCTCTAGATGTCTTGCTTTATGGTCTGTGGTTGGGGTGAAACCCAGCAGGTCTTTTGAGAAGATCTCTGAAAGACTGGGGGGGGGTGGCTGCGCATCACACTCTCCCTTTGCTGGCTAGAAGCTCCCCCTTGGCCCCGAGCAGTACAGCAGTGCGGGCCTGGGGAATGGGATGATGCTAGCAAGATGAAGCTATTCTCCCTGCCCGTTTTGTGCAGTATTCTCAGGTTATTTTTCCACTATGTTGTAGAAGTTTCTTAACTGGACTCCTGAGTTCTCCCAGAGCTATTATCAATCATGGATAGCTATCTAATTATTGATCTTTGTTGGGGGACAGAGGCTGGGGTCACCTATTCTACCAGCGTGGTGATGTCACCACCTCAGCTCTTTGATACTTTAAAGAAAGTATTTTTAAAATATTTTATCCAGCATTTTATTTGTTTTCAGTGAAGAATTAGCCCAAATAACCTAGCTTTCCATTACTAGAGGCAGATGCCCCCTACATATTTTTAAAGTGTAACTTTGAAAATCAAAATGATGACTGTTTTGGACTTTTGTTCAGAGATCTGTCAGTATGTCTTTTCTAGCAATCCAAAAAGCCTATTTCAACTCAGGATTCTCTAGCACCAAGTCTAGCCACTTTAATTTCTACTGCCGTTTTTCAGAGGTACAGAGAAGGGGCACGAATACAGCTCCAATGATATGATCTATTTGACTGGTTCTCATCCCGGTCAGGGAGTGGGGAGAGTGGGCCTGTGATCTGGACCTCACTTAGCTAGTTCACTTCAATGTATGGTTGCTTAGGTGTGGTATTTCAAGTGGTTCCTTCACACACTTAAACCATCCTTTTTACTCTCAGATTTTACTTCACTTGGTTATTGTTAATTTTCTAGTTCTCTTCCTCTTTCTCATAACTAAATTGTCTCTTGTAGGATGTTAATTCTCTTTTATTTTTTTAGACTATCTCCTGATTTACTACCCCTTCTCTTGAACTCCGCAGGAGTCTAGAAGGCTTAGATCCAATATAAAGAAGTCTTTCTACTTTCTGGGCTGAATTACCTTGTCAATCACAAACATGACATCTGTTGAGTGCTTACTCTGTGTACTAAGTGTCTCATACATTATCTTGCTGAACCTTTACTCACCTTCTCTGAGGGCTGATTATTCTGATTCTTTTGAAAACTAGTATTACATGTGAGAGATTTGTCTTAGAGATTTTGCACATTTCAATGACCATTTTCTTATCTTTTCTTCTTTTTATTACCCATCTCTTTGCTTCGGTTTGGATCTTTGGGGATCATGTGACTTAAAAGTTCTCTTGTCAGTGATAAACTGAGACTTGAGGGGTTTAATTTTTCAAAGTAATACTTGTAACCCAGTTAAGTTCAGAAAGAGTTGCAACAAGGGTGCAGAGATTCCCCTGAAGTTAGGATCTCAAGTAATCGTATAACAGTGATGAAAGCTAAGAAATTAATGTTGGCACAATACTATCAGTTAAAATATATGTTTTATTCTGATCTTACCAGTTTTCTGACCGACTCCCGTCTTTGGTTCCGGGATGTTGTGTTGCGTTTATTTTCATCCGGTCTCCTCCAATCTTTGACAGTCCCGTTGCTCTTTACCTTTTGTGCTGGTCATACATTTTGTACGATTTCCCTCAGTTTGGGTTTACTTGATGTTTTCTCGATACTGATAAAGATGCATTTTTATCCGTGCATCATATCAGAGGGGACATGGTATTGACATAACTGGTGATGTTGATCTTGATTGCTCGGTTAAAGATGTGTCTACCAGGTTTTCCCCATAAAAAGGTACCATTTTCCTTTATAACTTGTCCATATTTTGGGGGGAGATACTTGTCCTGTTTCTCCATTAACTTTTACCCACTAATTTTAGCATCTATTGGTTGTTTCCTTTACATTTTACTTTTTATAACACATACCTCTCTGGAGAAAGAGAGTGGCCTCCGGTTGTCACATTCTGCCTGAGGGACCAAGGTAATGATAAGGGGCAGTTTAGGTTGAAATCATAAGAAAGAGTTGATACATGTGTTTCAACTGATGTAGAAAAGTGATGTGTCAGCATAGCGTATTAAGTTGGTGTCTTTTCCTACATATATATACAACAATAATAGTATTATGCACAACAGAATACTAGTATAACTCCATTTGGGTTCCCGGACCAGGTGCCAATGTGTACGTGGGGTGGAGGTCTTCCCACTCATAACACCAAGCAGTTCTCTAACACCATGAGGGTGTCCGAGAGCTTAACTCAATTCTGATGCCATCTGCCCTGAGATTGCACCAGATTCCCCAGGTTAAGGGCTCCATCCTTCAAGACTGCCCTCCACTCCCTACTCCAGATGCTGGTCATAAGCCCCAGGCAGTTACCTGTGCTTCTAACCTACCACCTACAGATTGGAGGTTCCCATGACCTCCCCCTTACATTCGATTAATTTGCTAAAGTGGCTCACAGGATTCAGGAAAATACTTAAATTTACTAGTTTAATAAAGGACACAAGTTAACAGCCGGATGAAGAGATACATAGGGCAAGGTTCCAGAAAAAGGAGCTTCTATCCTTATGGAGCTAGGGACCTGGCTCAGTGGCACATGGAAGCATTCTGATTCCCCAAGATTAGAAGCTCTCTCCCCAACAAAGAAGCAGGATCCAAGAGAGTAGAGAGTGATAAGGTCTTCTCAGGGGTTTTGTGAAGCCTTCATTTCATGGTCATAATTGACTAAATCATTGGCCATTGGCTGAGTCAACGTTCAGACCCTGCCCTTGGGTGGGGGTTCAAAAGTCTCTCACTAACATGGCAAGACACCTATTTCACCATAAAGATTCTGCAGTGTTTTCAGGAACTGTGGATGAAGACCAAATATACCTGGGAAATATATATTTGCTCATCTGCATGACCAAATATGAATTTCTTATGACTCATTATATCACAGGTATAGTCTCAAAATATGGATCAGAAGTATAGATGAAACCCAGATGCAACTGGCATCCAGAGTTAAGGTGAGGTTGTCACATTAGCAGGGAAGTGAAGGCAACTTGGACAAGACACGTGACCTAAAGGCATGAAAAATAATAAAACAACTACTCAACTTGAATATATGGGTGGAAGGGCAATATCAGAGAGAAGAGTGACTGGGGTCATCTAAGTGCTATGAAAGACGTTTTGCTAAGAGGAAGAGGTGTTTGCCGAAGAGAATTATTCAAGGATTTTGGCAGAGTGCCTTTTACCCAATCAACATGAGGCTTTGTAATCACAGAGAGTCAATTTAAGCAGTTATTATAATTATTTATGCAGGGTGGTTATTTTATCCACGTCCACTAAAAGATGAATAATTAGACTCTAATTGTTATTGTTCCTGTTTTGCTTTGCTTGTGTTGACCGCATCCATTATTTCTTCCCCTCTTGTCTCTTTCCTTTCTATTCTGAGAGAGGGACGGTTATGAGGTCATAAACAAAATGACCTAAAGAGGACAGCACAGAGTAATTCCTCCTTTTGCCTCTTTGTCTGTGTAGGGAATCCTTTAATGGGAGGAGAGATTACTATGGTATTTCTCATTGCTTCCTGGCTTCCCTTTTCCACTTCTGTGACAGAATGGAGGTTGGAGCAGACTCTACCATTTGTTAGGGACATGCCCTGCAAGGTCTAAGTCATGAAGGGGCCAGAAGAAAGGAAGCTAGAACAAGGGGGAAGCAAGAGGTCGGGAAGGTGGAGTACAAATGTGCCCAGTCCAAACCCTTAAGACAGCAAAATGGTGAGGGGTACTAAGGAGAAGGAGCAAGGTGTGCACCTGCCTGGAATGCCCTATTGCCTATTTCTCAGAATCTCAAGCAATGAGGTAGAGGGTAGATAGTCAGTTGAGGTAATGTTAACCTTACAGACTGGGGATACCTCAACAATCTGTACTCTTTACTTTCCTTTTGATGATATTAATCCCAAGTTTAAGTTTGATGGTGGAGAGAATGCTTTTGGATGGGCATCCATGCCTCAGAACCTTCCATTTTTCCCATACTGCACCCTAGTTTGAGAATGCACTTCTCCTGAGAAGGGTAAGATAGTCAGTCCAAAACCCTCAAAATCAATCACCATATCAGACAAACAAAATAATTATTTTTGAAGCACTTAAGACTTGGTACTAGTTTTCTGTTGTGCTTTTAACAAGTCACTGTAAATTAGCTGCTTTTAACACAGATTTATTATCTTACAGTGTCTTTAGCTCAGAAGTCTAAAGTAGCTTTCACAAGACTAAAGTAAAGATGTCTGTAGGGCTAGAAGAATCAACTTTCAGGCTCATTTGGGTTATTGGCAGAATCCAGTTCCTTGAGGTTGTAGGACTGAGGTCCTTGTTTCTTTGCTGATTGTTCGTAGTTGTTTTCAGCTTTTAGCAGCTGCCTCTGTTTCTTGGCACCCTTCATCATCAAATCTGGCAATGGTTGCTCAGGTCTTCTTCATGTTCCAATTTCTCTGACCTCTCCTGCCTCATCTTCCCTGCTTCTCTTTTGTCACATCTCTGATTGACTCCAGCTGGAAAAATGTCTTAGGTTTTGAGGGCTCGAGTGATTAGATCAGACCTGCATGAATGATCCTGGATAATATCCCTATCTTAAGGTTTATAACAATTAAATCTGCAGAGTCCCTTTTGCTATGTAATGTAATATATTCACAGGTTCCAGGTTATAAGTCCTGGACATCTTGCGGGGGGTATGGGCTATGCTTATTTGGGTCAAACAACACAAAAGGAAAGTTTTGAAAGGAGTTGGAGGAAGTCATGTTGGGGCAGGCCAAGTCTTGGAGCCTTGCCTGTGATAACCCAAGGGGCCACTGGGAGAGTACCATGTTGATGCACAGGGGTGATTGAAAGGAGCAAGAGGCACTGGTCCTCTGAGCAACTGGGAGGTGAGGATTTAGACTACTGAGACCCAGCTAGAGGCAGAGGTGATAGAGGACAGCATTGCCTTCTCAAATTTACCTATGCTGTCTTTGCTGGGGAAAGCCAGTGGGTGGTGGACAGGGACTGATCTCTAGAGCACTGACTTCTGTGTAGTCCCATAGGCCAGGCTGCACACAGCCAGCAGCAGAAGACAGAGCAGAACTTGGATAACCCTGGAGTAAGTGACCTGCTCAATCCAAGGCACAGCTTTCTAGCCATCTGTCAGCTCTGCTGGCAGTTTTGTGACAGCCCTTTGACTCTTCCAACTCTTCCTGCCAATGGCCCTGGCCCTGCTGGTGCTGGCTTCTACGGTCCTGCCGTGTTCCCCTACACACAACCTGACTCCCCTCCCTGCTTTCAACATCCTCCAAAAGGAAACTCTGGTGCAGTCTGTCATTGCAGACCAGATGTCCAGTTTGGGTACGTGCTATACTGAACTCTTCATGTGCATTGTCCCTTATTTACTCAACCTACTATTTACCCCAGCTTTTGCTAGGGCAACCAACTTCACCTAAGTGCAGCCTGACATCCCGTAGCTTGCTTTTCACCTCAGGATCATGCAACAGCATGGTGGGCATGGTGCAGAAAGTAACTGGCATCCACATATACCACTTAGAAATGAGTGGGAGTTAATAGTTCACGGAATAATCTTTGACAAATGGGAAATGGGGGCTTGTTGTAAATGCTCTGCACTTCCTTCTCTGAGGTCGATATTTCTGAAGTCTATTCTGTACCAGCTTCTGAGAGGGTTCCAGTGAAATTTATGTCTAGTTGTCCATAGAAGTGGCCAGCTCAATAACAAACCCTTATACTGGCTTTTCAACCCCCTTAATTTTATCCTCTCTACTCCTTGGCTACTATTCCCTGGAATCACTTCCTAGAATACAGTACCAGCATGCAAGCTCTGTCTTAGGTTCTGCTAGGACATATGCCATCTATACTAACTGCCAAAGATGAGGGAAATCTGTCAGACTCAAAAAAAGTTAGTAAGACAAAGCTCAGTCTCTTTGAACAATACCCACCTATGAGTCACAGTCCAGGGATGGGATAAAACAGCCTGGAGCATTTCCCACCACAAGGCCTGGCTTTTGGGAAGATATATGACTCTGTAATGCCCTTTAAACTGCAGGCCAAGCCGTAGATGACTTGTTTATACAAACAAAAGAGGCAGAGAAGCATAGAGGTGGCATTGTACTAGTGTTATAAACAGCTTATATGGATATCACAAAGAAACAAAATTGAAAGCCTATGATTTATCAATTAGCCAAATGAATTGATTGCTCTATTTTAAGCCTGTTCTTTGGAAGGATTTGAGAGGAAACAGAAGAATAGAGTCAGAGTCCTCATAAATCTTTCTTCTACAGATGTATATTAGGAGCTTAGGGATTGAAGAATTGTTAGGGATGTTTGAAAGGCTAGACGTTATGAGGTTGGAATGAAAACAAATGCCCTAAATAAGAGGAGTACTTGTATTTACAGTTTAAAAGTCTTGACTCCACTTATTTCCTATCTGTGAGATCTTAACATATTTGGAGTGTAATTTCCTTGTCTGGAATGTGGGAATAGTAATGGTTTTGTTCTGATGATGTGTCGTGAGAATCAAATGATGTGATGTACATAAACCAAAATGAACACAAAACATGCATCTGGTGAGAGCCAGCTATGCCCCAGGACTACCCTGGACGCCAGGTGATACAGAAATGAGGAGGACATGGCTCTTGCTTAGAAGAACTCCCAAGGTATGAAGACAGAGTTAGGCACATGTGTGACTATGTAGAAGGCAATGCCATTAATAGAGGAAAGAAAAATCTGAGGAATCCAGAAAAGAAGCAATTAAGTTTTCTGGATGTGGGAAATGAGAAGTTGACATCTGAGTTAGAAGGTTAGTAAGTTTCTCAATACATAGAAAGAAATGAAATGTGTGGGGGGAGACAAGGGCATTCCAAGAAGATAGAAGAGCAAAACTAAAGTCATCTACGTGCAAGTTAGAAACAGCATGGAGGAAACAGTAAGTTTGTTTTGGGCCTTATTAAATTTAAAGTTGCCGTGAAGACTGAACAGAGTTATTCACTAAGTAGTTGGAATTAGGAGTCAGAGACTCAGGTAAGGGAATGGAACTGGACATGAGGATTTTGAAGCAAGTTGCCTATACATAATTGTTGCCATGAGAGTGGAAAAACTGCTCAGAGAAGGCAAGTGTACTGAGTGAAGTAATAACTGGCTCAGGGTCAGAAAACTGTGGCATACCAGTATTTAATGGATGGGGAAGGGAAGATGAAACAGGATGTTAAGCTAGAAATTTTCACTTTAGCAAAAAAGAATAGATATAAAAATTACAAAATGAAGTATCAGAACACCATTCAGAAATTTAAAAGCAGGTATCAGAGAACATTTTGATAGTGTTTATATCAAAAAGGAAAATAGGAAAGGACCTATAGAGATTGAAAGAAGAATTTATAATGAGGACTTCTTGGAGAAAAATATATTCTGGAATTCCTATTATTTCTCACTCAAGTCTGTTGAGAAGAACTTCAGAGGGGATCACTGGGGAAGTTGGTGTATAAATCCTGTATTTAGGGTTGGGGGAACAGTAGTCTGACATCTAGGAATCAAAATGTGAGGGAGAGGCCAGCTGACCTAGCTTGAAGTAGGATAGGGAGAGAGAATCGCATTTCTTTCTGATGGTGTGTCCAAGGTGTATGATCCTGGAGAAGGGATGTGGACCTCATGGTGAGATGGTCATATGATACCATTAAAAATTTTTATCTTTATCAAGAGACCTTACGTCAGAGAGAATTCTAGTTTGAGGCTTTAGTAATGGAGCTTCCAAGACACCCATTAATTTGCTCATTAGAGAGTCAGGCTTTACATGCCTGCCAAGCCTGGGGTCAACAGCAAGCACCAGTCAAGGCAGAATCTTCTCAGTCTTCTTCCCTCCTTCTTCCATCCCATCCCCAATTCTACTACAGCAAATTTAAAACATCAACTAGGAGGAGATAATAAAGAAAGAGAAAAAAATCAACTTCATCTCCTTTCTTGAAGGTAGCCAATCTGTTTTCAATCATGCCCTATCTAGGATATGAGGAGGGGAAAGGGACTGTTATACTTTTTGAAGGAAGATTGAAATGCCAATTAATATAGTTAATTAGGAACTTCTAATTTCCAAACATACTCTATGACTTAAATCATTCTTTGGTTTTATTTATTTCCCAAGATTGACTGCCCCTATTTTTTTATTCATAAACTTGGGAAAGACATCTCCCCGTGAAAAATTATAAATAGTCAGTGAAATACCAAAATAAGTTTGTACTTTGAGTAGATCCCACAAGTCGTGCTTTTTCCAGGCTTACTATTAAGAGGATTCAAAGAAGAGAATAAAAAGCCAGAGGAGACAATAAGAAGATTAAAGTTGTAGAAACCAAGGGAAAGAAAAGTATCAAAAATAGGGTTGGTGTAAGAAACAACTGTTTTCATCCTAATAATGAAGGCAATCTGGATAGACTATAAAATCATAGTGTTTTTTGAAAAACCCATCATAGATCTGAGGATTCAAAGAATCCTAAATGAACTCTTTCAGAAAAAGATGAGCTCTTTCTAAGAGAAATGAGTATCATTGGTGCTTTGATTGATGGAGACATAGTGGAAAAGGAAGTGAACCCGCCATAAAAAGGATGATGAGAAGCCAGCCTGACTTACAAACATTTCATGGCTGCACATGGACCGGCATGACACACCAGAATTCTGAAGAGTCCCAGTCACACAGTGTGATTCTACATATACCACCAACTTTTTTCCACAAACCATTTCCACCCCACCCCACCACACCAAAGCAGTGCTCTGAAAGCTGGGGCAGGGCAGAGGAGCGAGAGAGATTTACCCTTGGGTACAAGGGATGTTTTCTAAGAGTAAGTCAGGGGTCCAGCAGGACACAGGTAGAAGAGGTGACAGAAAGTTCTACTAGACATTTACCAAGTACAGTTTAGTAGCCCCATAAAGGCTAAGATGGGCCTGTAGAATTGACAGATCTCCCAAGACCCCAAAAGCCAGCATCAGAACTGGTTCCATAAGACACGACCAGAAAGCTCTCCAGTGACCCGAAAATCTCACATCCACAAAGGAGAGAGATATTCCACAATTTGGAACAATAGTGCCCTGAGAGATCACCAGATTATCAGAATTCCGCAGATTCCAAGTCCTGCTGAAGAGCAAAACCTGGTCTCAACTTGAAAATATTTGGAATAATTGGGAAGGCAAATATAACTAAAGTTGCCAAACAGTCCAGATTCTGCTCAAGCGCAGATCAGATTTACTCTGTCTATGAACTCTAACAGTCTGGCAGAGGAGGTGATATGACTTTTTCTGGGGATAAATATTGTTTTTTTTTTATTTTTTAGTATTCATTTATACATGATGCCCTGTATATAGTAAGAATTATAAAACCTGAGAAGAGGTGAGAAAATGTGAGCTACAATAAATGAGTCAATAGGAGACCCACAGATGGTACATATGTTGGGCTCAGCAGATAAGGGCTTCAACTTAACTATTATAAATATATTGAATATTTCAGCACAAAAATGCAAAGTATAAAGAAGAACTAAATGGAAATATTAGAATTGAGAAATACACATCAGAAATAAAGAATTCATTCACTCAAACAGCAATCTGGGAACAGCAAAAGAAAGTATCCATGAATTGGAAAATAGGGTGATATAATTATCTAAACTAAAAGTCAAAGATTAAAAAACAAAACAAAAACAAGCAGAGTGTCTGAGACCTGTGGGACAGTACCAAAATGTCAAGAACATATATAATTGGAGTCTCAGCAGGAGAAGAGGGAGAGAGAATAGGGTAGAAAAAATATTTGAACAGATAATGGCCTGGAATTTTTCAAAACTGATGATAAATGTCAACTCATACTTCCTAAAAGCTCAGTAAGTCCCATGTAGGATAAATACAAAGAAAATAATTCTTAAATACGTCATAATCAAACTTTTAAATACGGAACATAAAATTTTAGTCTTAAAATGGCCAGGAAAAACAAACAAACAAAAAAACGGATGGTGGAACAGCAATAAGAATGATGACTGATTTTTTTTCATAAATAATGGAGAGAAAAGACAAATGGTACCACATCTTTAAAGTGCTTTCGGGAATAAACAAAAAATAACAAAAAAAGAAACTATCCATCCCAAATTCTATATTCCACATCCAGTCATATTATCCTTGCTTTATTTCTGATAGATAAGAGCCGATACAATTCCTCTTCAGGGGACCTGAGCTACAAAAATGATATTCTTCTGATTCAAGATGGAAGCCTATTTTTATTCAGGATGAAATGAAAAGCCCCACAAAGGGTAAAACTGTGGGTAAGTATAAAAGATCTTTATACTTTTTTTAAACTTCCCTAATGGACAACTGATGGTCAACACAAAAATTTTAGTGATGTAGGCTAACTATGAAGCATTGAGCTGTTGTCTGGTGTGTCTTATGGGACCAGGGTGGAGAATTTAATCAGGGTGATGTGGTCTACCAGGACCAAGGCCAACAGTGCAATTTGTGTGGTCAGGATTGGTGTAGCCGTGGCCAAGGAGAGGGCCTGATATTGGTTAAAGGTGGGGAGATTGAGCAAATAATCAAATATTTTGAGAAGTGAATCCAATTTCTTACTATTAAGGAAAGGAGTCACAAATATAGAAAGATGGGATACCATAATAAACCCTATACTATTAGGTTAGAATTTGAGGTATTCTTGTGAACTCATGGCTTTATATCTATTCTCTATCTATCTCTGCCTACCTACCTACCTATCTACCTATTGATACAAATGTAGATACAGAAAAAGAATTAAATAAAGATGTTTGTGTGTATATACATAAATATATTTCCTAGCTTTGCTCACTGAGAGGATCTAGACTCAATAATGTTCCAGGAACAAAGAACACACCTCGATTTTGCTTTCTAATGACTATTACTCACTAAAAGAAACCAGAGATACTTGAAGATATAATCGATCCTTGGACTAGATCAGAGGAAATACAAGATGAGTTTGCAACATTTTCATACATCAGAAAGTGAGGAACATGCTCAGAAAGTTAGATGTGACAGAAATATATAACAGCCTGCCTGTGTGAACTCTTACTAGCCAAATTTGGCAATTTTAACATCAAAATAGTGATAGTAACAGGTTATGACCTATTGAGTAAAAGAAGAACCCATGTTTCCATATTAATATAAATGAATGAATGGAAGAGAAGGGAAATCTCTGTCTTATGATAGTCTGCCAACCAGTAAATGTATTAGTATAGACATTAGAAAAACCACCATCTCAGTATCATCATAGCATTAAATTATTCAAGCAAGAATCATCAATAGATATTAAAACGAATGGGTCAAAATTTGAATAGTAACCAGATGCTTAAGTACTGTCAAAGCATCTTTGCACGAATTACTTATTCATTAGTAAGTACAAAATACTTAGTAATTAACTTTACAGTAGAATCACCTGGAATACTATTATAATCAAGAGATACAAGTTTGCATCACCAGTAGTAGGACAAATAGCCGCTATATGCTTGCTTATATGTTTCCTTGGGAAGAACACAGCATTGCTTCTGGGGCATTCCTGCAAAAAAATATTCATAACCCAAATATAATTATGAGGAAATGTCAAACAGATCCAAATGGAAGGTCATTCTACAAATTAAATGGCTGTACAAATTAAATGGCTGTATAGAACAATGACTTTTATTTTTTAAAGAAGCAGCCAAATGAGCTGCCGGCTTCCATCCTAGTTCAGTCTATACATGGGAAACTTTCGGTGGAGCAGGACAAAAAGGGAGGCAGCTAGCCCAAGTAGGCAAGACTTAGGAAGGGGGTCTTCTCTCCATACATTTTGAACACCCAGTAGAGACTTGCTTTATGTTTAATGAGCTCCTTCTTTAAGACAAAAACTCTTATAAACATTCAACCTCATATTCTCACCTTAGTGTAAATTTCTTTAATCAGATAATTAGTTTTCTTTTGAACACACCTCAGGATCACTAGGAAGAATCGTTTTCTCTTTAATTATTATTATAATTATTATTATTTGGATGGTGGAGGTTACTTGAAGCATGTGTCATTTAGGAGAAATAAAGTACATTATCAGAGGGCAGGGATACTTCAGGTAGCTGAAGAGACAGTGGAAAAACACTGTGCCCTACAATACTGAGAAAGGCAGGGGGTAAGTTAAAAATTGTGAGGCGAGAAAGACCAACCAAAAATTTTGTCTTTTTGCTTTTTTTTTTTTTGGTGCACTCAACTGTCTTTACACTCTGGAAAATCTCCTAAATAGCCATTTGCCCTATGGGAAGAAGGTAATTACCAACCCATGAACAGAACTAATGGTTGGTCAAAACAATTTCCAAGGGAGTAAATGGTGAAGTAGCAGCAGTCACTGATCCCATCAGAGAGTCCTAAGGAGAATCATTCTCATCTGGGGGGTTCGTGCGTGTTACCCTATCAGATACATGTGGCTGGAAAAGTCATCTGGGTCCCAGAAAGATTTTACAAAAAGCCACAGATTCTGGTTATTCTATTGCCTCAGAAATCTGTCTCCCTATGCTATCTGATCACTCTGAGGCCAGCCCCTAAAAGGAACACTGCCTGAGAATGAGATCAGGGATATTGGAAACTCAAGTAAGTAAAAAAACAAAACAAACCAAAAAACCTTCCTCTACAGCCATTTAATAATGCTTCCTATAAGCAGCTGGGAAGAAAAAAAGGTTGTTTTCATCAAAGCCTAGCAGAGAGAGAGAAAATTAAAAACAAAAACAAAAACATGTTTAGAATGCTTCGCTGTGTCCATATAGCTTTTCATTTCACAGTCTTCTCAGATTCCTGGAGAGAGGACCCACATTAGATCAGCCATGGGCAGTATCCTACAGATGTACCCCCTCAGTCAGTGGGGCCCCAAAGTGGGGCACAATACAGATCCACAGTTATAGGATGCAGTTTTAGCAATGCAACTTACTAAATGAGAATGTCATAAATGCCCTAGTGCTGGAAAGATTCAAGTTCGGGTGCTTAGCATTGGAGACTAAATTTTGAAGCATCATTTGATGGTGCTTTAGGGTGACCAGACACTCCATTTTGCCTGGGACTCTCCTGGTTTTAAGTCCCATGTCTCAAATACCCCTCAGTCCCAGGCAAAACTATATATCTAGTCACCCACTCAGCAGGTCAGTCTCTGAGATTTGTAAGGCTTTTTTTTTAACCCTAAATCCTTTTATTCTGACACTTGGACATGTAAGTCCTGTGTTACCTTCATGAACTCTGGGCTTGGTATAACACTCAACAAAAAATTGTGGCACTAGCTTTGTCTAGAGGGCATAGTGTTGGCCTGGGAACTAGTAGTTATACCGATAAACAATTGTGTGACCTTGAGAAAAGTTTCTTCTTTGTGAGTCCTTTTCTTCCCCCCAGAGTGAAAGAACTCAAATGGAGGTTTTATACGATTCCTTCCAACTCTACCACATCAGAGCTTTTTCCTATGAATTTAAATTGTCTCATGTGAGTCTTAAGAAGATGCTCTTGCATACCAATTCTCTGCTTATCCGTGTATATGTGGAGGGGGAGAGGATGTAGGGAGGGAGGTGGGGAAGAGCAGGTAGGTAAAACAAAAAGTAAGGTATAGGAAGAACAGCAAAAAAGTTAGGAGAAATTCTGGGCTTTTATTCCAAGGAAGTCCCAGGACATATTATAAAATTTATTCATTTACCACTGCAGAATTCCTTTTAGGTGCATAATAAGCAAGACATGTCCTTTCCCCACCTTAGTCCCAGAGAAGAAAAGAAGTTTGTCCAAGGCTACACAGTAAATTAGTGGCAAAGGTAAGAAACAGAGGTTATGTCTCCTAGACTGTGCTGTTTCCTGCCAGGCTGTGTGGCTTATGAAATGGCCCTAATTAGAGTGACTGCTCCTTTTTCCTTTCATTTTGAACCAAAGAGGGGAGCATTATGTCTGCTAAAAGAAAATACAGTAGACACGAGATAATTTTCAGGCTCCAACTCTTCTCTCAGCTCATGGTCCAGCCCTTAGCAACCTTGTTGACAATTTCAGATATGGGTTAAATACAGCAAGGGGAAGTCAATGCTACACCTTAAAAATTAATTGTTCAAGTACTAGGTCATTTCAGAGTAATGAACTGTGAAATTATGTTATTCTCCAGAAGAATTTCCATAAAGTTTAACATGCCATGACACATTCTTTTTCCATTAGAGTTAGTTCTTTTTTTTTTTTTTTTAAGTGCTTAAGAAGAGTCTTTGGGATGTCCAGGGATGTGTGTAAACCTTGCTGCAGACAAAGCAGGATTTGTTAGGCAGGACTTTGATAGCAGCAGATGCTGCCGGATCGCTGCTAAAGAACACCCCATTACCAGGGCATGTCCCATAAAAGCACAGTCTGGCTGGTATCTGCGGAGGCAAGTGCAGAAGTCATTAGTCTTGGCGCTTTTTTACTGTTATTCACACTGGGATAATGAGATTATTGGAATATTTTTTTTCCTAATGAGAATGAGACAGAATACCTTGGTGTCTAAATGATTTAGTCACAGAGGGAACACATTACTCTTCCCTTGATTGCTGTCAAATGCTGGAAAATTGGAATATTATACTGATATTTATCGCGATGGGCAATATTTTCCCTGCCTTCTCAGTGTCAAATGAGATGGGAAAAATATTTGTCTGCAAAGCAGACTCCTTTACAAGGTTTGTAGAAAGGAAGACAGATGGAGATGCAGGATAAGGAGCTGGGGCCGGAGGTTAGAAAAAGGATAATTGGAGGATGGCTTTTTGCTATTTCTTATTTTTCATCAGTAAAGCTTTCCTCTTGTTTTAACTTCCTACAGATTTCTTTTCCAGTTAGCTCACCAGTGCTTGGAGCTAATTAGACATTGTTTAGATTTGGAATACAAGGTTAATTTCAAGGGGAAATGGGTTTGTGTTGGTCTGGAGGTTATCAGTGGCAGCTAGTTAATTTGTATTTCTTGGGAAGAAATCACATCCCAAGGCTGGAAAATTCCTTGTGGAGGGAAAGAAAGTTTTGCATTCTTACTGTCAAGAACTTTTCACCTGACACCTGTCAGCCCAAAATTTATGTGGCCAGTACAGACTAACTAGGTAACCTGACGCACTGAGATCCAACCCAGGACATAGGTGGCTTTGCAAGCCTAGCTAGACAAAGAAATACTGAGTTCCAACTCCTGGTCCTTCCCCACTCCCAAACGCATTCCCCAAAAAGGTCTGAAACTTCTGGAAAATGAAAAATATTATGTGAAATACTGTCATCATTATGTGTTGGATTTTAGAAAGAGGTCACCATATTTCTGCATTATAATTGGGAAATCTTAGTGTTCCCAATGTAACAGGTGGAAGAACCCTACCGCGCAAGCATCGGTCCTGTGATTTACAGATAACGACTATTCGTTAGGTTTATTCAGGGATCCTGTCATAAATACAAAGCTCAGGCTCACCCACTGAGATTCAGATAAAGTTAGTTGAGGTGAGAATCTATACGTTTGTATTTTAACAGGTTCCCAGGAGATGTTGTTGCAACCATGGACATAAACTATGGCTCTTACAGGGAAAGGAGATGCTCGACATATTTAGGACAGATGAGGAGTGGTCTGGAGACCAATGCAGAAGGCCAAGTGGGAATGAATGAGAAGCACGATTGTGGCTGTATCACACGGGCAAACTTTACACTTAGAAACACCTGGGGGCAGTTTTGCATTTCATTATCAACTCATCTGTCATTTTGTACCTTGATTTCCTCCGAGACCCCCAGAATCCTTAACCCCTAGGAAGGAAAAATTCCTTAGTGCCAGGAAAGAAGGCACTCCTTTAACTTAAATGATGCTCAAATTCCAGTCCCTCCATGAAACTTCACACCCCCAACCAAGAATCTCTCCTTTGTTGAAGCTAATGTATACCTCTAAGGTAAACTTAGTAATGCCCTTTTTGGGGTATTGGTATTTAGATCTGTAATTTAGCCCCAACTGAGCTGTATGCATTTTGAGAAACCAGAAACCATGTATCTTGTTCATCTCTGTATTGCATCCCTGAGGATTTCTGGGGAGCTTTGTGTATAGTTGGTGCCCAATCTATTTGTACTGAATTAAGTAAGTGGACAAAAAGTGCCTCAGAGACCACCTTGCACAGTGAATGGTCGTCTCCTGCACCCCGTCGCACACCTCTTCTGTCTCTTGCCTCTTCTTTCTTTTCTGACTCTGATGTCCTCCCTTCACCCGGCCCCCACCCCCATCATCTCAGGTTCCCAGATAATGGTTTGCCTTTATTTCCTCCTTTTAGTTCCTTCACTTCTTCCTTACTCCTTGTTCAAAATCACCAATAGCAACATGACAGCCTATTGGGGTCCGTGTTCCCTGTTGCTGCTGAGGACCACAGTGAGGTTTGGGATTCTAGCATAATTTTGCAACAGAATGCAAATCGTTTTCCTGGAGGTGAGAGATGGTGTATTCTAGTCACGCTGAGTTAGCGTCACGATAGCTTGCATCTCACCCCCAGCCAAAACACTTATTTATAACATATCAATGTATTGACAAGGTCAGAGAGCAAGGTTATCCTGAGGCAAGATGCAAATTCCAAAGGGGTGAGCACTAATTGTCCTAGTGACTGTTTATTTATTGGCTATGACACAATTACTCTCTTTGGGGTCACACTTTTGACTCCAGATTGCTGTGAGTCATGCCCTTGGGGTCAGGCCAGGGCCGAGTATAGTCACTGAGACTCAGACTCCCAAGGCAATCAACAAGGGCCTCCTGGAGAAGGTGGTGGGCCCTGTTTCCCAGGGCATGTTGAGCAGTGCATGGGGAGGCTTGGATTCTGACCCTGCTCTGGAACCCCTCCTGGTCTTCTTGGAGTGGTACAAATACCACGTGGGCCCAGTGTGTGTCCCAGGAGACCACAAAGGTGAACTGGTATAGCAGATGAGTAGGAGCCTGGTCCTGGGAAATGAGCAATGGGCTCTGAATTCAGAGATACAGTGTGTAAGAAACATCACCCATCGCAAGTCCCTTTATTTTGTAAGGAAGGACCCGAAGCTCTACAATTGCATGGCTAGGATGAACGCCTGAAGGGTGATGCAGAGGTATTTTTAAAGCAGGCTCATTCAACCTCTCTACATCCAGCTGCAGAGAATAAATACCAGGCTCTGTTCCTGATCGGTAAGCCTTTGCTTCCTGGCAGCTGCCTGAGATCACCCTGGACCCCTTCAAGGACCCACTGCTATCCTCAGAATCAGAGAATATGAGACACTTGGGGCTCGTGCATCACAACCTCTCTGGAGGCTTCAACACAGAGATGGATAGGTCTGTGATTTTTCTAGCTGAAGCACACTTGCAGGGTCAGCACAAAACCAGAAACCCAGTGCACACCTCTGGCCGCAGCCAGCCAGCTGGAGCTCCCAGCCCGAAGCAGTCTGTGCCCTGCAGCAGCGCTGGGGTGGGACTTGGGATAAGTTTAGTTTGCACTGTTGTCTTACATGGCTGGCACCTGTCTCTGGGAGAGTGGAGAGCTGATACAGGGAAATGGCTGAGCACAGTAGAAATGGGTTTCCACCAAAACAATTTGCCCATTTTTCCCTTTATTTCCTTATACAATTTTAAAGCACATTTATTGCTAGTAAAAGTGTGGGCTAGACAAAATTCTCTCACACTGTGCGTTTGCTTTTTCTTCTCTTGAATGTTTTTAAATCTCTGTAGATGTTTTGTCTCTCTGACATAGACTGGCAGAGAAACCTAGGCAGTCTGGATTCCCAGCTCCGTGCTGTAAAGGCTTTGCTGCCTGCTGGCTGCCCTGCCTGGACAGCTCCAGCCCTGCAGGTCCTGCGCCGCGGGGCGTGCAGCACCAGATGGAGAGAGGGAAGGCAGACCCAGCGAGAATCCTCTAGAGGAGGAGCAAACGGCCCAGGGAAGAGAAAGATGGTGCTGGACCAGTTGGACAAGAGCCCAGCTCTGAGTAACTCCTACTATTCTGGGAAAATAAAATCACAAATGAGAACAGCAGGGGGCCAAGAACCAGCTGGAGACAAAGGGTAGTTAGCTTCAGGGTGGGGCTGTGAGTCAAAGAAGGCTATGATGAGATGTTCAAAAAGTGTGTCCTGGCATGGACAGCTGTCACCCGAGCTCCAGGCCTGGGACATTGTCACAAGCCCAGGGAGTTGGGCAGTCTGCCTCAGCCCAGAACCCAGGAAGACTGATGAGACAGGAAAGGTCTCCAGCCTCCTCCTGCCAGCCCATCTTTTAGCCTTCTCTTTCCATCTCTGGCGATTTCGTGGGTAGGGCCAAGACCCCACCCCCTTAGGTAACTGACAGCAGGAGGAGAAGTGGAGAAGGTGGGGGAGGCAGAGGATGGGGGGGCGGTGGACGAGGAGAAGGAGGTGGAAGGGCAGGTTTTGAGATCCAGTGAGTTTCAAAGCAGAGGCTGTTCCTTACCATCCCTGTCCCTGGGACACTGTTTCTCCACCAGGAGCTGGAATGCTCTTCCTGGAGGACTTTGGCCTCTCCAAATTTCAGAAAGTCAAACAGAAATAGAAATCAAAGACAGGAGGATGGCTTTGGCCTGGCTGTCCCTGTCCTGAGGTGTATGCTCCTTGCTCTGTCCCATTCTTGATTAACAAATCATCCCTGCTTGCATTCTGACTGAACTTTTCATCCTGAAAGATCAGAGAGCTTCTCCCTGCTGCTGATTACTGCGTAGTTCAGAAGATTAAAGACTTCGTCCTACTTCTTCGTCCTCCTCCACCCCGGCTCAGAAACAAGAGCAACATTAAGCGCCATTTAGTCATTTCCTTGCATTAACTGGTGATCCCCTCTTTATCTGACCCGAGGCTTCCAAGGCATTTTCCTCCCTGGATAAAGAGAGCCAGGGCTTAAAAAAGAGTCATGGTGTGGGGGAGAAAGACAGTTAGGTTCTGTTAAGGATATCATGCAATAGAAATCCGTGCTCACATGCGCGCGCACACACACACACATGTAAATGAGATATTTATACAATATTTAAAATATTTGCCTAATGCCTTATATTTTAAAAGTATTCCCATATCTATTATCACATTTGATGTGATTCACGTGACATTTTGTAAGACATGTAACATTAGAATCCCTATTTTACAAAGGAAATTAAAGTTCAGGAGGTTGTGATTTGTGTTAAGGTCACCCAGCTGCTGAGTGGCAACTGGAATTCAAACTTACTTTTCTTTTTGAAGTAAAATTGTATGTTCTTCCCTCTAAGTGGTTCTGCCCTTCACATGTGAGGTGGAAGAATGGGGGTAGGACAGGATGCTCCTGAAAGTAGCTCCTTCATCTTTACCAGGTATTGCCCTAGACACTATTTCGTCTAACTTAGTTCTTTAGATAGTTATTTAAGATAGAAGTTCTTCTTCCTTAGAGTGTAAGTCAAAGAACCAAGATCTGAGCCAAGATCTGGATCATTCTAGCCATGCTCTTTCCATTACTGGTGACCCTTTGCGGTCAGTGGGGGTAGAATAGTCCCGTGGAGTTCAGAGTAGTTGAGGCATTAGCTTTGCCATCAGACCGAGCTGGGATGGAACTCCGGATCTGTCTTTTATTCTGGGAACCTGGGCAAGATCCTTAGTCACTTTGGACCTCCGTTTCCTCAGCTTTGCAAAGGGATTAACAGCATCCATCCTCCTGTGCGCTGTAAGGATTGAGTGGGATACGGTAGGTCTCTAGCGTAGCTGTTTGACTCATAGTAGGTCTCAATGGATGGTACCTATAGACTTTCTTTCTAGAGTCTGTCTATATTGCTGATCTGGGTATGATTCCCTAGCCCTTACTCAGACTAAATAACCCATAGAGATCAAGACATCTAAGAATAGGACAGGAGCATGCAGAAGAGGACTTGTGAGGCTAAAACTAAGACTCTAAGGGAGGAGGAGAAAACTGTGAAGGCAGAGAGGTTCCGAGGATTGTTATTCTTGGTCTTCCCTTTTCTACTTTATCCAACTTTTTCCCTGGGTGAATGGTAGGTAACACAGACGAGCACATGCACAAAAGCCTCCTTGCCTCCGCCTCCCCAACCACCTCTGTGCAAGCTTGGAGGGTAGTTTTTCTTTGGCTTTTCCAAAGGATGAATGAAACAATGACTGAAACAGAAGAGAAGAGTGGCTTAAGAGTGTACACCGGGGCAGGAGAAGATCCTAGTGTGAATCCTCCTCCACTCCCAATCCAGCGGGACACAGCCCCATCCTGCCTTTCCGCTCATTGACAGAGTTGTCACCACCAGTTAGCAGTGACGGCGACAACTGGACACGACCATTAGTTAACATAGGAAGGTCTGTGCTCCGCTTTCTCTTCGTGGCAGATGCTGTATTCTTTGGAAGCTTCAGATTAAGGAGGATTTCCATCTCTTTTTATTATTTTGTATTTTAAGTTAACTTTTACCTCTTCTGTCTTGAAAAGAAAAGAAAATGCCAAATTTGCTCCCTCATTTCTTCTCTCCTCTGACACACACACACATTACATTTCTAGGCCCTTAGTACTGTTTTTTTCTTCTTCTTCTTCTTCTAATGCCTGTGACATTCAAATAATTCTAACGCCAGGGATGGAGAAATGAGAAAGGAAACAGCATGGCAAAATACGTCTGGGCCATTTTAGAATTAGTGATATTTTTCAGCAGTGAACAATTACCTTACTTAACTGGAGAGCTCAGATTATAAAGAGAAATATGATTCGTGGTAAATGTGGTGAGGTATATAAAGACAGATAGGTGGGCCAAGGAATGGGAACTCATCAATTTTTTCAGGTTCCATTTGAGGGCAGTTGTTTGACTGCAAGACTCCATCCAAATGATTGGGAAGCAAAAGAAAGTACATTCTAAGCCTTGCCAGCGCTCAGAGGCAAATGCTTTGGCTGCCAATCAGCGAGGTCTGCATCTGGTCTTCCTTTGGTTACCACGCCATCCACTCATCTAGGTGGTGTCTCAGTTTCCTCCTCTGTAAAAGAGGATTAATAACGCCTATCATTCCTGACCCCCTTGGAGCTGTTGTGGGGTTTAAATAAACCATATGGGTGTGGACTTGCTTTGAAAAAGCCCTATATACATGCAAAGGAGGATTAGGAATATCATCGTTATTTGAGCTGGATCTCACAGAATAAGTAGGATTTGACTTTCTGGAAATAGATATGAGCGACATCGGTTAAAGGATACAGAGCAAGCAAGGCCCTGAACCCATGCATTAGTTTGGCCGTAGCACGGAATATTGAAATGGAAGAGGAAAATACTACAACCAAAACCCAGGCTGGAGCAAGAGCACAGAGGCTTAGGAGACTGAGCTGTTTTCCAAAGCAGGAGTAACCACTGACTAGTTCTAGTGGGGAATTACATAATCCAGGCGGTTCTGTAGAAAGACAGAGCAGCGTAGAAGGCATTTGTCACGGGGGATCGGTTAGGAAATTATGGCCTGAAATAAGGGTTGCCTACAGTGGGGCTTTGGAAATGAGAAAAGCAGCATTTTGGGAGAATTACTGGACAGAGTGTGCAGGACTGATGGAAACCCCCAGGGAAGGAACTGGGGGTGAGGAAAGAAGGAAGAATCAAGGATTGCTTTAAGGACTGGAAGGATGGTCATGCCATGGGCAGAAATCTAGAATGCAGGTTGAGGGGCACTTGGGTGGGGAAGGAAGGTATGATGAATGTGACAGATACTGCCAAGTGTTGATTTTAAGGTGCTGAAGAGACACAGCTAAAATTGCTGCTTCGATGGTAAAAATTGCCAGGCTAGAGCTCAGGGGAAGCATGCAGGCATTTTGAAGTCATTAGGAAAGAGGAAAAGCCTTTAGAATTGGGGAAGTCTACAAAGAGAATGAGAAGACACAAGGGGTGGAGGCAAGAGTTTCAGGTTGTTGACTGAAGGGGAGGTGATTGTGAAGGCTTAACTTGCTCCCTGAATTTTCTGCTTCCCTTCAAAAGGCTCTTTCTCCCAAGAACAGTGAGGCGGAGGGGGCGGCAGGTATAGCATTATCTCCTTTCGTGAGGAAGGAACCTAGGAGCCCCAGAGGTTGGGAGGGTAAGTCTTTCCTGTCACTGGCATGGTCCTTGAGGACGGGAGTGATGGAGGCCTTGTCGGAGTCCACGAAGGTCATGGGCAGCTACTCTGGCCTCGGGAAGTCTGGGAGATTACTCTGCAGCTAATTAGGAATCACTCTTGAGGGTCAGTATCCCAGTTTTGATTCCGTGTGTCAAGAGCCAGAAAATCAGCTCTTCTCTGAGAATATGGGTGGCCTGTGTGGCTGCTTTGTGCATGGGAAGCTAAACTCTTCTTAAATGGACTGTTCTTCAAACCAACCACTTCCAGATATGGAGGAGCTGTCAGCCCGTGGCTCTCCTCCCTGAAACCCAGTCACGGGCTCGACACTGTCACAGGAGAAATAAAACTAATTGGCCCAGCAGATTGAAGACTACAGTGGTACAACTTACCATTGTGGGGTTAAAAACCCCACCCGCCGATTTGGAATGCCAAAAATAGTATATCCCCATGTCTGGGTATTCTCTTTATTGCTTTGTTTATGTATGTGCATATGTGTGAGTGTTTATTTATGAAATCTCAGGCACACATTTTGCAGGAAGTTCAGAAGTCATTGCTGTTTTGAGTTATTGTATACGAAGGATGCGGGTGATTGCCGAATCACCTGACATAAGCATTACCAGGCTGGCAAACCTGTTTTCAAGTGAGATGTTCTAAAGCCGTATTTATCGCAAAATTATGACCTCGAGGCATCTAAATGTAATCCATTTTTAAATCTCATTTTTTTCCCTCTGAATCCTTCAATCTAATTAGGCTCACATCAGTATATTATTACGGAGAGTAATCATTCCTTTCTTCTAATAACATTCATGGATAATTTTATTTCTCATTTCCAGCCTCCTACTCCTGTGGTGTAATTAGTGTCTTTGGCACCTCGTGATGCTCAGAATGAGTTGCAGCTGCTAATTGCTAATTGAAAAATTAGAAACTCAGTTAGAAAAAGGATCTAATTAAAATGAAATTAGATAAAATCCCTTCAAACCAGCTCCTCTCTCTTTCTCTCCCTCTCTTATTTTTCTTTGTTTTCCTTTTTTTTCCCTTCTGCCTTCTTTTTCTACCCCAGCTATTAGCACTTGCAAAATATGGGTAATAGTTGAAAGCCAAGTTCCACAGTGGGCTTACACAATGGCCTTTACGAGGGAGCTAACAAGTTTAGAACAATTGAATTTAACTTTAGAACTTGGGCTTTCTCTCTATTCCCGGTTGACGCATGAGTTTGGGTTCCACCTAATGAATAAGACTTTGAAGCTCTCTTTGGAGGACAAGGGTATGGTCAGCCTATGTGCTTTCTTTGTGTGTTTGAAAGGGTCATTACAGCCTCATGACCATGACCAATAGGGATCCATTCCTTGTTGAAAATCCATTCCCACCCTCTTCTTTACTGCCTTGACCCACCCAACAAATGATTGTCTAGTAAATGCTCAGCCCTGTAGTAGAATCTAGAGTAAAACAAGTGTCTATGCCTCCAAAGTACTTGGAATATGCGGAGAAGTTAGTCAGGCATAATAACTGCATAAGAGAACCGGTACTCAAATGCAAAATAGTGTTTCAGACTATATGTGATATTTTGGTGGACCCTTCAAGTATTTTTGAGCACCTTCTTACTAAAATGCCCAGCACTGTGCTAGAAACTGCTTCCAAAATATATGCCATGTAGTTTCCACCCTCAAGGAGTTCATATCTGGACATATGTGAATAAGTGATTTATAACATCACATGATAAAAGCAATAATAGCAAGTGCATAAGCTGTTGAATTAATGCAGAAATATGGGTGATGAATTCTGGTGGGCCATCAGGGAATACCTGACAAAGAGGAACTGACACTTCCCTAGGGTTCTGAAGGATGAGTCCACCAGGGGGACAAGCATTTCAGACAAATGGTCATTTCCAAAAAGCAGACACAGAAAACAATATGGTGACTTCTGGAACAATAGGTAATTTGGTATTTCTAAAGCCTAAATTGGGAGGTGCCTAGAAGATGAGGCTGGGGAAGTGTATAGAGGTTGGATTACAAAGAATTGTGTGTGCTTTTGACATTGAAAGGAGAAGTGGGCTTGAATATTGGGGGAAATTTTCTTAGACAATATAGGATTTAAATGATAGTAGGATTGATGAAGTCTTCAGGAGGAGATTTTGTGGAATGAAAGGATTATTCTGGATTAAATAAAAAGATAGGAAAGACTTTGAATAGTCTAGTTTGACTACAACAAAGAAAATAGTTGAGGAATATAAAGGGGAAAATAAAGAGTTAAGATTATGATGAAAAATCAGACAAGGGTGTTTATTTTAAAAAACAATAAAAATAGACACCTTGATTGCATGCCTTCCTTTGTAGATATAAATTGACTCTCTTTTAAGATGTGGATACTAAGACTTATAAAGCTTAAATAGTTTGTCTAAGGTCACACAGATAATCCGTGAGTAGGGGGAGTCCAGTCCAAGTGGATCTGACCCCTAAAGCTATTCCTGTCCGTGTACTCGGGCCGACAGCCTGATGTGCACCTTAGGCCAAACGTGGGACGCCAGCTATTGCAAAAGGGAAGAGCCTTATTGCCAAGCAGCTGAGCAAGGAGACAGGCAACTAGCTCAAACCTGTCTGCCCATCAGCAAGGGAGGCTTTTGAAGACATTTGGGGGCAGGGTTAGGCTGAGGGTTGTTTCAAGAGTGGTGAGTGGGATTGACTGAGGGTTGGGAAATTCCTATTCAGTTATTTCACATCCTCTGACCGCTGTGATGACCACATTGTATGTTTTTCATTAGGTCATCAGTTGCATGCTGATTTCGGACCCATCTTCTGTGGCTGATTGCCAGTTCCCTTTTATTTTATGTCCCGGCTGCAACGATTAATGGCACCTTTCTTTTTAGATTTCCAAGTCCGTGAAGTGGTGGTTCTTCTGCCTGGAGAATTTTTGTTCCAGGGCATCAGAAAGGTCAATGACCGGGCAAACAAATCTCTCCTGTCTGTGCTTTATATGGCTGACAGGTTCTACCTGGATCTAGTGGGTTCCTGGGGAGTGCCTGACAGGGACTTGGAGACTTCTAGTGTCCTCTGAAAAATAAGCTCAAGATACTGATTAATCATCTGTGACTGCTGCCCCGCAAGGCATTGTTTCATTCCTTCCGCACTCCAGCAGCCTACCACTTCCTACGCCGACTTCTGCTCTGCGCTCTGGTAGATGCGCTCCTCTTCTGCCTCTGGCAGGCGTAGAGACTGCATCCTGCCATTCTGTGGTTTCCCAGTCCTCCCGGGTTCAGCAAAAGAGTCAGTGACGACCAATTGATGTGTGAGCTGGCACTTAAGGGAAGCTATTCCATCTTTTAAGAATTCTCGGTCAACAAAATGCAAGGAGTTAAATGAGAAAGAGTAGTAGGTTAATGGGCCAAGGGAGTACTTCCCTGAATGTCTTGGGGAAGGAGAAAGCCGAAACAGCTAAAACCAGGAATTCATTCACCAATAATTTAATGTGTCTGGAAAGCTTCTGCATAAATAATCTATTTTCTGCTTTAGGTATGACCACCTAAACAACTCTAAAAAACATAGATATATATGCTCTGTTCCCCATGACTTATTCTGATCCCAAAAGATTATGGGATGGCAATTTAAAATAAAACCTTACCTTCAAGATGTCCTTTTGGCTAACTAACATTTTTCATGCTGCAATTCAGCTTACTTCCCTCTAGTTTATCATGACAAAACCTGATGCTTTGAACCAATCTACATCTTCTAGAATAATCAGAGTGGTCTGGTTTGTCCATGCCTCAACGTGCTGAATAGAGCTAAGTAAATGGGTGAGAAGACGGAGTGGTATTATTGTGCGAGCTTTGCATCAGATTACCTGGATTCAAATCCTCACACCCCCACCTACTTGGGCAAGTTGATAAACTTCTCCATAATGATGTTGATTATGGTGACACCTTAATTATGTGTTCAGCACATGTTTGACACAGACTGTATCCATAAATGTTAGCTGTTACCATTACCGGAACAAGAGAGTAGAAACAACAACAATAAGGGTAAGGAGACAAGAAAAGAGGAAAGTGGTCGCTGGTCCTGTTTATACACTCAGTCCTGCACCTGGCCTGGCAGAGACTAAGCCCTCTGTGCTTATGGTTTGATTATTGAATGGATGCCTGGATGGCACCAATTATTTGCCTGATTGGCTACATGTCATTTTTAGTCATCTAAGCTATGTTGGTCCCATGCTATTTTGGAGGCGTGAGATGTTGTAAAGCATATGGAGATAGGAAATGACACACTGGCGATCTCCTGTTTGTCATTTTTGGAAGGACACTGAACAAGTAAGAGAGAAAAGATTGTGAACTGGTCAAGAGAACCCGCTTACCTTCATTTTACGAACTGATGCCGGCGGCAGCTGCTTTTGCTGTGTTCACTGTGGATGCTGACGTTCCTCTGCGTTTCCATCCTTGTTGATCTCCTGGGTTTCCTTTCCAAAGGTACCTCAGCCCTCTTCTGTAAAGTTCCTGTGAAATTTTCCTCCTCCTTTCTGGGGAGGAGCCTGATAACTGGCTAAGGTGCAAATAAAAACTAGGGGAAAGTGAAGTGAAATTACGTGGAAAAGAGGGTTCAAGGAGGATTTCTTATATATGCCAACTTACCCTCAGAGGCATGTTTTAAAAATAAGCTTTAAAGCTGTCCAAGGGGAGCATTTATGGATTACAAATTATAACACCTTCGAAATTCAGCAGCGATCGGCTCGTCCCATGAACTTGTCTCTCTGCCGAACGATCCCCTTATATATCACCTCTTTCCATTTTCCTCTTACACATTAACATGAAATAATTCCACATACCATCCCCAGGGGAGAAGCATTTTTCCCACTTTGACCTAAACTCTCTCCCCTCAACTAGGCATCTGGGGAAATCCCCACCCTCTCAGACTCTATGCTTTAAAGAGGAAAATGAGAAATTTCACATCAAGAAAGACAGTACGTGAGGCACATCCGTATTCAAAGCATGATTCTGTCGGACAGGTCAGTTCTTCTGGGGTTCAGCTCACTTCCACCTCAACATACTCCGTGAACTGTAGCCAAAATGGCAAAGCTATTGCTATTCTGCATCAGAGTCAAGGGATTTTTCAAAGAAAGGTGACTTTGAAGGATTCAAGGTGAAAGTCACTGTCAGCTGGCAGAGCTGGCTGTTTGAAGAGAAGGAATTCACTGGGGGATGTAAGAAGGACTGGGGGCTTTAAGTCCTTGATAGGGCTAAGCTTTCCATCTCAGAGAAAGAGGTCGTCCTGCTAATTATCTGTCATGTTACCCTGGCTCTCCATAGAAACAGATCATTTTCTTCTCTGTGTTTTTCAAGCCCATCTGTAGTTGTGAGAAACCCTTCCCACTCTGTCTTTCTGAGATTCTGGGAGCAAAAGTGAAGGTGGTGACCACTAGAGCAATTTTCTTCAAAGACTGTTGAGTATGTTAATATCTTTGCTGGAAAGCAAATGCTCTAACTGAGTCACCACAATACCTTTAAGTGAATAGATGCTGTTTTACGGTTTCTAGCTACTTGGAGGGAGAGGGATGAAAATAGTGCTAAAGGCAAAACATGACTTGAGGGGAATAATATAGTGTATGAAAAGACCTGAGTAAATATTGCAGATCGGATTTGGGCAGCCTGGCTCAAGGGGTGCCCAAGTCAAATATTTGAATACTCTAGATTCTATTATGTGCGAACATCTTGGATCATATCACATGGTGTAGAAGTTTATAAGAGAAGTCATAATAAAGGGAAGTGCAGAGAGATGTCACTGAGGGAGGACTGGCTTCTAGGAAGTCTAATAATACTTTGGAAAATTCACCAAAGTCTAGGGACTGCCCCTCGGCTTTACAGGTTCAGACTCAATTTTGTCAGTTTCCCAGAGTTCATCCGAGTACCGATACTCCCCATCAATAATAACATAACGCTGTGCAATACAATTGTACCTACTGTGTGTCCTTCACGATGTTGAGATGGCAGAGTCCAGGGTCGATTTGAGAATGAGATCGTCTGGGTGCTCCTTACCTTTGTAGATTCCATGTGCAGGCCAGTGCTTGGACCCTAAATACATTTTGCTGGATGGCAAATGAACCCTGAGGCCTGAGTGATTGGCTGGCTGGTTGAGTGGGTAAGTGAATAGATGGGAGTAGGTGGGTGGAGAGATGAGAAGGAGGCAGAAGAGAGGAAGAGTGAGGGAAGGAAACGTAGTAATGATCCTAGATGACGTTTATTGGACAGTACTGTGTGCCCAGAACAGTGTTTAGTGCTTTCAAATGCTTTAACCACTAAGCCCTCGTAACAGCCCCACAAGGATGGAGAGGTTGTGTTTCCCATTGTATACATGAAGAAACTGAGGTCTGGAGGAAGGTGACATGCCCAAGGACATCAGAGGAGTAAGCAGTAGGGTCAGAATACATCCACAGGAGATGAAGGCAAGTAAGGATTTTTATGAGGGCGCGATGAGAGCGAGAACGTCTACATCGATGCCACATGTGCATTCTCTGGCCGTCATAGTCGCTCCCTCCGGACAAGCTATGTAGGAAGCAAGCTGTAATTAGAAGTGTTCTTGTGGAGGTTAACCTCAGAAGGAGGGAGCATCTATGCGGCTCACATGTTCAATGCCGTCTAATGCTTCCCTAAATGTCCATAACAGGGGTGTGACTGCCAAGTGGATCAAACTCTCCCTTCACCCTTCAGAGTAACTTCTCCCCTGGACGGTGCTCGGATGGACGGCTCTGCTTCTCTATGTCCTGTGCTTCCATTGCTCATCTTTTAAATTTATACCACCCTGGAAATCAGAGATCCTTTAAGATAGAGTTCTCTGGTCTGCTTCTTGTGGAATGTATAGTTATCAAGAGCTACTGTTGCTCCCCTCATTTTTCAGTTCCTGGGCACACCTCAGTGTCACCTCAAGGTAGCGCCAAGTAGGTGGATGGGGCCAAGTCTCCTGATGCTTTCCTACTGTGCTACACCCACTGGTTGAGTGAATTAATATCATCTCACACAGTCTTATATCTATCAAATTAAAGTTGTTTTTAATGAGACGTGTCACGGTTTTTTAATGCTCCACGTGTTCAGTGGAACATGGGCTTTCTCGTCTCTAAAGGCTTAATGCTTGCCCTCTCTGAACTTCCCCAGCCACACACCTGCCCCCAGTCTGCAGGCTCGCTGCACTGGTCTACCAAGTCTGAGTGGGTCTCTGTCTTGTGGCTTAAGAACTTTGGTAATCCAATTATAGATCGTATCAATCACTCCTGTGAAATAGGCAGACATCAGGTGGACATGTCTCTTAAATCCACATACCTCTCCAATACACCTATGTTGACAACAAAATGTCAAGATTACTAGGTGTTCTGGACACCTGTCAGTCCCACAGTTAATCATAAACTCTCCCTGATGGAGCAAGGCTCTTCCACATGCCCTTCCTAACCTTGTAGGACTTTGAAGACAAATTGATGACAGCAGAAATTCTGGGAAGCTGAGAGTGTCTTCTGAGATTTTTTTTCCCCAGTGAGGAAGCTAAATGGAAATATGACTACCATGGGGAATAACTGATGGGTCATTTTCTTCAAAAAACTAAGGGACTATTTATAGAGATTTTTCCTCTTTAGGAAAGAATAAAGTCCATTTGTTCCACAATAGTTAGTAAAAAAAGCAGCCATCCCTCCTCCTATTCCATTTCACTTCCCTACACACACACACACACACACACACACACACACACACACACACACACA
>JAQQAC010018689.1:9355305-9656512 GCA_029783875.1 Phataginus tricuspis | reverse complement strand
CACACACACACACACACACACACACACACACACACACACACACACACCTCTCCCTAGTGGAAAGCCTGAAATGAATCAAGGCTGGCCTCATACAGCCAGATAGGCCTTGCCATTATTTTTTCACGTATTTTTCCTATTTCTCTGTAATGTACCTCATAAGCTCTCTAAGTACTTCATAATCTGCCTATTTTCTGTTTGATTCACCCCCTTCCCTGGCTAGCAATTTCATAGCACAAAATTACTCTTAATAGTTTCTTTTAACTCATTTAAAAATACCTCCCCTTCTCTAATTCCTTCATGTTAGACTTGGCTTTCTCCTAAACTAATCTTTGTGGTAGCAAATTAAGGTCAATATATATTAAATATATCACCTATCTGAATTTATAATGAGAATCCTTCCGTTTATTGGTATTGTTTTAGATTAACTGAAGGGTCAATGGGAGGGACTCAGAGCCTTGAGGATCAAGGTCTAAATTCTCCCATCCAAGACTGGGGAAGGAGTCACTGCACTGAAATGATGTGTCTTCAGATGTTTCTACAATAGCACAGGCTAAGATAAGTCTCCTGGTAGTGAATAAACACCTCTCAACCTGTCTGTGGGTTCAGGACAGGCCTGCTCCTGACGTTGACAGGACCCCAGGGCAAAAGTACCAAATGGAGGCCTGCATATGACATATGTCTATGTATTTAAATGTTCTATGTGAAGCTACCTGTTTTCAATAAAATATGTACTCAATGCCTCCATTGACAGTTATAAGCATTAACCTGAGTACCAAGTTTACATTTAGAATTCAAGAAACTCCTCAGAGTTCTCTTCTTGAACATGAAAACCCAAGGACACGGCAAGGCCTGGCCCTTCTTTTCCCACTTCCACTCCTGGCTGACTTATGTTCCAAGGACCCCTGTGAGCCTTCAGGTGAACACCATAGTTAGTAGACCCAAGCTCCACCAAACCTCTCTTCTCCCTTCAGCTTGAGGTGTGCATAAGCAGAAGACCTTGGGAAGAGGCTTAACCATGTTCTAAAGGGAGCTCCAGGCTGATTGGGCAGGAAATCTGTGGGATAAGCGGTCCCAGCTGCTCTGAGTATGGTCTATATAGATGTGGTTGGGGTACATACACTATAGGTAGACGTGTTCCCGTGGCTCGATGGACTTACTCCATGCGGTGGGGAGCAGTTGGAGGAGTGGGACAAAGAGGGGTTCTTGAAAAGCATGGGCCTCAGGGTAGAGGCCTCTCTTATGGGGTCAAAGGGCAGCACTGGTTAGAAACTCAGTGGAGTTCGGAGGAGTTAATGTGAAAAGAATCAGAGATGGCACCAAATAATTACTGTAAAGATATTCCCATCTTACTTTTATTAGGTAGTTGCCATTATTTTAAGCAATAACCATTTTTATTAAATTAATAAGCATTATACACTCTCAAGAATTCTTATAAATCATTGAGCCTGCTGTTTCAGCTGGATGAAACAATCTTCCGACTCTGTAGCATCTACTCCTCTCCTGTACCTGCTCACCCAGCGTGCACGTGTACACATGCAAACACATACCGAATGTCAGAGGTGAGTTTTAATTTAAATTGATCCCTGCAAGTATAAAACATAGCAAATATTTCTGAGCTAGAAGGGCCCTGAGAAATCCTTATATCTACCCCTCCTCCTGTATAAGGTAAGAACGGAGGTCAAGAGAAGGCAAGCGACCTGCCAGCGTCTACTTTGCTGACTCTCACTTCTTCAGACCTCACTGACTATGGTGACAGCAATATTGGGGCCACTGACAGGGTCACTTCTAGGGAGAGAAAAGTAGTCAGGTGTCCCCTGACCAAGGGTCATTGGTGTGACCCACTAAGAAATCAACTCTCTTCTTACCCCATTTTAGAAAATTTAGATCTACTCTAGGGTGAGGTTAACTAATCAGAAGAAATGGAAATGTTTTCGCTTGACCCAAAAGAGAGGAGATAGGCTAGTGTTTCTAAGAATTGAACCATTCTTATCCCAAAAGGATAAAGGTTTTTTTTTAAGGCAGGATTATAGAGGTAAAATGTACATACAATAAAAATGGGCAATTTTAAGAGTACTTTTTGATGAGGTTTGATACATGTTTATATTCATAACTACCACCAACAACCATGACACCATCCATTTCTTATCCCCAAAGTTCCTTCTTGCCTCTTTGCAGTCAATACCCACAGCTAACCCGAGCATCTGCTAAGTGATCAGCTCTTTGCCACTGGTGTTTTGCATTTTCTAGAATTTTATATAAATGGAATCCTATAGTACATACTTTTGTGTCTGGTTTCTTTCACTTCTGAGATTCATTCATGTTGTTCTGTATAACAGACGTTTATGTTTTAAATTGTTGAGGAGTATTTAATTATATGGATGCCCCACTATTTATTTATTCATTCACCAGATGGACGTTTAGATGGTTTCCAGTTTTTGACTGAGAAAGGAAAAAAAACCAAAAACAATAAAAGAGCATCCCCTGGCATTTGAAAGCTGGCCTGGAACTCACAGCTAGGTCATGTTATTCTCCTATAGGATGTAAACAATCTCACAAAATAAAAATCTCAGACAAGGTTATTCTGAGACCATGTAAAATGACACAAAGCAAGTCCATTTCATAATTTTGTTTAAGTACAGACAAAAACATTGTTACTTGCTACCCATAAAAAAATAAACATAGTCTTTCTTGGGTAAAATGAATGACTACTAATTCTTTATTGATTTTAGTTATATGTGTGTCTGCCTTCCCTTTAGATTTATTATTTGAATACCCAATCATAGATTGCCTTCAATTTAATGGAAAACTCTACTTCCCTAGTAGAATGAAGCCCTATGTCCTTAGACTCCTCAAATCACCCAACCAGAGTCCAAATCTTACAATAGTTTCTTTCTAATGCTCTCTTACTGAGATGCTCTAGGGTCCCCATGGTATATGTTCTCTCACTGTAATGAGTAATAAACCCAACTTGTTCAACTACAGGTATGTTCCTGGATTGTTTTGGTTGGAGGGCTCTTACTTTAGATGCTCACATACAAGTCTTTCACACATGTTTTCCTTTCTTTTGGGTGAATCTAGGAGTGGAACAAGTGTTGTATTGATAAATGTAGCTTAACTTTATAAAGACATTGTCAAATTGTTTCCCAAAGTGATCAGAGCATTTTGTGTTCCCATTAGCAATGTACGAGAGTTTTAGCTGCTTCACATCCCTCCACCCAGTACTTTATTTTTGTGGTCTTTATAATTTGACCACTTCAGTGGGTGTGTCCTGGTATATTTTTTTTAAGTGGTTTTTACTTTCCTTTCCCTGTCCACCAGTGACACTGAATGTCTTTTAATATGCTAATATGCATTCATATATCTTCTTTGGGGAAGTAACTTCAAATCTTTTGCCCATTTTTAATTGTACTGTTTGTGCTATATTCTAATAATTTTTAGAGTTCTGTATGATGGATTCAAGCCTTTTATTAAAAATAATTTTTGCATGTTTCAAAAATTTCTCCTAATCTGCAATTTACTTTTACATCTGGGTAGAAATCTCTTTTGAAGAATATACTTTAAAAATTTTGATACCTATTTTATCATTTTTGTTTTCTTTTTTGGCTAGTGCTTTTTGTGTCCTAAGATATCTTTGTTTACCTAAGGTGATAAAGATTTTCTACTATTTTTTTTCCTAGAAGTCTTTAAAATCCTGTATGTACTTTACACCTATTGCATATTTTATTTCATATTAACCATATTTTAATTGCTCAATGGCTCCGTGTGGCTAGTGATAACTGTACTGAACAGTTCAAGACTTGAGGTGTATCAATCTTACTGATCTTTTTAAAGAATCAGCTTATCATTCTTTGATTTTCTCTACTGCAGTTCTGTTTTCAACTTTACTTATTTCTGTTCTCATGTTTTTAATTTCTAGTCTTCTGCCACTTTGGGTTTACTGCTTTCTTTTTTGCCTAATTTCTTAATGTAGAAATGTATATGATTCATTTGAGACCTTTTTTATTTTCCATATAGCTTTATCCACAAATTCTGATATGTTTCACTTTCATTTAAATACATTTCAAAATGTATCCTGATCTTTATTTTGATTACTTGTTTTATCCACGTGTTATTTAGAATTGTATTTTTTTCCCAAATAATTTGGGGTTTTCTAGATAGCTCTGTATTATTAATTTCCATTTTTATTCTGCTGTCAGAAAACATATGATTTTAATTTTCTTAAATGTATTGATGCATCTTTCATGGCTCAAAATATGCATTTGGTGACTGTTTCATGTGTAGAGGAATAAAAAAAGGTTTCTTCTGCTGCTATTGGGTAAAGTATTTTATAAATGCCAATTAAGTCATGTTTGTTGATGTTGCTCGAGTGTTCTTTTTACTTATCTTCATGTGTGTATGACTAATTATTCTATCAATTACTGAGAGAGGAATATTGAAATCTCCAACAATAATTGTGAATTTCTCCATTATTTCAGTTCTATACGTTTTTGCTTTATGTATTTTGAAGTTCTGTTGTTATGTGCTTACACATTTAGAAAAACTATGCCCTTATGATGAATTGATCTTGTCCTGTGCCCTTCCTTATTCTTGGTAATATTTCTGGTTCTGAAGTTTTCATTGTACTAATGCAGCAATTGACACTTCCTTTTTATTAGTGTTGTACAGTATATATATTTTTTCATACTTTTGCTTTTAACCTATGTCTCTCTTCATATAAGTTTCTTATAGATAGCATACTAAAGATAGCAAGACAGGTCTTGCTTTTTAACTATTCTTATGATTTCTGCCTTTTAATTGCAATGCTTAAAGCATTCACATTTAATGTAGTTATTCAGTATAGTTGGATTTAAATTTACCATCTTGCAGTTTCTTTTTTGTCATATCTGTTCTTTGTTCTGTTTCTCTCTTTTCCTGCCTTCTTTTGGATTATTTGAATTAAAAAAATAATTTCATTTTATATTTACTCTGGGTCTATTACCCATAAATCTTTGTTTTAACTTTTCGTGGTTGCTCTAGAGTTGCTATGCACAGTTTTAACTTATCACAGTCTACCTTTAATTAATATCTAATAATTTCCTCTATAGTGTAAGAATCTTATAATGCTATAGCTCTCTTCTCTTTATTGTCTTTTCTGCTATTTTTGTCATTCATTTTGCTTTTATTTATGATAAAAGCCACTCATTGCTTATTATTATATTTGCTTTACATTGTAAATTATATGTTAAAGATATTAGAAAATTTGATAAGTCATCTATACTTAATTTCATATTTACCATGTACTGGTGCTTTTGTGTAGATCCAAATTTGTTCCTGATGTACTTTTCTTTCTGCTTGAAAAACCTTTTTTAACATTTCTTGTAGTGCAGGTTTACTAATAATAAATTATGTCAGCTTTTGTTTGTCTGGAAAAATGTTTATTTCACTTTCATTTCTGAAATACATTTTTCCTAGGTATAGAATTCTAGATCCTAGGTTAATAGTTTGTTTTTCTTCAGTACTTAAAAGTGGTCATTCAATTAACTTCAACTTTTATAATTTTAAATGATGAGTGTACTGTTACTCTTACCTTTGTTATTTTGTGTAACAAAGTGTATTTTCCCCTCTAGTTCTTTCCAGATTTGTCACTGTTTCTCAGCAATTTTGTAATGATGTACCTTAGTGACTCTCTTTATCTTTTTCTGTTTGAGCTTCTTTGAATTTCTTATAGTTAAATGTTTATATTGTTCTTCAAATTTGGGAAACCTTTGACTTTTTGTTCTTCAACTGTTTTTTATTCTTCCTCTTATCCAACTGGGACTACGATTACATACACTGATGTTGTTCCACAAACAATGATGCTCTGTTCACTTTTTTAAAGTTTTTTTTCTCCTATGTGTCATTTTAGATAGATTGTATTGCTGTATCTTCAAGTTTATTCATCTTTTCTTCTGCTTTGTCTAATCTTTATATCTTTTTCATTTCAGGTATTGTATTTTTCACCTCCAGAAGTTTCATTTGGGTTTTTAAAAATATCTTCCTGTTCTCCTCTCATCCTGCTCATATATTCCTTTACCTTTTTGAGCATGTGAAGCATATTTAGGATAGCTACCTTAACATCTTTGTTGACTATTTCTATCAACTGTCGTTTAGTCTGTTTTAATGAATTAGTTTTCTCCTGGCTATGACTCATATTTTCCTATTTCTCTGCATGTTATTGATTGAATTTTATTTTGGGGGGTGTTAAATTTTGTTTCTCTTTTAAGGAGTGTCATACTTTACTTTGGCTTGCAGTTAAGTTCTTCATATCAGTTTCATGCTTATAATGCTTTCCCTCGAACATTCCAAGGCAGGTTTATGGTAGCCTTTGTTGTAGGGCTAATTTAGTTCCTGCTAAGGGAATTCGTTCTGATGACTTATCCAATGCCCCATGCATTTGGAGTCTTGTCACTCTGCTAGTATGAGGGTAAATTGTTCTCATCTTTATTTAATCTCTAGGCATTGTTCTACCTTCCGCTATCTGGTGGTTCTTTCCCCAGCTTCAGGTAGTTTTCTCTCATGCATACTCATGACAGCATTCAATCAAAGATTAGGGGACCTTTCATAAGCTATCTGGAGCTCTTTCTGTGAATATCTACTCTACCATATTCTTCCTTTCAAATTTTAGCCATACTGGTCTCCTTGAACTCAATCTCCTTGTCTTCCTCTCAGTAAGACCATTGGGATTTAGTTGGGTTCACCTTCCCTGAACAGTAGCCTAGAGACTACATCATTTATTTTTATCCTCTTTGGACTCATAATCTTGTGCTACCTGTGACTCAGTCATTTCAACTGAAAATACTTTTATTTCTGGTTTTCTGGTTGTTAAGGAAGGCAGATAAATCTGATCCCAGTTTTTCCGTTATAGTCAGAAGCAGAGATCGTTGGTACACAATTTTTGAGTGACTGCTTTTTGTGTTAAGCTATCAGTCTTTTACTGATTGCCAATAAAGAAGACCTGTTGTTGAGGTAAAAGGTAAGAATTGCCTTTGCCTTAGGAGAATACAACTAAGGAAAGGATATTGAATTTTAGATTTTAAGCATATGGGCTCTTTCTATGAAGTCATAGGATCCGTCAGTAGTCCAGAAGGGCTAAGGATTATGGACTTTGTGTGGAGTTCCTAATGAGGGCATGGTAGCTGTGTTTGTGTGGAAAAGAATCACTGGGGTAAACGACATTGTGTGACTGGGGACATTCCATGTTCATCTGTCATGATGAATTTCCACCTTGCAACATCTCAGTCACTGATTCTGAGAATGACAGGCCAACCAGTGTAATACGTAAGAAATTTCTCTTCCCAAACCCATCCTCAGAAGCCAGACTAGGGCATATGAATGCACTCTCATTACAAAAAGGACTTTTCTTCAGAGTTGAGTTCAGGATGTTAACTTTTTCATTTTAAAGTATTTTAATCTTTTTTATGTTGTAGTGCTGGGCGAGAATGGAGGAATAAATTAATGTATGAGGCTCTGGCTTAGTATTTATTTCTCTTTTAGGATTAAACAAAAGATGGGCTAAGAGGTTCATTATTCCTAATGAAAGGTTCATCAATTCTTTTTGAAGAATTGAACACTTACGACTTTCAAACCTGAATTTTTTCCTCCTTCTTTATATTCTTAATTGCTTCATAAAAGAATTGAGCTTGCTTATCTGTGAATATATTTTAGATCTGACTTATTAGGCAGTGAATCGTTTTGTTAGGTCTACATCAAATTTTATATGTAGTATGGTTTGTTACATATTATAGATGATGCTGTTTTGGCTCATCAGGATTACAAAAAAATTAGGTCTTTGTTATGTACAATCACTCTAACTTATAGGATTTTTAGTCACCATACTAAGAAAGTTAGAAAGACAAGAAACCTTTTCAGAACCAAACAGCTTGACACTAAGGGGAATGAGACCATACTTCAGGACAGACTGTAGTTATGACAGTGAGGTATTACCTTCTAGGTGGCCTTTTGATCCTTTCCAGCTCCCCTCCCAACTACTCTTCCATTTTAGTCATGATGTATATGCCTCGGCATCTCTCCATTTTTGCTCCTGCTTTTTCTCCTTCTATGGATTAACTGTCTTATCTCTTACTCATGGCTTCTGCTTTTTTATGGCTTTACTACATTATAGCTTCTGCTTCCTGACTTCTTTCTTAAGTATCTTCTCTTCTGAACTACTCCAATGTCTGTTTAATATTTCTATATTCTGATTGGGTTGAACTCTCATTCCAGGTCACATCTTAGGCTGCTCCAGAACAAGTGCTCATCCTCGGTCCAGTCACTTGTCATCATGTGGTAGGAATATGTACGACCAAACTGGGGGCTCATCCATAAGGAACCACTTACGAGGGTGCTGACATTTTCGAAGGCTCTGTGAGGTATTCCAGACATCTTGTATTATCTTTCTAATATATACATGTCAACTAAATAATCACTGAATGAATGAATTTATTAAAGGATAAATGCATTCTACTCTGAGTGGATGAAGAACACTTAGCTGAAATATCTTTTATGTTTTAAATTTCCATCCTATTTCATTTCTGTCTGTCTTTTCTCCCTATATAACTTCTTTTCTCTCTTGCCCCTTATATCTCAAACTGAAATTTGGTAACTCCAAGAAGACCAGATCCTTTATTGTTGGATGAAGTAACGTGTTTACTTTTCGGTACCATCCTATTTCCTGGCAGCTAAGTGCTTTGTTCCTCCTTGGCTTTATAGGATGGCTGAGAAGAAGGAATGAGATTTTCATCTAGATTCACCAACCTTAGTGTCTGTGCCATAAAAAGTGCTTAATATCAATTGGGTATTATTTTCCTACACTCCTCATGACTGGTTCTTCATTTAGGCATATCCCAAATGCGAAATTTACTTTTATAAGTATTCCTTTTCATATCAGGAGGTATTCCTTGTTTCTGTACCATCAGTGGTGTTGGGGGGCAGTAAATTGAGTAAAATAATCATTTTAAAGGGTTAATAATTTATTTCTCCCTCTTCATAAGATTTTCATTGTTAAAATAAGATTTTGTTGATTTCAAGGAATTAAACTCTAACTATGTATACATACTTTTAGCAAATGCAGGGTGAATAAGGAACCTCTCTTTTATGACTGTTCAAAGTTAGGGAAAGAAAGTAGGAAATATTTATTTGGGCTTATTTGGCTTTTACCGTTCAAGGGCTGAATAAATCTAATCAATGCAGTTAGGGTCATGTTTAATTCTTACAATTCCCAGAAGTCAAGGACCAGGTCTGTGCATTATATTTATTGAAAACCTTCAGCAATCAAATACTTAGAAAAAGCAGTTTTGACAACTGAGTTAACAATACTGTAGTGAGAAATATTTTCATGTTTTAGAGAAGGCATGAATGAAGTTCTAGAGATTCTTGGTCAGCCTAATTGAAGAGATGGATTTTTATTCCTAGACTTTCTTATGTATCTTCTGTTGTCCCTAGAGCCCCTACGTGGTCACGTTGTTGATGGTGAAGTGAACATTCCCTCTTGTTTGGAGCTCACTGAGAAAGCGGGTACTGGTCGAGTTGAGTTGCCAATGGCTGCCAGGCCCTGGAGCATTTATAGCTACTCAGAAAATAGTTACCATTTTTTTCTTTGCTTGAGGTGGATAAAGTATAGGCAAACTTCTGTCCAGACTGCAGGTGTAGCTGCTTGCTTTTGGGACGTCTTGCTCGCTGTGATTTTAGCAGTGTTTCAGCAGCTGTGCAGCCAAGCAGAAATACCACACTCTGTAAAAAACCTGAGGTCAGCACAGTTTCTTCCTGGGGAAATTGTAACATTTTGTGCTGAGACGGGTGTCTGGGCTAGAGAACGGGAGAGAAAACACAGTTTCTGGGGTGTCCCAAACCCTTATCTCTTTGCAGAACACAGAGCCAAGATCCCAAACTCATTCTTGGTGGAAAGGCAGTCTCCCTTCTCTCGGGGCTGCTGGGAGAATGCAGGGTATTTTGTAAGTCACACTGCCAGAGACCTTTACATCTAAGTGCTGTGTGCTTTTGGGGGTCCTGACATCTTGTTCTTGCCTCTTGCCCATTTGATGCATCATTGTTCTGCGTGGAATGGCTTGCCTCCTCTGGACTAACTGTTCTCCGTCCTCAAAAATACTCAGTTCTTCAAAACAGTCTTTCTCTAACTCCACACTTCACTCGTGCCTCTTCTCCACCAATTTTAGGCAGTTGAACTCTGGTTCTTGCAGTCTTCTGTGCTTGCCTCCAACCTAGAGAGCACACAAGACTGTAAAAAAAGGCTTCTGTTTATGAGTCTGTGTCTCCTGTTGGTCCATGAGCACAGAGAGCATATTTTATTCATCACTCTATCTGGATGGTTTAGGGTTTAGTTTAAAAGCCTTCAAATGAAGACATCTGGATATAAAACCACTCTGTCTCTTATTTTCTTCATGAACTTAAAATGCAGATAATAGTGCCTTGAAAGTTCATATAATTAAAAAAATATGCAAGTTCTTTAGCTTAAACATTGGGATTTATTTTTATTGAATGAATAAATCAGGACCCTCTTTGAAGGAGAAAAAAATGTCACAACGATACATAGGTTAAGGAGGACATAAGAGAGAGGAAGGTGTGGATAGCAAAGAAGCCAGCCTTTTATTAACATGGGTATAGGAGGGGGTGGTGGGATGTTATGGGCTGATTCTAAATGTTTATGTCTTCCCAGTCTTTCATGGTGCAGGCAGGCTGGACCGCCCCCTATTGGTCAGCCTCAGGCTCCTTCTCCACTGCAGTCTCCATCCCCCACACCACCCTGAGTTGTTGCCTGGATTTCCAGGTTCTGTGGGCAGAGATGTATCAGAATAAGGTGTCAGGGGAAAGAGCTCTTTTTGTTTGTTTGTTTAGATCAAAGCTTAGGACATATCAGCTGGACCCTGACCTTCTCTTAGAAGCACTAGAGTGGTTCTGCTTGTTCCAGTGAATTTCCGTTTGTGCAGAAATATGTGATTAATGCAGGCCTATTTCATGTCTCGCCTTTCTGGAGGGAAAAGAAAAAATGAGGAATTTGTCAGTCCATGAGTATACCTGAGAGAGTATCAATGTAGATGACAAGATCGCTGAGGTACGAGATGAAGTAGCAGCCCTCAGTGTTCTGCTTCTGTAGACACAGACTGCATAAGCATTCCTTGAAGATTTCTGACATGTTAGCGCAAATTTTTTTCATATGATCTCTTCATGTGAGATAGGTATTATCTTTGCTGTTTTGTAGAAATAGAGTCAGGGGTAAAGTAACTTCCCCAAAGGCACATAACAAGTAAGTGGAAGCCAGGATTTGAACCTGAGTCTGCCTGACTGTTAAGTTCAGCTTCTCCCCCTTAACCTCAGCTGTTTCCCTTGTACTGAAAAATACTTTGCCCCAAAGTACAAATTCCAATGTCAACTACAACCTTCAATTTCATATATTTGGGTGCTGTGGACACACTTGTGAATCTGACAAAAGCTAAACTTCTTTCTCCTGGAAAAATATACTTATGTACCAAATTTTACATCTAATTTCTTGGATTAACAGAGCCCTGAATCCCATCTGTGGGATTTGTGATCTGGTCCAAATCATCATTTTACTTATGGGAAAACCAAATAACAAGAGAGAAGGAAGGAAATATTTAGTCAATCAGAATCCAGAATTTAGAATCCAGGCCTTTGAAATCTCAATCTAGTTTTACTTTGCTGCTCAATGGGCCTCTCCTGCTCAGGTGTGCACTGAGAAAAAACACTCAGGGAAAGAATAAAAGTCAAGTGAAAGGAAGGTAACTGCTTTAATTATATAACCTCCAATTTCTAGGCCCAAATTGCTATTGGCTGGGAGGACACTGACAGTGAGGCAGAGCGTGCTGGTGGTCTTCACTCTTCCAAGTGTTATTGGTCCAAGAAGCCCGAACACTAAGGGGAAGCTTACACATAGAAAAAATCTGCAACATCAATATTCTAGCCTTGCCGCACGCCCTATAGATCGATGGCTTGTTCTTATCTGCCAGCATCCACTGACATATGTCCCTGGGATCGAAGAAGGAAAAGAAATTGCAGGTAGGGTTTGCAGCTGGCTGGCATGCTGTGTTTTTATTGAGAGGCTTTACTGTCCCCACATTGCCTGGATTCCCAAAATCCATGCAGTCAAGAGTCTCAGCATGCATGGGAAGGTAATGGAGAGCCCTGCCAGTAAGCTTCTGCTTTTCCACACTGGTTGGCTCATTACCATATTGGAAGATCATCTTCAAGGGCTCTGACTCTTATCATATCAATTCTGTGTTTTTATGAGAGAACAGAGGAAATCCATGTTGTGTATAAATGTAGATCCTTATACAAACTTACCTAGGGTACTTCTAAGGGTAGATTACACACACCGTTAAGTTCAGGGCCCACAAAGGAGGAAAAATTCATGAAGGTACACTGTAATTTTGATTAATTGCACAAAAGCACCTCTCAGGTAGAATCAACTCTTACAAACTCTTATTGAGTATGTGCCTGGAACTGTATTAGGTGATGGAGATGTAAAAGGAGCAAGAGTCAAGGCTTCTATCCATCTGTCTATCCATCTGTCCATCCATTCTTTCAGGGAAAAGGTATTCTAGGATTTCTACAGGAGCACAGAAAAAGTTAATGTAAGTCAAATTAAACAATTAGGTAGGGCAGCCTGGAGGAATTGGCCATTAAGCTGAACTTTAAAACAAAGTGGCACACCCTGGATAAATTGAAGATTCATGCAGAATGAGTGGGGCATTTATTTGATGCAGAGGGTGTCTGATGCATGTATACAGCATTGAAGCATTGTACCCAACTAGCATGATGGGTTTAGTGAATTGTATGTATTTCAGTATCACTGGAGTAAACGTTGTGTGCAGTAGAGCAGTGGAGGCAGGGAGAGAAGAGCCTAGGGTAGGGACTGGGTCACAAAGAGTTTTATGTGCTAAGCTAAGAAGTCTGAACTTTATCTTGAAAACTAAGGGGAGCTATTGAAGGATTTTAATAAGAGCAAGTGGCAGTATCAAATTTACATTTTGGACAGATTACTCTGTCTGCAGGGAGGAGGTTGTGTTGGAAGTAGCCAGACTAGAGATTGAAAGATGAGTTAGGAGGCTATTGCTGTAATCCAGATGGATCGAGAATAAAGCAGTAACAGTTACTAAAGACAGGAAGGCAGATACATTAAAAAAGACAGGTAAGATGTAGGATATAAAAGATTTGACGTTTTTGTAAGTTGAATTGAAAGGAGAGAAGAAATGAAGGATTCTGCTTCAGGCAATTATTTGTACGGTGGTACCATTCACCAAAATAGTGAATATAATCAGAACTGCATGAAGCAAGAGCATTAACTAAGGCAAATGAATGGTTTTTAGAATACTTTGAATGTGTAGTTGGATGAATATTTAAATGCAGATTCCAGCATCACAGTTCAATATATGGGTCTCAGGGAAGAAATCTGAGCTGAAAATAGATTTTGGATTCATCATTCATAGCTGGCTATAGACAAGATCACTCAGTGAGAATATGAAGGTAAGGATGGAGTCCAGGAAGTAGACCACGGAGTGGCCAGAAAGGGTAGAAGTAAAAGTGGAGAAGAGTTATTTCAACAGAGGGCAAGAGAGGAGAAATTTGTAGTAAGGAAGAGTTCTACGTGGTTAAGTGCTCTGGAAGACACACAGGATGGTTTAGGGAGTTCAGCGGTACGGTGGGCTTTGGTGTCCTACGAAAGATCAGTTTCAGGAGAGGGGCACAGTTGGAAGCCATATTCTAAGGAGATGAATGGTGAGTGAAAAACTAGAAATAACTGATGTAGATAATGCTTTCCAGAAGATAGTGAAGGGAAGGAGGAAGGTAGGAAGGTTGGGCAAGGGGATACATTTTTGATTTGTGTTGTTTTACTTTGGGAAACCCGAAAGTGTTTATTTTCTGAGTAGGAAGAACTCTTATAAAGGGAGAAGTTGAATAAACAGAAGAGATAAGTGATGCAGCAGAATCCACTGGGAGGTACAAGGGGATGGGACCCAAAACATTAATAGAGGAGAGATGACTCTTAGACAGCAGACGAGAAGGAAGAGGGAAGAGTGGGCACAGAGGGAGGTAGAGATGCAGGTGGCAGGGGAGGAAGCTCAGAGACTCATTGCCGGTGGGCTGTATTTTCACCATAATGACATAGGCAAGTCTTTTTTGAGGATGGCTGGGAGGCACCGTGAAGGGCATGGGGTAACTGGAACTGGAAGTAACTAGAGGCCATTACAGGATCACCGGGCAGTGCTGAGGGCCCAGGATATTTGAAGTTGTAGGGCCCCAGTGTGGGCTTCAGCAGAACCACCTGAAGGGTCACTTGAGTGCTGACCACACATCAGACTGTGGTCTGGAACATGGTCCCACCTTTCTACAATGCCAGGGAGTGGCTGTGGGGTGGAAGATGCCTTAGCAAGCAGGGAGGCAGAATATCCACTCTCTTAATCTCACTAGACCGTGTTCGAGTTATGTGACCTTAAGTTAGTAACTTTATTTTCTGAGCCTTATCTCTCTTATGTGGAAAAGGGCTAAGATTGTGTATCTCAAGCGTAGTTACTATGTATGAGAATTCACCCTGTCAATTATTTAATGATAAGTAAAAGCGATGGATGTTTTTCTGAATATGAAAAATGAATACAGAATCTTTGGAGAGCTTACTATCTGACATAGAATAAAAGTAAATGCAAGTTGACACCGTTGAAAGGCAAAGTTGAAAAGCACTGAACAGAAAGGACCTTTGAGACATAGATGAAAGCATGGGAAAGTGTCTCCTTTTCTTTCTTTTTAAGCAAAAATTTAAAAGTTACAAGATAAGATAGCATGACCAAGATGCACAAAATATCTTTAAGAATCTCATCTGAAAATGAGGACTAAAGGGACTTTGGCTGGTTGACTAAGTGGGAGGTAAATATGGGGAATAGGAGCTGCCCATCAGAAGTGGGTGACAGTGATGGAGGACAATGCTGGTATAGGTCTTCAAGAAGCTGCCCCAAGGAACAGACATCCAGAACATTCTGCATGTAAAGATAAGGCGGGGGTGGTGGTGGTGGTGGTGGGGGGTGTTCAGCCATTTTGGTAAACTTCTAGGACTTTTTCTGAGACAGCTGAGGATGGGCCTCCTTTTCTCTGAGACCCCAGTAGCCAGGTACTGCCTCCACCCCCACCTGAGCATCATGTCAGGTGAAGTATGTGTGTACGTATACGGGGCTGCTGCAGCTAATCTCTTATTTATAAAATCGATCCACTTTCCCAAAAAGCACTGTATATTCTGAAATGCCATTTTGTACAAAACACTTTGAGGAGGAAACAATTATAGAACGACGGAAGTGGTCTGTAACCTGGAATGAAATAGTGAGTTACAGATGATAAGAATTATAGAAATCCATGGGAAGGTGATTGGGCCTCCTGGGCTGGAAGATCAGAACTGAAAAAAAATGTCAATACTGAAAGAGCCCTAGAAATAACATAGTTCAATTGTTTGTGTGTTGGGCCCCTTTCCAAACTCAACTCCACTTTACAGGTGACAAGACTGAAGCTCGGAGAGGTGAAGTCACTTACCTAGTCACAGAGGGAATGAGTGGCCGAGCTGTAGTAGACGAGTGGAAAATGTCAGAAGCAGCCAGGAGGGGGTTGAGCACAGTCAAGAATCATCTAGTAAGAGTAGCAACTGTCACGAAAATAATTCCCATGGATGGAATGCTTAGTAGGCACCATCACTGCGTCGGGCATTGTATATGCATTATTTTCTTTTCATACATGGGGCCATCTGTGAGGTAAGTTGTTGGTTGTAATGGACATTCATCTCTTAAAAAAAAAAATTGGCTCTTCAGAAACTGCATCCCCTTCTGGTGTTCGAAGAAGTTGCTTTTTCAGGTGGACAGTGACTTCCATTTTAGAAGTTGGAAATGCAAGGTAAAGAGTGAAAAGGAATATTCCCAAAGATGACAGGCTCTGAAGACAGACAGTTGAGGTTTTAGTTCCAGCTTCGCGTGCACTGGCCACGTGAGGGGGCCCCACTGTACCTGTTTCCTTGCTGCTGGGAATGGGGATGACTTACAGACTTCACAGAAGTCTTGTGAAGATTAAGTGACTATTTGGATTAATGAATATTTGAAAATATAGAGAAGTGCCCAGTACATAGGAAATACTCAAATAATACTCAATTTGCCATGCAAATCGCCTGTGGCCTGATTGTGGCTGGACATCTCCCGTCTTGGTTTCTGCCTGAACCTCTCCTCCCAGTCAATTCAGTAAACCACCTGCTGCCTTCCAACAATCTTTGTTTCTGCCTAAGGTAACCAGAAACGTTTTCTGTGGTTTATAACCGAGAACCCCAACGAGGAATCCTCTTACCATTACAGTTTGTAATTGGTTACTGTTGATGCATATATACACACCAGCAGTTTTTGCAATAGTCTTAGAAGTCAAGGTACAATGGATTACTTGACTCTCTGTCATGTGTGGAGGATTTTGAAGTTGTCATAAGCCTGAGAGCACCTGGCTATTGAACACCTACTACATGACAGATAAATGTGTCCTTTATTGTATTCAATCCCTATAATTATCATGGAAACCTTGCATTTTTATTTCTATTTTTACAAATAAGGAAATGGAGTTTAAGAGGCATTAAGGAACAAGCCCATGGTTGTATAATGAATCAGGAGTGGCCAGACTTTGAATTTTAGCATGTCCTGTTACCAAGTCTCTGAACTTTTCAGTTCCTCAAGCTGACTTTCTGCAGAAGTGTTATCTTTTAAGTCTTTACTTTCCAAATATGCATATGCAATATTCATCACTTTTTTTTTCTCAAAGAACACAGACATGACCCCAGATCCTCATGTTAGACCTCCAAGCTTTGTTCATGTCCATCCTCTTAACCCTCTGCTGCCCCCACATCTGTAATTAGACAGGATTTGTTCCATTGCCACCACACATCATTGTTTCCCTCCATTTCCCCAGTTTACATGCCTGAGTTGTCCACAAAACCTTCTGTGTGTGAGTCCTTGGGCTCATAATGTTCTTCTCTCCTTCTCTGAATGTTTGTAGCATCTCCGTTCCATGCATCTGGAGTCTTTAACAGCTTCTTATTTCTATTGTCTCATCAGTCCTACAAAACTGTTCTGATTCTAGACGGCATGGATTTACCCCATTCCTTGTTGAGGTCACCTATATGCATCCATGTTAGAAGGCATACATGTGGCAACTCTAAAAGCACCCCAAATCATCAAGGCTTTGCAGTCTTAGATAACAGTGACCCTTGCATGAGATGATCCAGTCGGTAGGGACTCTGCCAAGCATGGCTTGTGACCAGTTGACAGCATCTGGCTGCCCCAGAGCACTGGATAAGGTGCCCTGCTTTCTAGCCCGCACTTCCCTCCCAAGCCTGTGCCCTGGCCAGAGTTGTCCCAGAGGAAGAGACACCTTTCTCTAGTTTGCACAAAAGCTCCCCATAGCCTCTAGAGGCCCTGGGCACAGGTTTTGTTTAAAGTAGGAAGGTCTGGTTGTAGACAGATATTATTAAGCCCTTTCTTACTCAGAAGTCAAGACATTGATATCGCTGATGGTTTTTCCTTCCATGGAAATTTTAACAGAGACCATGTCCTCAGAGAAATTTAGTTTTATATTTACCTGAAGACAAGAGGAATAAATGTGCCCAAGGACTGCTGATTTTAGTAAATTGCTTACCTTCACCATGATTTGAAAGGGTTTTGAGACTTGTTGTTCAGGGAAATATGAAGGAGATCAGAGGAAGGGGCTGACCTACCAAGCCTGCCTCAGACTGGAGCTGAAAGGGATCTATATCCCCAAAGTCCTTGACCCTTTTCCACATGTACTTCCATGTCCCTCCCCGCAGCACCACACTAGACATGCACACATGTGCACACACACAAGCACACACCCACACTTCTGTGATCTGTGTAAGCTACATTGCACCCCCCAAGCCCCTGTGCTTCAGACTCTTATAGAACCCAAGCCCCCTTTCCATTTTGACCAAGGAGAAGGAAAATACAATGTCCTCTTTTTTTAGGGAAAATAAGATTTGGAGTGTTAAAAGGAGACAATAATTTGAAAAATAAAACAAAACCAGATGTCACAAACAAGTATAGAGGTGTTTTGCAGAACACAGATGTCTGAGCATAATTTTAGACACCGTTTAGCCAGAAAACAGTGACCCATTTTTTCAGAGTGATTAGGGGCCGGTTTCTTCATTTCTATTCCTCATCTTCTCTGGGATGGATACAAATCGTGATGTTGAGGGATTTCTGGTCTGTGGTAGATTTCAGTTAGTGCAACTTTTGGGTTATGATGGAGTCCTTAGTCTCCCTCCCAAAACCTGTGTCTAAGACTAGTCGCCTAGCCCATCACCGCCGGTCACCCTCTCTGGCCTGGGTGGGGTGGAGTGGGAGTTCAGCGGATGACCACATGCATGCTTGGAGACCACCCTCCCTCAGATCTTCTCCCCTACCCACCAGGAAGAGGGTCCCATCCTATCTGATTTTATACATGCCCCTCAGGGCAGCAGTGACTCTTCACACAGACTTCAGAGTCATTATTTCCCTTTTTTTTAGGCATCTTTATGGCATCAGTCAATAAGCTCTAATTTTGTCCTTGAAGAAAAGGTTTATTTTTCTGAAACGTTCATTCATATTATTAAGGCTGGTTCTGTTCCCTTAGCTAACATACTGATCCAGTGTCTTAAAGATTTGGTGGCCACATTTCCAGACACAACATTGGGATACATGGTCTGACAAGGTGATAGAATATTTGGAATCGGGACTGACCTAGAAAATTCAGGACGTGCAGCTGCCATGTAAAATGGCCAGGAAGCCTGGGTAACATGCACCATTTTTCCTGAAGCCTCTCTGCATCATGACAGCTTCATGTGATGGGCCCAGATAGCCTGTCTCTTTCTGTTTTCGGTCACCCAGTTAGTAAATCCCTATTTGCTCTTGGAGGGTGAATCTTGCTTTGAGCTTATTTGCAGCACAGGGGTCTTCCCGACCCTTCTGTGGCTGAGGGAACCGGCCTCGCCTCACTGAAGTTCAGGCTAAGGCAGGCTGGCCATCTCTCTGCCAGGCTGTTTTCAAGAGCTAGCATGCAAAGGTAGAGATGGAGACTCTAGGTAATAAAAGAGAGGAAGGGATTTTCCCCTTGGGGAAGACAGGAGAATAACAGAGTGAAAGGAGAGGAGCATGCTAGCATTTCCTGTTCTGCACTCAAAGGAGGAACTGAAATCGATTTTGGGGGTAGATAGATCTACAGGGCTAGTTTTCTTGAGAAGCTTTGTAAATTTCTAGGCAAGAGTATTCTTGCTTAGGATCCAGATGGCAAAAAAGAAGACAAAATTTAGGAGAGGGGCTCTCTTCTTATTTTTGGAGCTCAGGTACCTCTAGGATTTATGGTTTGGGAAGCAGAGGGAGAGAACACCTGCCATGGACTGGAGGTGTCCCCCATAATTTCCATCTGTTGAAGCTCTAATCCTGCATATGACTGTATCAGGGATAAAGCCTTTAAGGAAGTGATTAAGGCTAAGTGAGGTCATAGGGTGAGCCCTGATCTGACTGAACTGGTGTCCTTATAAAAGAGGAAGAGATGCTGGAGAGCTTGCCCTCCCTTGGCCATGAGAGCATCCAGAAGGCGGCTGTGTACAAGGCAGGAAGAACATTCTCATCAGGAACTGGACCCTGTTGGAAACCTGATCCTGGATTGAATAGTCCCCAGAACTGTGAAAAAATAATGTCTGTGGTTTAAGCCATCCAATCTAAGGGGTTTTGTTATGCAGCCAGAGTAGACCAAGAAGGCAGCCTTATCGCAGACATTGTTGATTCCCACCGTATGGCAGGCATGGCAGGTAGAGAGAGCAAAGGTTCAGCAGGAAGGCTCTGGGGCAAGATTACAGGGATTCACATCCTGCTTTGCCACTCACCAGCTCTGCATTATTGCCTGTTACTGGACTTCTCTGTGCCTTGATTTTCTTATCTGGTAAATGGGTCTGATATTTGAAGATTAAGTTAGCAAATACATGTAAAGTGCCTAGAGCAGTGACTAGCAAGTGGAAAGTTCTCAACAAGTGTTTATGATTATGGTTTACCCTTACTTTCGTTGTTGCTCTGAGGGATTTAATTATTGGTTTGCTATTGTTTTTATTGTTGCTAAGAGTAATTCAGAGTAGGGTACCGCTAATGGAATTATTTTTGAGCTCATTAGATATCTTGCTGGAGCTCTCACAGACAACCTGTATAAGCTTTTATAGGGGGCATTGAGAATCTGTAGTCAATCAGTTGATATAAAAGCCTTTGCAAATTTGGACATAAATATTAATGCAATCTCATTTATACCCATAGGCTGATGAGGATGGCGTGTATACGCATAATATATAATTACTGCTTTATAATGTTTCATGCAGCAGAAACTGCTGGTTTTTCACTGAAGTCCATGCTTTGCTCTTCTTCCTGGACAGAAAGAATGTGATGCCAACCTCTCCTGCTGGGAGGTGCATCTGTGTGGTGGAGGTCCTGCTGGGATGGGATGACATGGAAATGATGTGCGACACCCAGGCTTGGTCTGTGAAAACTTCCAACAGACACATCTTGTGCATTTCTTCCTGTAGGTGGCAGGAATGAAAATACCTCTAAAGAACAACACCCAGATCTTGAAAATGGCAGAGCCTCTGAATAATTGTCAACTGTTCATTCAACCAGAAAGAAATAAGCTTTTATTGGGTTTGTGCTATACATTTTGAAGGGTTATTTGCTACTACAGTTAGCTTAATATACTTCAAATATTGTAAACCTATCATAAGCATAAAATAACTCTTTCACATTTCTTCAAAAGGGTTATTTACTCATAGCATTATAGATGTAGCTGTTTCTTTGAATAAGCATGACTCCTGGGATTTGATCAGAAAGCATTTGTATATTTATTTTCCACTGTCTCTTTATACCTGCTCAGTGGTAGAGGTCCTTCATATTCCATGGACACAAACTAGGGTAAACCCCACAATTTTTCTGGCCACTTCTAGGAGAGACAGAATCCTCTGTCTATTTAATATTGCACACACAAACTCAATTTGGTAATTCACACGTCCATTCCTACATAATAATTCCACCTTCGTTGAAAGGTCACATTTTACTCCTTCATCTCCTCCTTGCTAGGAGCATGTAGCCCATGGGTCTTCTGCCCTGGGGAAAGACGGTATAGTTGGTTTCTTCTCTCTCTCTCTCTTTTTTTAAATCTCCTGGGGTGGAATATGGGGTGAGAGTATCAAGGGCATGCATAGAGATAAGGGGAGAAGAAAAGTTCTGATCTTATAGGCACTGCTAAACCTGAGAGGTAGATGTTTGTATCTGTCTCTTTCTCTTGAGAGGCTCTTTTATAAGCCCTTTGGAGGCTTTCCATCACTGGAGGTCTCTCACCTTCAATTCCTTCATCTGGTTTGTGTTTTCCCCATCCAACTGTGTTCCCCCCTCAGTCTGTACAAGTCCATGACCCACCTCCAGGTTCCTTCTGTTGAAGTCTCAGCACCCTTAGGCTATTTTGAAAAGCATTTAAAACAATTCCAATTCTGACTCTCTCTTTGGTATCCTTTGATCTGTCAACATTAACTCCTGCTGCTTGGGTGAACAGCTAACAGGGGCAGAAACCCCCCTTTGTTCTATCATCCAAACAACTAGCCAGCTAATCTTTTGTTCTCTTGATTTCCAGAATGGTATTAAGACATCAGTCCACTGGGGCATCCTTGCCCACATACAACATAGGAACACAGATCAAGCCTATTGAATTTTCTCATTTAACCCTTCTCTCTTAAAGTTAGGTGAAGGTCAAGAGGGGAGACCCCAAAGAGATCCTCCATTTTTTATTTTCTTGACCCTTATATATCCTTGATGTGGGCTAGGTGGTCTAAGAAGCATGACACCAGGTCTTACCATTTTCTCTGAAAATGTGCATCTTGATATTTATCTGAACCTGGTATCCAATATATTTGTGACTCATGTAAAGCTTCCAACTTAATACCCTGCTCTAAAGAGGTTACGTGAAATATATGTCAAAAACTAGGGCATGAGGTTCTGAGCCTTAGCAAGTAGGCAGCTGGTGAAACAGTAAATAGAAATTTATATTTGTTGATTCATTCAGCATTTATTGAGTCTTTATTACATAACTTCTGAAAAGGGCATTAGAGGTAGAATGAAGTATAAAACATACATAGTCACTACCGTCATGGAGCTTATGGGGCCCAGATAGACACATAATAATTAAATAACAAACAAAATAATATACAATTTATAATAGCAGTGATTATATGGAAGAATATTATTGGGTGTTACAAGAGAGAATAAGAGAAACAGCTGATTTAGATGTAAAGGTGTCCAGATGAAAACCTGTGAGAAGAGTATTCAAAGGAGGGGAACACTGTCTTCAAAGTCGGTGAGACTACAAATAGCAAAGCAAATTTGAAGAATTAAAGGAAGACCAGAGCTGTTTTCCATAGGAGCCCAGTCATTTAGTGCCTTGGAAGCCACATACAATATTTTGGACTTTAATCCTTAGAGCAATAGAACCCATTAAAGCAGGAATGAGAGGATCGGATGGATTTGTGCTTAGAGATAATCACATTAATCACTTGTAAAGAGAATGGATAAGACTGGTTGTGGACCTAGAAGAAATACCTTTGTGGTAATCCAGAAGAAATGCAGTTTGGACCTGGTGTATTAATGGAGACAGATAGAAAGAAAAGGGCTTATTTGGGATATATTTTGGAGGTAAAAGGACTTAGAATTGAATTGGATGAGGGAAAGGGAGGTGTCAAGGACAACCTCCAGGTTTACAGCATGGGCAAAAGGTGACTAGGTGGTAAGAGTAACTCTGAGCAGTCGTTAATTTTAGGTAGGCTAAAGATAAGAAATTTAGTTCAAGATGCACTGATTTTGAGGAGTCTTTGGGATATCTAACAGAGGCTAACTAGACAGTTCTGTATGTGGATCCAAAACTCAGAAGAGAAATATGAACTGGAGATAAAAATGTGGGAACTGGTGGCATACACTTGGCATAGAGGAGGAGTAACCAGGGAGATGATAAGAAAGCCAGGAGAGTGTGACATGATCAAAGCCAAGATATCAAGAAAGAAGGGGTGGCCAACTGCTTTGGAGTTGGTTGAGATATCATTTAAGGAAATGAAATGAAATGTGCCCATTGGATTTTGCAATATGGGAGCCATTAATGATCTTAGCAAACCCAGTTAGGGTAAATGGTAGCGTCAGAAGCCAGAGGAGCGAGCTCAGAAGAAACATTATTGGAGTGGATAGCAATCATCCCAAGATCAAATATTAGAATAGAGTTCGTGAGAATATTATCAGAACGTGAGATTCAGATAGCAGAGAGTACACGTAAGTCAGGAATCAAGGATGCAGAAGGAAGCCAGGGCAAAATATGGCAAAGTAACAAATAACAATCTAGAGTAACAGGATCCTTAGTGATAATTTAATCAAATTTTAACTCCAGAGATGACTAAGGTGAACCTTAGAAATGGCTTGGTAGAGATCACACAGTAAGAGTGGCTGAGCTGGAATTTGAACCCTTTCTGGAATCTGGGTCCATTTCTCTTTCTGCTATATTTTATGTCACCTCCCATGATCTGCCTGTTCTAGGCAAGAGACTCAGAAAAAGGATTACAGCTCAGTAGTCAGGCAGCACCTGGCCCTCCCATCTGGAAAAATCTCATTGGAGCAGACATAAGTGACCTATAACTCACAACCAGCAAGCCAGGGTCAGAAATAATCAAGCCTCTGCCTCCTAATTTATCAGCACCTGGAAGTGTGCATCTGCAGATCTGTCTCTTTGAGTTGCTCAGGCACGGGCCACACAGCTCTCCCTCAGTCCTCCAGTGGCAGGAGGACTTCATAAATGACATTTGATTATGCTCAACACAGCAGCCAGGGGCTGTGCACCAGCTTCAATAAAGACGGCAAACAGAGCGATCTCCATAAAACACGGAGCCCCAGGGAATGGAATCGAAATCTTAATGTTGAGAATCCTCGGCCACTAAGGCAAATGACAGCAAAATGCGAACAAATTGCAAAACCAATAATAATAAAATTTCTGCTTGTGCTGCCTGCAAGACATCAGCTCTCCAATAGCACCCCAGCAAGCAGAGTCATCTCTTCATGGGGTCAGTGGAGGCTCTCAGAAGCCTGCTTGCTGGGGTTCTCAGCTGGAACCCAACGTTGCCAAAATAGTTTTGTGTTCAATTGAGTTGGGACCCTGTAATCCTGCCCTTCTGCCTGAGGGGAATTATAGGTAAATTTAGCCTTATTGCCAAGGCAGGAATGTTCTTTGACACACACAAATCTGGATTATTTAGATTTCTCAACTATTAAGTTTTGAATGAAATTTTTGAATTTTAATGCTGGACGTTTTAGAGAGACCTTTAAGTCCACTCTCTACTCACAGAAACTAAGAACCAGGGAAATAGCAGACTTTGTCCCAAACCACACAGCTTGTGACAGCACTTGAATTGGAATCTAGGGTTCTGAATACGCAATCGCTTCTCCCAGGCATAAGCAGTAAAGGAGAACTCACTATTAAATAAGGGACTAAATAAAGATGTACTTTTTTTTTTTTTCCCATTCTAGAGGAACTACAGAATTTACCTCAGGGTAAAATTAATTTTTCTGTTCAGGAACACACTTTCATTTTTTTTCTTGGTCATAAAAGGCACAGCCTTGGGTCTCATTTAAAATGAGGAAGTGAAGTCAACTGGATAAAGCTACATAGTACAATAAAAGCGTCTTGTCCCTGGGGCCAGAGAGATTGTTTTGAGTCTTCTGATTGGGGATAGTGGTGGGGTAAATTTCTTCTGGAGTGGAGTTCTGTTGGGTTCTTTGCTTGTGGATACAAGGACAGATGGTCGAGGCTGAGTGAAAATTGGCTGTGGGTTCTACAGATTCCTACAAGGAGGGGAGCAATGCCCCCCTGACCCTTGCAGTGGAGGTGGCTGGGATCTTTACTAGGCAGAATGTCTGATTTGCCCTGACCTTATCCCCATTAGCCTTCCATAAAAGGCTTGTTTCACGGCTGAGCATCGTGTTAATGGTGTTGGGTAGAATGAAAGCCAGTGCAGGGCATCTGTACAGTAAAAAAGAGAGTGGCCATCCTTGCAGCCCTTCCTTGGAGACTTTGAAGCTGGAAGTGATAGTGACATCAGAGGAAGAGAGACCTGCACCCCATGATTGCAGCCTATGACCAGCAAGTGGGGGTCTCAGGGAGAGAGGGCGGCGATGATCATGGGCCAGGCGACAGTGGAGGAGCAGGCAGCAGCGGGACGGAGGAGGGGGAGACGCAAGGCAAAAACCACCCTTACAGGGCCAAGGCAACTCTTCCAGGGGTGGTAGGTATGGGGGGGGGGAGCAGGAGACACTAGATCTCATGGTAAGAAACTAGAAATTTGTGGGTAGTCAGAGGCAACCCTGGCTTTGGGTATTTGGGTCGGTCATTCAACGTTGCTGAACTCTACTGTCCCCGTGTTAAAATAGGTTCAACAAGATTTTCCAAATATATTTAAATCAGTTTATTGTTCTGATTGAATATGTTAAAATGATAAAGTGTCATAGGAAAAATATGTTATTATTTAGCTCTCTTCAGATTTCCACTCCATGCACAATCTCAGCCCTAAAGGGTAATACACTGTACCAGCATCAGTGTACTAATTCATTCACTTCTGTGCTCTGGACCCCAGACTATCTCAGCTGAAAGATCAGCCCAAAGAACAGATGACCAAAGGACGGTGGTATAGGGAGGGTTCCAAGCTCACGCCCCTTCAAGAAGGTGACATTTCTCTCCTTTAATCTCTCTTTTTATTTGGGGTCTAATAATGGAAGATTGATTGAGTATCTGAAATCTCCCTTCTGCACTGTGAGTTTAAGATTCCAGAGATAACCATAGAGGGGAAAAGTCATGAAGAAAAGTAAAGCTGTTCTAATCACCAGATACTTGCTTATGACCAAAAGCAGCAGAGAGAAGAAGAAAGATGGAGAGGAAAACCAGAGACTCAGAGAGGCTCCAAACCTCTCTTATTGGAGTTCTCTGGAGCTTGTGGGAAGACACAATATGTATTTTGAGCTGCGTACATCTCATTTCTCTGTTTAAAGGAAAATAGCAGGCCCGCGCCACCAGGGACCCAAACAGAGGGGCTGGGTGGCCTTGCGATATACATACACTCAATACTGTGACCTTCTCAAATATAAACATTCCAGAGATGAATAGTTTATGGCTTCTGCTGGTGCCTGAGATAGCTTCATAAATGAATGAATTACATTTGGCCACAGTAAATACCAACTGTAAGAAATTTGCAAGGCCAGCAGAGGAGAAACAAGGGAATGGAAGCTTCTAGTTGTCCTTATAAAAAATGTGATTATTTTTCATTTGCAGGCTATGTAATATATATTAATTTTCATGCTGTACTTTCATCTAAAGAAAGCCGAAGATTCTTACTCTGTGGCTGATACTGCAGATTGTTCACCTGACATCCCTTTTCTCCTTTTTCCTTAATAATTCAACCCTGACTTTGTTTGGGGTGGCGGTGAGCCCATTTATTTATCAGCCCCTCCTTGCATGTAGGGGTGGTTGAATGGAACCATTCTGGCTAATGAGATATAAACGGAAGCTACTGGATGGAGCTTCTCAAAAGGTCTTAGGGGAGGTACATTTTCATCTGGCTCTGCCGTTTTCCCTCTTGCTCATTGTTCATCTACTTTTCTCGGATTGGAAGCCAGGAGGCTTGTGGCCATGAGGAGAACAGGTGATCGCTGAGGTGGCTGAGTAGAAGCACAAGGCACCTGGTCTCTCCTGGTGTCTTTGAGCCTGTGCTCTCTTCCTCAGCTGCCTACAGCTGGATTCCTTTTTGCATAAACGAAAAAACACCTTACTATCTTTGTGAATCTGTCTGTTAAAGCCAAAAACAATTCTAACTGATAAGAGTGGTGATTTTTTGTTTCAAGATGCTTTTGGAGGGAAATGAAAAGAAGTACCCATTATAGCAAGTTCACCATGACTTCCTCTGAGGGATACATGGGTGGAATCACTTGGGTGCCTAGGATTCTCCTTGGATCTGAAAACCCTCAGCCCAAGGCAGCGACATCCAGGAGGAAAGGCTGCCCCTTCCTGGACCTTAACTTTACATCTCTCTTGGAATTAGAGAGATAAGTTGGCTGTAGACTTCACCATTCACTTCCAGGATGGGATGGTCTAAGAAACACAGAGGATATCCAAGCTCTTAAATGTGGGCTAAAACCCCAAAGTGAACCCTTGCCCATAATCTCTGGGAAAACTCCAGAAAGACAGTCACACCTGTCTGATAACAGTTTCATAAGCATTATTTAGTGTTTTCATGCTAAGCAGGCAGTAGACACTTCACAAAATTTTGTGAAGGTGGAGTGGAATTCAGGAGTCTCTTTAGAATTGTCCAGACATATTGCCAAATTGTAGAAATGTAAATATATATAACAGAGACCAGCCGAAGGCTCAAGAATATCTGATTATTGAAAAAATGTGAACCACAACTTTATTCCAATAGGGTCAAATTGACGTTAAGTATTTTACCTGTGAGCAGAGTTGCCAACTAGGCTGGTAAGTCTCTATATCACCTCTACCTTTACTCAAGAGAAGGTGATTCATGTTTACTTTGGTAAGTTGAGTCAAATGTGAATGAGCCTGAAGGAAGCATGTTAGGTACATGAAGGACATTTTGTAAAGTGAATCAAAGCTCCTTCTCCACTTCATTTAATTTCTACTTTCCCTCCATCAACTAACCTGCCTTGTAAGTTTTTAACTATTATAGTACAGGTTTCCTTAAAAGGGACATGCTATTGGTGGTATTTGTTGCTTTTGAGAAGAGACAGAGCAGCCCCACAGAAACACCAGCAGTAGAGTGGTTTAGGGAGGCATTTGTTGGTAAAGGAAGCAAAAATAATTGTGCAAAGCTGTTAACGCATTTTTAAAATAGTCTGGAAAGCGAAGATCTTTCCGACTGCTCAGCCCAGCCTGAATGATGAGAAGAAGGTAAATACGCTAACAAATTATTCTTCAGATGTAGCTGCGGGGTGACTTTTTTCAAAGGAAACATATTGGAGATAAAACGAGGTGACCTTTTAATGTTCTGCTCCCAGTCAAGCTATTATGAGTTGCTTTATAACAAACTAAGTCCAGCAGTAGTGTCCCCGGGCAACTTCTCTAATGTTGCCCCCAGAAATCTAATTTGTAGATCTGATGGAGACCCGCTAGAAGGGCAACCATCATCAGAACAACCCTCATTCTCAAAGACCTGTGCGTGCACACACACACACACACACACACACATACACACACACACACACACACACGCACGCCTGCCGCAAAGGAATTAAAATTGATTTTCAATGTTTGGGCAGCCACAAAAGACTCTAGTCCTTCCAACAGCATTTTCCATAGAAGACATTACTTAATGGAGCTGGTCAGCATCAGCAGTCTCTCAGATAAATAATTTATATGGGGAACTAATAAAATAATGGAGTGCTTCATGGGATGGTAATAAGCAGGCAGAACCAGGGCCTCTTGGGGACACTCGAGAAAACGCGTGAATCTACAGCTTGGGTGTGCTGTTTCTCTCTGCATTAACTTTCCACTGTCCCTACACCCTCCCCTCACCTGGGGAAAGCCATCCCTGGTCTATACTTTTTTGAACTTTAACTTGCGTAAATCCTACCCATACTGCCATAACCAGATCAACAATCTTTTTTGTTTTTTTTGATGTAGGCTTTCCTTCTCCTCCAAACCTAATCTCTCTCTTCCTCAAATGTCCGTAGCACCTATGTCTATATGACTTGTCTAATAGCTCTTTGATGCAGCAATGTGCTACCTCTGTATTGCAATTTTAGTAATTTTTTTTTACTCTAATTAGACTTTAAGCCCTTTGTAGGGAGGGGTACATTGAACAGTCCGAATTCTCAGCAGTGTATAGTACATTGCTTATGTCTACTAGCTGCATACATTTGCTGACTCACCTCCAGGGCCAGAATCCTGTCAAGGAATCATTACTTATATTGTGTGAGTCTAAAAGGTGCGAGACTGTCTATTATGTTGGATTTGGGTGGAAATTTTAAAGACAAGGATTCCTTTGTTTATGAGGAAGTATAAGAACTATGCCCAAGAAATAAAAATATCAGATTTTTCTGGAGGAAATTAGTAAAGAACAAGGGAGATGCTGATCAGTGGTCAAAAAAAAAAGTTCCTTCTAGAAAGAAGTATCTTTGTTCCAGCTTGCCTTTGGGCCAATGGAATGGCATCAAAGAGAAAGGGCTTTAAAGGCAGGAGGGAGGCTGGTTCCTTTGTTTGATGCCTGCAATGTCTGGCTCTCTGAGTTCTTCCCTCATATCTAGGAGTCTTCTTCGCACCACAGGAATCTTTCACGGAATCTTCAATTCTAAGAAGGAGTTATAAACCTTTCTGTCTTACAGCACTGAGTTGGCCTCCCTGTCTTCTTTGCATGTTCAGGAAATCCTGTTTTGGGTAAAAGCAGGTTCTCTAATGCCTCAGTCCCTCCCATGTTCTCTCTTTGGGGGCTGGTCTAGACACATGCCAGGGAGCCAGTGCTGTCAGCTCCTGACCCATGGGCCTTAGTGTCCTTCTGGACACTAGCAGTTCACATAATTTCTCATGTAAGCTCATTGGTGCCTAGCAGCAGAAGAAAAACAACATCCCCCAATACTCATTGAACTGGCAAAAACGTAGTTGGTTCCTACTTAGGATATTGAATTGTTTGGGAAAGAGGAAAGAGGGTCTGTCAATGAAAGGAGTAAAATATTAGGGAATTTTACAATTTCTCTCTTTAGACATTTTAAAAGAAGGGACAATAACTTTTGGTCTAGAACAGCTCAAAGAAATCTTTCTTGGAAGCAAAAAGATAGAATGGGCAACTTCAAAATTCCTTCTTCTTTTTTTTTGTTAAGCTGGAAAAGGAAAAGCATGATTAGTTCCATTTGAGGAAATTGTATTTTTGGACCTTGGGAAGCTGGTTCATTTCTTTGATCTATTCACCACAAAGCAGCAGCCCAAAGCACTTGCCATTTTCCCAGGAGAGCTCAGCATATAGTAAAAAAAAAAAAAAGTATTGTGTGCTTTTCACAAGCTGGGTCTGAAGAATAAATGTCTTGTATTCAAAGTTCTGCTTGGTGAGGGGGCCTCAAATCCTCCTTGGGTCATTCTACATGACTTACAAAGTGAGCCCAAAGCTGGAGCCACAGGAAAAATCATCGGAACAGCCTGGGAATGATCATTTAAAATCAATGAGTAGGTGTTTCCATAATTGGCATCTGCAGGACAGAGTCCCTAAGTCTTTCTAAGTGCCTCAGGTAAGTACATCCTCAAAGACAAGGAGGCCAGGGCAGGCATATGGCCATGTGGCCTCAACTATGTCCCTGACTGAGGTTTGGGATATCCTTTCCGCAGGAATAAAATGGCTCAGATACACTTCAGTTTGGGTTTAGTTCCTGAGAATTGAGATCTAAATCACTAACATTATTTGATTTTTCTCCTATAATTTTCAGAAATATCTTTCACATTTGCAACATCTTAGTATTTTTTTCATTAAGCCAGCAAATATTAAGTGTCCTCTGTATACTATGCATAGAGGATACATTAAGGAACAAGACAAATATGGTCTTTTTCTTCACTGAAAGTCTGAAAAAATAACTAAAAAACAATTCTATCTTTTATTGAAGTTCTATTAAACCAGTAACTAAAGCTATGGAAGAGTGAGAAACTAGGAAGGGGCTTTTTGGTGTAGGCTGGTCTTGGCTGCATTCTCGTGGAAGCTGGCATTTAAGCTGAAACCTAAGATAAGAACAGTCAGTTAGGCAAAGAGCAGCAGACTTGCTGGGTATTGGGGCAACACTCCTCTGCCTCCCGTTCTCTCTCCATTACTTAACAAAGGTACATGCATATGGGGAGGAGAACTGTCTTCTCTTCTGGAGGGGGCTTCCAGGGTTAGATCCCAGGAGAAATCTAACGGGTGTGATGATCAATAATGAATGGTGATTTGGAAGGGTTTTGGAGTGTAGGAGATTCTTGAGGAGAAAGAAGGTCTTCAAAGCACTGAAACAAGTTCAGGAGATCAGAGCAGATCAAGAAAGACCAGATGAAATGTGGGGAACGCACAAACAAGTCACAATAGCTTAGGCGAGGATTTCCAGATGGTCCGATGCAAGTCTTACACAATCCTCACCTTGTGTATTGGACATGTGTATTTTCCCATTCTTTGTGCGTGTCTATAATAACTGTGGCAAAGCCAGTGTGAGTCTAGGGGCAGGGGACTGGAGTATGTATGATCTTTGGAACTCCAGAAGATTCTGGAAATACTGCCTAGTGTTGTCATATGTAATCACTTTTCAAGACAAGCTAAATATCTGGATTTTCATGTGAAGCTCTCTTATTTCCAAATGTGAATGACTAATTTTAAAATGCTTTGTGAACTAAAAAATAGCCCTTTGTAGACTGTGGGAGTCACCTGTTGCAGTCCAGCTCAGGACTGAAAGAAAGCAATGTAAGGACAGGGTCTATTGTGTACACCATTATTTCCTCAGCCCCACAAGGTGCCTAGCACCTAACTGTGAAATGCATGGATGGAGGAATACCGTCATCATGCCCAGTTCATCCAAATATAGTGAGCCTTCTGTTGTCTGAGGTGTCGGTCCCTCCCTGCTTCTGACCTGCAGATAAGGGAGGAGACACGATGAGATATTGAAGATCTGGAAGGACCAGCCAGGGGACACGAGGCTTAACAGTGCAAGAGTGGTGCTGAGAGGGCACCCTTCGTCTTTACTGAGCAAATAAATGTTAACAACAATACAATTCTGTGTGGGGGACTTAATACACAATCATTAACTAACTCTAGACGTAATCCTCGGCCGTCTCCAGTCTCCTGGGGCGCGATGTCTTACATGGTATTGAAACAATCGCAAGGGCACTTAGGTCCCAGAAACTGTTTTGGTCTTGTTTGTTCTGTTCTTGATCACTTATCAGGAATTACAGGAAAAATAATCAAGTCATGTATGATTATACATTTGATTTCTATACTTAATTTATATATTAATCCCACATGAGATCTTACAGAAAATCAGCTTAACAAAAGAGAGTCAGTGTAATTAATTTTTTCCCATTTTTTTTGGAAGAAGAAATTCCAGTACCCGATTTCTCTCAAATTCAATCACATACCGAACACTTTTAGGACTCTCTGCGTCAGGTTCAGCATTCATTACATTCCAGCCTTTTCTTTCAAGCAGCCATCACAAAGTAGTTATTTTTTTCCCCAGTCTGCCATCTCAAGGCATTTTTACCAAATGTCTAATTAATTGGAATTTAAAATCACTTTCCATATCCACAGTAATGTAAAGCTGTCCTCTCCCACTCATAGGAATATTCAGGAAAAGTTCTGCATTATCACGAAGAACATAATATTCTCACAGATACCTCTTATGAAGACTATGAAATTGTTCAAAGAGAAAATCAGAAGAAATTTTTTTCTATCAAGTGACACAAAGCTATTTAGATAGAATAACTTTGTCAAGCCAGCTTTGAGCTAAGTTATTCTTTTGTGAGATTTCTTTTCTGCTTTGAGCAGGTTTTTTTTTTTTTTACCCCTTCTCTTATCCCTGATTCTTGTAAAAAAGAAATCAATATTTTCTGGAAGAACAGAGATGAGAGCCTTCGGAGAACTCCACCTCCTGTTTGCTGCAAAAACATTAATAAATGTCACCAGTGAAGTTGGGTGCCAGGGAAACTGGACGACCTCATGAATATATTTTCTAAAGAGCTTAAAATGTCCATCTTGTATATTATTTGTCTCTTAAAGAGTCTAAGAGCTATTGATCCCTTTGACTGCTGCAAAAAGCAATTTAAATGCACCAAAAACTCTAAGTATGACTGTATAGATAGAACAGTGCATGTTCCAAGTGGCTTCTAAATGTCCTCTTTCTTAATTGAAACTGCTCTGCAGTAAAAGTTGCCCATTGGTAGGGTAGCTTATATTATTGAGTCTGTTATAGCAGAATAAAAGGCAATTAGTGCTTCTTTCACTTAAAATGGTATTATTGTATTACACTATTAAAATTGATTTTTATATTAATTGTCCATCACTGCAGAGATACCCTCTGGTCTTCTAAAAGGGCAATCATCTGATACCCCTAGCCATTGTCCTCCACCTACATTCATTCAGTGGGAGGTGCAGTGTTCCAGAAGAGCACATAGCATTAGAAGTGACATAGATAGGAAGCCATGGACAGGGATCTAAGCATTATGGGATATTCAGTGATACCTTCTTATCTCTGTCAAAAATCTAGGTGGTGCGGGATCACTTACTTCAGCTGTTTACTGTGGTTTCTCTACTGATAAAATGTCCTTTGTCCGTCTCCTAGGGTGACTCAGAGGGTGAACTAACAAACGTGCTCTGGGATTAGCAGTGCCTCTGTCAAAGTGAGGGAGCTGTGGGTCTGAGTCTACAGTTTCCAGGACTAAGAGAGAATACTTTTATCCTTAAGGAATTTCAAGGTGCTTTGAAGCTATTGGTTCCGACTTTCTTGCTGCCATTTAAGAACCATCAAAGGTCCTCCACCAGCTCTCAGCCCTAGGAACAGAAGGCCCCTTCTGTTAACCATTCCTTTATTTATACTGCAGTATCTTAACAGGGATACAGAGCCAGGCCCATCCTCTTGAGTGCCTAGTCATATGGGGAATCAGAGATGTCTCCTTCCATGCGAGGGTAGTGCAAAAGAGAGTGCAAAATCGAGGCTCAGAAGAAGATCTGTTCTTTAGTCTCAGCTCTACAGCTAACTAGCTGTGTAAACATGGCTGAGCCATTGACCTCAGGGAATTTCCGGTTTATCACTCTGTAAAATGGGGATTACAATCAAATAAACTGGTGAGGATGAAATCAATGATGCAAAAACATTTTGTAAGCCATAAACAGAAGAATTCTGTTTACAAAATAGGTTAGTCACAAACAGATATTTTATCTTTGGGAAGAGTTTCCTACCGGTTCCAACTGGAAACACATGCTCCATGAACTATCATTTACCTTGGCTTGGGCTCCTATGCTAAATTTTCCTCATAAACCCTCTTACGTTTTACTGCCTCTCTTCCAACCCCAATGTGACTATGACAACTGTAGATGAATCTCTTCTTCAGTGGGTGAAAATCTTCCGGTTCTTTCCAGCTTCCATGTACCCAAGTAGAAGAACATACCACTCCTGCAAACATTAGCAAAAACAGACTTAGGATCTGTTAGATTCCATCTTAAATATATGAATGTGTTGCACATTTTTAAAAAAGATCTTGATTTAGTAGCCAGATGGTTTCACTCTGTACCCCTGCTGCTCTTGAATTTGTCCTTAGTTTGAATAGCAGCTACATATCCATGTGAAATCTCACAGGTGATATTACCAGGCTGGGCAAGGCCACTCAGGTTCACACAAGTTCAAAGCCAGAAAAGAGCAATGCTTCTCTTTGTAAGAGGGCTTCTAGTTTTCTATTACACTCATGGACATACCCATCGAAGGTGGCTTTGTTTTAGGCGATCAAGATGTAGAATAATACACACCCAGTACTGCTTAGGCCTGGCTAGTATTTTTGGCTAAGATAAAGCCCTTACTTAGGAAATCTATATACTTGCAGAAGTCAACCTCAGAGACTCACTCATGTAAGGGAGATGCAGACCCTTAAAAATGATGTTCTTGCTCTTAACAGTTAATTTTGGAAACTGTATTCTTTATAATTCCCCACAACGTAACTTATTCTTTCCTAGCATTCTGGTGATGTAGACCTCAAAAGATTTGGGATATACCATGAATTCTCCACAGTTTCTATTATTTATTAATTCATCAAAGCCTTTTAAACTTACATGTTTTTTTCTAGGCTGCATTATTCCCAATAGGGTAATGAATGCTAAGCTGTATTTCTAAAATGCAAGTCTGATTGCATCATTTTCCTACTTAAAAACCCTAATGGCTCTGTCACTCATGAATTGCATCTACAGGTTCCTCCCACCTGGGCTAGAGACCAACTTGCAGGGTTAGTTCCCTACACTTACTGTAAGAGACCACCTATTTTCATATCCCCATCTGTTTTCTTATGTTCTTTTACTGTGTCTGAAATGATCTTTTTCACCTTGCCTGATGACATAATCTTACTCATTCTTCAAAGCTTGGATCAAGTGTCATCTCAACTGTGATGTCACTGATCATTTTCTCTTATTACCACATACTTGTAATAATGCAAACATGCCTATTTTTTATAGCTCTCTTCTGTTAAATTTCCTATCAAGGACAGTCACATCCTATTTATCTGAGTATTCTGAACATCTGATTGAGTATTTGGCACATAGTAGGTGTTCAATAAATCTTTAGGAAAGGAAACAATGAAGCTCAAATATTGACACTGAGTCCTTTATTGGTTCCAATTTTTTTTGAAAATTTTTATTAAGGTATTATTGCTATACACGCTTATGAAGGTTTCACATGAAAAAACCATGTGGTTACTACATTTACCCATATTATCAAGTCCACACCCATACCCCAGTGCAGTCACTGCCCATCAGTGTAATAAGATGCCACAGATTCACTGTTTGCCTTCTCTGTGCTACACTGTTTTCCCCGTGATCCCCCACACCATGTGTACTAAACATAATACCCCTCAATCCCCTTCTCCCTCCCTCCCCACAATTTTTTTTTTAAGATTCAGCGATTGGCTCCTACTTCAGATATATATGCAGTACCATCGATGGATATTTTATGTGATAAAATTTTTTTATACTCTAGTCTTTTAAAGGATTCAAAACACATCCTTTCTCAACTTTTTTTTCCTTCCAGATGGTTCTAATCTTTCTGATTCATTTTCATATACGGCATCCTGTTGATAATTTTAGTTATTTTCTCTGGAGCTTTGCAGTGTTGCTTCATGTTTGATAAAATGAGGACAGGTCAGGCAGCTTGAGCTAAATCCAGGATTCCAAGAGTAGAAGGTCTATGGTTTGTACAAGGGTGCAGCAATGCTTTCTGTCTTATTACAATATCTTCTTGCCTCTAAAGGCCCAAGGCTCTCTTCAGAGAACGACTGCAATGTTTCCTGATCCCCTTATCAAGTTCTAATGATCACTCAGAGCCCAGTGTCCTTTGAGTATAGATGGATTTTTTTTCCCCCAAAGTCATTGCCCTATTCTTGTTTATGTGGAAATGTACTTCTACCTTTCAACCTCCACCTGGTTGGTCCTGATGTTTTTCAGAAGTATATCACAGGAGTTTTCTTTCCCCATGTGAATGCATTATCCTTTAGACTTGGAGATTTCACTAGATACTCCCCCTTCTACTTCATTAGCTAAACTTTTAAATAAGACTGATCAAGAGACTGATATCTTGGTGATCCTACTATTAACATTTCATCACAGAATGCTCATTTATTTCAATCCTTTCACTCCTGGACCTGTGCCAGTTCCTTAGCTATGAAGAAAAAAGATCTCTTTAATTCTGTGATGTTTTTAGAAAAAAAAAATCACTTAGTGTATAATTTAGTCAAAGGCTTTTTGAAAGTAGAAATAATTGCATCTCTTAATTCTATTTTGCCAAGTTCAATTTATTCCTTCAGAAACACCACAAGAATCGGGTAGCTGGGCCAAGCTGGATGAAGAGTACAGCTGGCTGCCGTTGGTAGCCAGAAATACATTCATCAGTAGAAAGGCCAGAAAAAAAGAGGAACAAGGAGAGGAAAAGGCAGCAGAGAATAGAGAAAAAGAGTGAAGCTAGCCAGGAGATAACTAAGGTAAACTAGCCTGAAGAAGGCAAATGCCCACAGGAACGAGGCTGATAGAAATGAGCAAACAAAGGGTAGGAAGTAGGTATAGGCGGCGGGGAGAAGGTTCCTTGAAGAGTGGTTACTGTGAAGAGCAAGGACATCATGTTTTAAGGGTTTACATCTTCCTATTGTGTGTGTGTCTCTGAGGTTGACTTTTGCAAGTATAGATTTCCTAAGAATATTTTTCCCCTATTGATATTGTGCTACTGAATTTTAAATTTGCTTCATTCACTGTTCAATGATTCTATCTTTTATTGTCCAATAAATACTTACCAGGTACCTATAATTTTTAGGTCCTTGCAGAACACAAACAAGATGGAAAAAAATAGAGTCCTTCTCTGCCCTTCAGGATATCACTATCTAGTAGAGAGAATAAAACAACCACTATAGTTGAATATAAAATAGACTAGAATAAGTACTAAAGGAAAGGCAAAAACGAGATTTTCTGTATGCTGGTATCTCTGTTTAGAAAGCTCTTTCCACCATTACTAATCTCTGAGTTTTGAATATGGCTCAAATGCCATTTTCCTATGAAGACTTCTATGGTTACTTTCCTCCATAACCTTTTGTTTATACCTTCCTTATGGCATGGTATGTGCAAGGGGAATTATAAGGAATAGAGTTCCCAAAATTAACATGTTGACTGTTCATCCTCAATGTCTTTAGACAGTCTCCATTTATATCATTGTATTTCTTATATCACTGTATCTTCATGAAGTAGAATGAGTTTAGTATTTGTATGATTTAATATTAGACCTTGTCACTTGCTTGATCACATGTTCTGACCCTGACCTTTGGTTTGGACAGTGGGCTCACTGTGTCCAGAGTCAGAAGCTGAGTGCATGTTCACTTGAAATGACTGGTATCCAGCTGTATACAATTGGCACCCATGTTGATTGATTGGGAAAAGTCTATTCTGACTGGTCAGAGTCCATGCTATATAAGTTGTTGACTATTTTGAATATCACTCTAGGTATAAGGCATTCATGGAAATGTAGATTGGGGTCAGAAAAGTAGAAACTTACATACTAGGTTAGGGAACAGGGATTGAAAGGCACTGTAGTACCACCATTGGTTTAATCCAATAGGTAAAATTATTCACTGGTCTACAAACTCAAAAAGTCCACCTATCCATCTAGCCACTCTTTTGCATTTATTTTATTCATCTATTCAGTTATTCAGCAAATACTCACTGAGCACCCATGTGGCAGGGATTGCTGTTTACCAGAATCCATTTCTTATTTCTGAGCCTAGCTATACATTTCTCCACCTCATTTACAGTTAGGTGTGACCATGTGACTAGATTCTAATATGATATGACTGTGTTGGAGATGCCCTGTGAGTGACCTTGAAAACTATGTGTTTAATAAGACATCGTGGCCATCACCCTGGGTCATGAATAGCTGCATGAACTAGTCTTCCCTCTACTCTCCTCTCACCAATCTGGCACAGTGAGTGAGCAAAATTCAGTCTTCTATTCTATACAGCCATTAAGTGTTTGGATCTATTTATTATTGTAGCCTAGCTCTATCAATTAGGAAAAGTTAGGTGATAATGTGTGCTTTTTAAAATAAAAACTCAGTAGTTTAGAACACAAATGTTTATTTCTTACTCATCCTACTTGACTACTGGGTTGTTGGAGGGATCTTTTCCCTACTGCTCTCATTTTGTCCCCGTGTCTCTTGGGTTAAGCTTAAAGGAGCAATCATTTTTGGAATCACTGTTGGTCACCCTGACAGAGGGAAAAGACTCCTGGAGAGTCTTCCGCCATCCATTAAACAAACAGCCAGGTAGTCACACCTGTCCTCCCACCTCATTGGTCAGACTTGGACATAGGGCCCCGAACAAGGCCAGAAAGTAAAACCCTACCATGTGTCTAGAAGTTGGACAGCTGGAAGAATTCAGAGGATATCATTACAGATCACTCTACCAGCCTAACTGATCTAAAACAGCCGACCATGTGCTAGACACCAGATGTTGGCATTTAAAGATAAATATGTCATGGTGCCAAGTTTATAAAATCACAATGCATTTTCTTCTGAACTTGTGAGTGGATGCCATCTGTATTTGATAATTTTATTTAATATTTTTGAAATAGATAGTACATGTATTATTAACTCATTGATTCATTCATTCCATTAATGTTACTTATTAAGTATCCATTTACTACGTATACTTTCCCTGGGTGTTGTGGGGACTCTACTGATGACGTTGACATGATCCTGCCCTCAAAGAACTCAGAGCATAGGAAACGGTTTGTTCTCAGACCTCAAGCTGTCTTCACTAAATGTCTCTCTGGCCATTTTCATCAACAAAACCAAGGCAGAGATTTCATTTTGCTGCTTTGCTCTTATCATGTGAGAGTCGAGGTAGGTAAGTTAGAAGAATGATTGCTTTACTGCCCATGACTCAGAGGGAGATCCCCGGTGATCCTCTACCATTTGGTTCTTGGGCCCTTGGCTCGGTTTGAGGTCCTCGAACCACAGTCTACATATGACGTGGGCCTCCACCAATATACCATTGAAACAAAGGGTAGAGCCACAGACTGAAAAATACCATACTCTGCTCAAACTCATTCTTCCGGTGTCTGGGCCCTGTTTGTACTTGGAAACTTCAGTCAACCTGTAAATCTCTTTGAAAGGTAGTAGGGTACTGCTTTTTAACTATGTTGTACAGTGCCCAAGGATTAAAAGGAAGGTGCTCCAGGGAGGGGAAAGACAGCCCAAGTTGGAAGCTGCAGGCCTTCTGCCTCAACTCCAACCGAAGCAGCTTCACTTTTGACTACTTTATGTATTGGAATTCTATAGATGATTCTATTATTAGAAAGACTTAATTCCTTTAAAAAGATTAAATGGTCTAATGAGTTGCAATTTCAAAACATTGCCTGGAGCCCAAGAGAGTGAACAAAGTCACTTCCATAACAAATCATAGACCGTGAAATCTGGAAGGGACTCAGAATCATCTAAATTCATTGGAGAGAGCAGCTTTGATCTATGGTTCCCTATGGCATTCTGAAAATGTAGATCTCATTGAATAGATCCCATCCTCTCTAGCTATGAGTTCCTCAAAGAAAGCATTTAGCCCATTGCCCTGCACGCAGTAAATGATCAAAGAGTCTCCTCTATTGAATGAAGAAAGGAAGGAATCAAGATTAGCCTTTCCTGTTGTAAGAAAAATAAAGCTCCGCATCGTGAAGATTTTGGCCCAAAGTCACACAGTAAAAACAAAGGCAAAATTAGGAGAAAACTCTAGGGCTTTTTATACCAGACTATGTCATGTCGATGCATAAACAGCACAAAAATAAAATCCAAACTCGATCTCTCACTTCTTATCCTTTGCTCTGTCCCAGTAGCCACCCGAATGACGTGCCACAGAGACTGCACACGTTCCAGCTCAGATGATCAATGGCCTTGTCTGTCTGCTATTTCTGTTCATATGGGATGCAAACAAAGCCTCTCTCTTTTATCCTCCCTAATACAGAACATGTCTCCCCCCTTCCTACCCCTGCTCCCACATGGGCAGGGCACACTCAGAGGGACACTGCCCAGTAGCCGTATCTGGGGGTGGTGCTGCACAGCGGACAGGGAGGCGGTTCACGAAGGACATGCTGTGCTGGGGTCAGGCTGTTCCAGTTTCTCCTTCCCCTGTGCCTCTCCTCTCTTTGCCTCACTGATGGTGTTATTTATGGAATGCCAGCATGTTTCTTTTTTTAATTAAAAGGAGGAAAAATCCAGTGTTGTACAAGAACAAGAGCGATGACTCAACAGGACTGCTCCGTGCCAAGGACTTCCTGTAACAATGTTTCTTACAGAAGCAGCTTTTGGGTGCGTGGTGGGACTACACCCCTGGCTGCCCACCTGTCCAAGTCCCCAGGCCGCCCACCTGTCTGAGCAGCTTACTCACAGCGCAGCCCAGGTCCTCTGACACATTCGTTGACCAAATCTTGCTGATCTGTGAGCACAGACAAGGGAATAACTTAGCAGAGATAGTGGTATTTTTAACCACATCTTCTTTCAGTTCTCTAAATATTCAGTTCTGGCACTGTAACACCTCAAAAGACCATTCTTTTTAATAATGTAAATTATCATGAGACATACCTGTTTTCACTCCTTCCTTTACAGGTAAGGAAACTGAGACCTAAAACAATCTGGAAAATATTCATTGAACATCTACTTTGTGTAAAGGATTGTGCTCGGCCTCTCTGGGCCAAATGACCTTTTTAAGGTCCCTCACGATATACTGGTGACAGAATTAAGAATTAAATTTTGTGTCCTCACTCCTTTGGAAGTCTTCTCTCCACCCTTTAAATATAAAGTCTGGGCTATTATATCTGTCTTGCTGGGCTATAAAATCTAGACTGTGAGTGAGTAGGAGTGTGTGTATATGTGTGTGTAGCTAAGAGAGGTATATAGCAATCCAAGTTGGTGACAGGAAACATTGGGGGCAATATGTCAGTGTTAGAAAAACACTCCCTTTGGATTCGTTCAGACCTAGTTATGAATCCGGATCCTTCCATTGACTGGATGACCATGGCTCGTTTTCATAATCATTTTGAGCCATACTTTCTTCCTATACAAATGTATAGTAAAATGCGTTTAATGTTGACCTTAAAAGAATATGTACAGAATTAGTATAGTAATCACGCCTTTTATTTTCTGATGCTTTGACATCTTAGGGACTTGCTGAGCTGATCCTGGAGGGGTTTGCCCCAGTGAGGGGAAACTAATTTGTAAAGACTTTCATATGCAAACCAACCAACCTACAGCCCTTACCCCCCAACCACTTCTTTTATTGGGCTGTCCCATGCTGGGCCACTAGTCCCCTGACCTCTGTCATTCCAGGGCCAGGTACAGGGCAAGTACAGACTGCCCTTATGTCCCAGAACTGCTGAAAGTATTCAGACTACTCAATCCTAAACCTGCCTATACTACCTTGCCTATTCTTTCCTGTGGAAACCACCATAAAGGCTTTTGTCCACGTTTTCCCCTCCCTCCCTCTGCTTCCCCATCCTGGTTCTTCCCCCGCAGCCTCCCATGGCCTGCCCAGGCCCCATCCTCCTTGGGACCTGTGAGTAACAAACTATCTTTTCAGTGGCAATCTTCCCCTGATCTGTTGGCCTCAGCATACCTGAATAAGAATAAAACCTATAGTTTAAAATACAGTGTGCTTGGCAAAGCGCCTCACACATAAATGTTTTTGATACAGTCCTTCATACAGCATAATGTATTAATGGCTTGCCGTGTGTGAAGTCCCTGGGTGCACAGATGTGAATAATACCTAGTTCCCTCTCTCAAGGAAACTGGTTAAGAGTATACAGAATGGCAACTCTTAAAAAGCAGAGATGGGGTGTGGAAATTTTTCTATGGCAGATGGAGATGTAGGAGGATATCAGAGACATTAAAAATAATGTGCTTCAGGACACGCAGCATGATGGAGAAGTAAGGGCTCAAATTCAGGCTCTTCTGACCACCAGCCCAGGATCAGGTTTTCACTGGGACCCACGGCTTCTTGGAGTGAATGAGAGTTGGGAGGTGGGGGAGACAGAGCGTGCCTGGCTGCCCCTGAAGCAGCCCCGTCAGCCCCTCTCTGCTGCTCTAGGGGTTTGTCTGTGTGGTACTTAAAACAAAACATTCATTTCTTCTTCAGCCTCCACTCCACATTCCATATTCATTTATTTTCAATAACCAGTTCAGGTTCCTTATTTTTTCCCCTAAAGCTTGCAAATAAATTTTTCTGTCTTGCCTTTCTTGTAGCATTTACATAAAAGCCACACTGAAAAATTTATAGCAGGAATGGAGGTCTTGGGGAAAACAAAACGCACGAAGAACAAATGCCACCTTAACCCTTTCCTGAGGGACAGTGCCAGGCTTGCGGGCCCCAGGTGGGTCACGACACGGGAGAAAGCACATGGAAGAACATACTCGTTTACCTATGACATGCTCATAATGGAATCAGTGTGGGGATTCTCACAATTTCATGCGCCAAATTCTTTAGACAACAGAGGATAACATGAAAATAAAAGTAAGTTTAATTGTTCAATTTTGAAGCAGTCATATAAATTCTATGAAAGTTTACAGTGTGGAAATACTGAAAGGGTAGAATACAGCTCAGAGCAAAATATGACTTCATAAAAAGACTGAATAACAATATTTTAGAAGAATTACAATCTGACCACTCTGAAATATAGTCTGTATAAAATGAAAGACAAAATGATTCCTCTTTTCATCCAATGAGCATTTAATGAGCATCTTCTTTGTGTGAGTCCCTCAAGATACAGAGAATTCAGTGCACTGCTTGTCACCAAGGGGTATGCAGTTCATTAAGAGAAAATTGGCACCGATAAGTAAGATAGTTGTTAGAAAAATCTATTTTTTAAAAATTTTATAATGAAGTATAAACATGAAAATAGTTGAGCACATGAGAATTAATTTCTGAATGCCTAGAAGTAAAAGAAATCTTTAATTTATGGCATGTTCAGTTTAATTTAGGTTTCTAATTTTAGACTGAATCCTCTTTGTGAGCAAGACCCAGGACATTTGCAGAGAGACATGATTCAAGCCTTTTAGTCCCTCTGATCATGCACAGATTGCCGACCACGATGGTCCATCTGCTGTCAAATGTGCATCGGGAAAACTGGACTCACTTAGGCTTTGCTGACAGTGCCGGTACCACCCATGCCTTAAGAAGGGATATAAGCAGTCTATGCAATCAGGTTGTTTCCAGCATTCCCTTCTTTGAGCAAGTGGGACGGGTAGATGTGAAGATTTTGAAAGCCCTGCATGAGATATAAAATAATGGCTTCTAACTCCTCCATCAAAATTGATCACAGCTAATGTTAAAAAAAAAAGAAATTGCTGATGGAACTTTCCAGCCCAGGTGCCCAGTCTTCCCACCTTGCCCTTTTTGCACCCCCCCACCTAACCTCCAAACCTTTAATTCTGTGTTCTTGTATGTAATCTGATGAATTATGTTACCTCCCTAGAAATTAAGCGAGTTACACTCCCCTAAGGCTATGCTGTGTGTACAGGGTGGGGTAGACTTGAATGTTGCCCTTCCTCTTCCATTGCTTGGATACATTCTGATTCTACCTGCAGGCCTAGGCTGGGGATAAGCTTCACCACCTATAGGATGTGTTAAGGGGAAGCCAGCCAGGGAGCTGCTGAGGCAACAGGCATAGAATGGGCAATACAACACTCCTGGGAATATGACCAGATGGATAAATGGTGTTTCACAGAACACCTTTCTGGGATAGCATTGTATGTGGTTGGAAGGAAGTTGACTAAGCCCCCTGAGATGAGCCTGGGCAAGAACCAGCAGGCAGTTGGCACATAACCTCTAGGAGGAAGGGAGTCACCTGACCACAGGACTTTTATTTTGCTTGCTGGGTTATGCAAAGACATAGGACTCATGTCCAGGGTTATTAGCTACCCTGGACAACGCAACAGAGGTTGGTGATGGTGTCCTTTTCCACATCTTCACACTCCCCATTCAGATTCTCCTCTATGCACCTATTGAACAAATATTTTAGAATATTAGTTTTCAAGTTTCAATCTATCCCTGACCATAAGTTGAATCCTTGGGGCAAGTTTGGTATTTCAGTGTCTTCATATCACATGGGGTTGAACCTTTAATAATAATAACATTCATAGTACTAGTAGTAGTAGTGACTATTATTTGCTGACTTCCTCTTTGGTCTCATAGTCTCCTTGGAGTGAGAATTCTGGATTTAAAATGTCTGGTTTTAAATCCCAGCTTTGTTATTTAGGCTGTGTAGACTAGGTCCAATTGGTTAACCTCTGTGTGCCTCAGTTTCCCCATCTTCAAAGTGTAGACAATAATAGTACACTACTTCATACAGTTAATGTAAGGACTAACTGAGGTAGCATATGCAGAGTGTTTAGAATGTTCCTGGTGTGTAATATGGCTACATTATTTTACTTGTTATTACCTTTTATACATTGCTCACAATTACCCTGAAAGGGAAGTATTATTACCAGTACATGGGTAAGAAACAAAGACTCCTGGAAGTTAAAAAATTGGTTCAAGGTCAATTTGCTAATTAGTGCCAGAGGCAGGATTTGAACCCAGGTCTGGCTGATAACTTCTCTGACACCACATCTTCAGTCAATGTTGTGTGATCCTCAAATGCAGCAGTTCTGGGGGTAGATTGCCTAAGGTCAAATAACAGTGCCACCTCATTTAGCTGTGTGACCTTGGATGAGATACTTCACCTCTCTGTGCCTTAGTTATTTTATCTATGAAATGAGGATGCTATCAGGCCCTATCTCAGAATAAACATAAAGTACTTTGCACACTGCCTTCCTTGCATGTAGCAGGTATTCAAAAAGTGTTTGTTATTTTCCCCAGCATGGCCACAGCCATTTGTAAACTGGGATCTGTTTGTGTGCAGGGTACTAACTCCTGTGCCTTTTGTTCACCGGCATCCATGAAATAAGCAGATTCACATTAGTAAACTTTTGTTGAAAGCATGTTAAATTTGGGCCTTGGGTATCTTTTACCACCTCAGCTTTCCTCCCCTCAAAGTGTGTTCAGACTTCCTCTTTGGGTGTTGTGACACCTCTTCCTCCTGTCCAGTTTGCCAGTCCACCTTGACCTCTATTTCTTGGTGTTATGGGCTGGATTTTGTCGCTCCAAAATTCATATATTGAAGCCCTAACCCCCAGTTGCTCAGAATGTGACTGTATTCGAAGATAGGGCCTTTAACAAATGATTAAGTTAAAGTGAGGTAGTTAGGTGGGGTCCTAATCCAAGCGACTGGTGTCCTTATAGGAAGAGGGAGAGACACAGGGGTGCTCAGTGCAGAGGGTGACCAGGTGAGGATGAAGCAGCAGGAGGGCAGCCATGTGCAAGCCAAGAAGAGAAGCTTGGAGGAAACCCACCCTGACACCACCTCGATCTTGAATTCCCAGCCTCCAGACTTGAGAGAAAACAAGTTTCTGTTGTTTAAGCCATCCAGACTATGGCTTTGATTGTTGTTACGGCAGCCTTAGCAGATGGATGGACTTGGCTTCACCTATTTGCTCCAGCTTCCCTGCAGCCTCCTGCGCCCCATTTTAACCACTCATTCCTTGCTTCATCTCAGTCTCATTCAGAAGGTATTCAGATACGCAACGTGAGTGTGAGCAGAGATGCCTCCCCAACCTCCCTGCCTCCTGACCCTTCCCTTGCTTGGACCCAGGACAACAGAGGGGACTTCTTCCTTCCTCCCAGCCTCCCTGCAGGTGGGGACTTGGGCATTGGGCACCGTTTTCTGATTCCTCCTGCCATATTGTTGCAGACTTACAGGAATGGCTCAATACTGAAAATAATTATGGTCAGTCCCCCAGTCATAGAGGCAAAATTAAAATAGTGTAACTTTGCTAGTCTAACAAAGTTCTGATCTTACCCATGGAGATTGTTTAGATCCTTTAAAAAATAAAAGAAAATAGCAAATGCTTCCCTACCCTCATGTTACCTCCAATTTATTTTATTGTTCCCCTGCACAGCTGGTGTCCTGAACACACGTGTATTCTGCTTTTCTAGTGATAAAGAGCTGATACGGGGACTCTCCCAGCTCTCACATACTTGACCTGCTTTGTTGATGTTCTTTCCCACCTTGACCTCATAGTCCGGGTTGACCTCCAGCCCCTGCACCTCCAGACCTCCTGTCTCCTCCTTCCGGCTTCTGTTTTCTTTTCTAGTTTACTGCCATGTTGCAGCTCCACTGCTTGATAGCAAAGTGCAGATGCTAGGGCACTTCTAAACATTCACCATGAGATTCTGCTTTTCTCTGCACCATTTTCCATATTGTTCTATAGAAACTTTGAATCAGTTTAGTGCCATGGTGGCATGGTGCCATCTGACAGAAAGCAAGAGCTTTGCAGTTTGAAGACTAAGGTTTGAATGCTGGCTCTACCTTCAGCCCTGTGACCCTGGGCCATGTGTGAGTGTGCTGTGGCTGCCATAACCAATTATGAAAACCAATTATAGTGTCTTAAAACAATGGAAGTTCATTCTCTCACAGTTCTGGAGGCTAAGAGTTTGAAATCAATGTGTTGGCAAAGCTGTACCTTCCATAGGCTCTGGAGAGAATCTGTCCCTTGTCTCTACCAGCTTCAGGTGCTGGTCCAGCATTCCTTAGCTTGTGGCCACGTCACTCCAGTGTCTGGCTCTGTGACCACATTGCTGCTTTTTCTTCTTTGTCTGTCTTCCCTTCTGGATAGCTGTCTTTTAAGGATACCTGTGATTACATTTAAGGCCCACTGGGATACTGTAAGATCAGCTCCTCTTCTCAAGATCCTTAGCTTAAACTCATCTTTTGCCATAACAGAGAATATTCACTTTATGCCATATAAGGTAATAGTCAAAGATTCCAGAGTTTAGAGCATGGACATATCTTTCTAGAAGTCACCACTGAATTCACTTCAAGAACATTACAGTGCCTCACTTTCCTCATACATAGAACAGGAAGAGTAACAACTACTTCACAGACTTGAAATAAGGACTAAATTAAAGGGGTTCAGTAAATGGTAGCTGCTGCTATTACTGAAGCAGCAAAGTCCTTATCCCCAAGAGCACACAGACTCTGCAGGGTTAGAAACTGTGTCAATCCCCAACTGTCCCAGCCCTATTCCAGTTGTATTACAAGAAGTTTGTCACCTGCAGCCCTAGTCCCCCACTCAATCCGAGGCCCTGTATTGAAAGGCTGCTCCCAGCCTCTAGGACAGCTGGCACCTCTAGGCTCCCCAGTGTCTTGGGATGGAATTAGTTCTCTAGTTAGTCTAATAGCAGTTGCAACATATCCTTTATCTCACTAACTCATTCTTACCTAAATGACCTTGTCCTTGTCCACTGTCTCAGCCTTCAGAGTCTGAAGTAGATTTGGATGAGGCCTGGTCTCTGCCTGTCTCATGCCCTGAGATGTGAGTTTGCCTCTCTGTGGCCATCACTCTGCCTTGCAGGGACCTGCCCTCAGCCTCTTTCCCTGTCTCATCTGTTACTCCCTCCGCTCCTGATTCACTCCCTGCCTCACCTGCCTCATTCACGCTGCCCTGAAGCCGTGGGATGTGTTCCCTGAGTGGTACCATTCTCTTACTATCCCTTTGCATGTGCAATTTATTTTCCTGGAATGTACTCTTTGCCTTGTCTATCTCTTTGTTTATTCTTATTTGTTTTTGACATTATTATCTCAATGCTTACTTCCGATAAGAAGTCTTCTCATATTAGGGTAGACGTTCCTCTCCTTTGCCTCTATCATGGCTTTGATATCGTAATATGCCTGGTTCTTAGTAGGCTTATATCCCCTAGGAAGCAGTGTGCTTCCTGAGGCTGACATTGGGTATCTTTTCATACCATTGGCCTCTAGCACGGTCTCAAGATATTAAGAACTCAAAGAAGGACTATTGAATGGTGCTTATGGTAAGAACTATCATCTCCTTGAAATCTTGATAAATTTTTTGAATTATTATTCTTTAGCAGACAATCGGCCCCCAATGGGCTTTTGAATACTAATTATAATTGTTTTAGGTCTCCAGGATCCTCTCAAAGACTGTAGTCAGTCGTTCTTAGACCCACGTTGGCCAATCCAGACAGGTTCCCAGACCAATCCTTCTCCTTAGTGGAGGTGCTCAGGATACGCTGAAGTGGGTCTATGATGCATTTGACAAATCAACACCCGTTGGAAATTAAACTCATGGATGTAGCTGAATGTACTCACCTGGGAATGAACTCATTCACTCTCCTTTTCTTGGTTAGACACTCCTGGGTGTCACCTTTTTCGTTATTACTAGCAGTAACCCAGTGCTTCAGTTTGCAAAAGTGCTTTCTTATATGAGCCTCACATTAACCCTGGGAGGTAGGTATTAATATTATTTTTTCTCCTTTCTCTCTTTTCTACAAAAGGACCATGGTGCAAGATCATGATCCCAGAATCAGATGGACTTGGTTGTGATGTCATTGTGGTCAATAACTAATCTTTGGGAAAATCAGTCAACCTCCTTGAGCCTCAGGATTTTTAAGTAGCACGATTTTGTAACCACACCAAATTGAAACTCCCATTTGACTTCATCATATAAACTTTAGAGATATTTCAATCTTGCTTTGAAATTGAAATGGAAAAGAAATAATGCTGATGAAAATGGGAAAAAATACAAATGATTAAATTATGCATTATGGAACATTTGTCAAGGAGTTAAATTGTCTTAATGGAGTTCACTGGAAAAAATACTTTCTTTGCAAAAGTTTATTGATGTTAGCATAATTCTGATTAAAATACTCATATCTGAAATATACTTTGGGGCCAGATGGGATTGAAATGGTGAACATGAGCAGCCTGGTCCATGATGATCATAATAATAACTGTCATGACTCCTAGTGAGCACTATTTCAAGGGGTTTGCCTGCACTATCATTTAGCTGTCATAAAGAAGCAGGGTGTAGGGCTATTGTGTGGCCCCATCTTAGAGAAATGGAACCAAGTCTGGCATGTATGACAGCACGACCACCACCACCATCATCCTTTTCAACACCTCCATGTTACGGATTCTCAATAATATCAAAAGTAAAAATTCAAACTCTTTGCTAAGGCTGGGAAGGCCCTGCCTCATCTGTTCCCTAGCTTCTTTACCATTTTTTCTCACTCTTCCAGTGCTCATCCACATTTATTTCTTGTAGCTCCTGCGCACAAGAAGTATATTTCTGCCTTATGCCCTTTCTAGACCTAGTTGTAAAATGCTCTTTCCCTAGACAGGTGCATGGATCCCTCCCTCCATCTTCCATTCATGATTCAAGTGCCACCCCCCCAGGGAGGGTTTTCCCGGCAACCTTGTCTCAAGTTACCACCTGCACCTGTCATTCTCTACTTACTCTACTCTTCCCCCTTTGTGGGATATATGCGAAACTATATTTTTGTAATTATTTATTTATTATCTGTCTTCTCTAGGATATAATTGCCATGAAGGCATTGATTACCTCTATCTGTTCATTATTTCATTTCTAGTGTCTTGGACAGTGTCTGCCATAGAGCAGATGCTCAGTAAATAAAATTTGAATGAATGAAGAGATAAATGAATGTGAGGTCTTTATATACAGGCACATGTTTGTACTTGCTTGATCTTGACTCCCTATTTCAGGGATTTGTCCAAGAGCGTCAAGCAAAAACGTTTCGAGGGGCACATACCAGAAAGCAATTCTGCCTGACACCCCAGCTTTACTCTTGCGGTGGGTTTCTGCTCTCCATGAGATGCCCATCACCCAAATCTTTTCCTTGTGCTGGTCCATCTTCTTCCCTTCCTACCTTTAGCCCCAGCATGCCATCCTGGGAATGACACAGCTTTGTGTTTAATGACAAAACATGTCACTCCTGGGAAGGTCCTTTTTTGGGTGGGGCCATTGTGTTTTATTTTCTTTATGGATTTCAGTGTTTGGATTATGGAAATAATTTCTGGGATTTGCAGAACATGCAGACAGCCTGTGCCTCTAGAAGGGAGAGTGGGAGGCAGCAGGTAAGGACTGGCTTCCCAAAGGGCCTGTCTGTGCCATTGGTCCACGTGCTGTTTTCCAGATTGCCGATCTCATTCCTGTTGACAGATGTGGCATGCCTCATGGATGTAGTATGTTCAGTCTGCCAGGTGGAAGTTGATCTCAACTGAATGACCAGAAGTTGGATTTACATTGCTTGCAAAAACAGCCACCTTTTCTCTTCAGATTAAAAAAAAAGAAGATAATGAACAGGATATGTCAATGTTCAGGGAGAAGGATGAAGGCGAGTGAAAAGAAAAAAAAATCAAACATTGATTTAAAATCAAAGAAAAATATTGAAAATAGACAAAGACCCTTTATTCTTCTGGGCAGAGTTAGAAATTGGAATTTTAAAAATGGGTGGTAGCCCTGAGCTGGAGGGCAGGGGGCATGGTGGAAATGAAAAATAGCCTGGAGACTTTTACTTTGGATTTTTGAAATAATTTACTTGGGTGAGTGAAATCCTAAAGGAGGGAATAGAGAAGAGGAACAAAACAAAGATCCTTGAAGTCAACACAAAAAATGGAGTCCAGGTCCTGAATGGGATTTTGGCTTTTAAGTTTAGAGTGTCAATCAGCATTTTTAAATGAGTCCCCTCTGACCTGGCCAGGGCTGCATTTTCGACGTGAACTGGTATCAGATTGATCATTACCACCGGAACAACTTTCAGTTTCTCAAGCATCCACCAATACTTTTGTATCACAAACCAGCCACTGGGTGGGGCAAAGCGCAGAAAAACTGAAATCAAGGAAGAGGAAGAAAAGTCTAAGGCAGTCCAGGAGGCGAGAGTGGAGATGAGGATGTGGCCCCAGAGTTAACTAACGGGCACCAGCAAAGGAGGCATTTAGGCACGTGGATGAAAATCCAGGGAAGGAATCTGCAAGAAATAACAAGGTGGCAGGGAGGAAAGACGAGAGAAGGAGCCGTATAGATGGTCCAGTTGAACTGACTAGGTCAATCCTGCAGATCGAGACATCTCTTGATTCTTTGAAACTTGTAAAAACAAACAGTGGAATGAATTTAATCTTTTTTTTTTCTCCTGCAGAACATCTTTTAAGCAGTTTTAAGGATCTTCTGTGTGTGATGTAGCTTCTTTTTAAAGGCTGATCCAGCATAGGGCCCTTTCTCAACATAAAAAATATAAATATTATTTATGTTAAATGTCTCCCTTTTAAGATAAGAGCACCAGAGGCGTTAGCTACTGTATAGTTCAGTGGCTAAACATATAAGAACATAACTTTTAAAAGTAATATTTTATTATTTTAAACCCAGATCTGCCTGACTTTTTGTCTGTCTGTTTGGTTTTGTTTGTTTTTCCTATTTCACGCTGCCTGATATTTATCTAATATCTGCTGTCAGGGTTATATTTGTTCAGATATGAGGTCTAAGACGTTTCCTAAAATGTTTAATGGTTCAGAGAAAATAATCACTATGTGCCTCCATTTTATAAGGATTTTATGTATACAAATGTGTCAGCCTTAAAGGAAAAAAAAATCACAAAATAACAGCATTCAGCTTGGGTTTTTTGTATCAGATTGATCATTAGGAAATGATCTTTTAGTCAAGGAAAATTAATTTTCCATTTACTGGAAAAGTCATGCCCCATTTACTTTGAGGCTTGCATTGGACCTGTCAGCATTGTTTCCGACCCTTGATATGAAAGAAGCCAGTCGGAGTTATTTAGGTCATGGAACAAGTATCCCTCCTCCTCTACTCCAGCACATAGTTACTTGGACCACAAGCAGCCTCTGACTCATGGGCAGCAGATGTACAAGATAGTTAAAGGCCTCTAGCCTTGCTTAGCAAAGGCAGAGGTGCTAGGCCAATCCGACTCACTTCCTCCAGAATTTGAACTGAGGAATACTATAGGATCCAACAGGGTTGGGGTCACACGGATCAGGGGGACCCTAAACTATGAGGAGACAGAAACAATAAACATAGAGAAGCCACAAGGCCAAGGAAAAGTATAAAGAGTTAGACAATGAGCAAGTCATGAAGGTGAATAGAGGAAATACACGGAAGAAAAATGTATCATGAAAGACTGGGCATGTGGCCGTTCAGGAAGAAAGAGAGCAACTGATTCCAAGGGCTGCATTGGTTCTAATAGAATGACAGATTCAGTGTCAGTTCTAGTCACATATATAAATATAACTAGCACAACCCCTTTTTCATTATCTTAAGGTGGCTTGAGTGGATTTCTATTCCATATAACCAAACAAAACAAACAAAAAGCTGCCCCTAAATAAAACATGGGTGGTGTATGGGCCCAAGTCATAATACGTTACCTCTTGTAATGCAGGAAATTGAATCCCCAGATTTCAACTCTGCTTTGTAATAGGGAAAATGATTTCCTGCGTGGTGGATCCCATTGTGACTTAATGAACCACAATCAGTCTGGAGTTGTAGCAGTTAGCATCCAGGCAGTGAAGCAGAAATCAGGCCAGAGACTTCTAACAGAGAAAATTCAATTCAGGGACTTCATTATGAAATCATTGGAAGAACGGAGGAAGACACAAAAATGGTGAACAAGAAATTACATAAAGATGAACAATGGTGGGGAGCCGTTATCACACCTTGAGTTGGAGGAGTAGAATGGAGATGGTGTTATCCAGAGCTCAGACGTGCTGGTTATTGAGGTTGCTGGAGCAAGCTCTGGTACTGCTGCTATTGTTAGAAACTCTGGCATCACCTTGCAGAGTCCCTAAAGCATAGACATCACTCTAACTGTATTAAGTCAAGAATCTATATGTAGAACTTTCCTTCTACATGTGCTTTTCAACGGAACAATCAGCACCCAGGACCCCTACCCTGACAACATGCGATAACTAGTTCAGAAAAGGTACCAAAGGTCCTTAAGCCAAGATCTTCTCTAAGGATGAAAACATTCCAATAATTTTGTTTTGGAATGCAGCTGCAAATCCAGTTGCCTATATTAAATTCCCACTGTTTAAAATATCTAAGCTGGCTTCTGTTTTCCTGACTGGGTACTGACTTACACAACTCCCAAGGGATCATGGCTAAGCAGAGAGTCACAATTGGAGATTCGTTCCCCGGAGAGAAAAAATCTTCCTGCTATCAAAAAGAACGAACATAAGGCTTCATACCAACTAGTTTTGGATTTACAGATTATAACTTAAATTTAGACCGCTCTTTTGTTAATAAAATCTTCATGGGAAGACCCTTAACTCTGGTGACAGATAAATCTTCTTCCCTAAGCTACATCCTGCTAAGTGTAGAGGAGCAAAGCAGACATAAATAGAATAGCTAGTGGGCAAAATCTCACGCCTTGTTCTGTGGGTGGAATCTGATGAGTCTAACTAAGCCTGGTGCTTGGGTCGGTTTTACCATCTATGGGTAGGTATGTGACCCACTTCTGGTCAATGATACTACATGAAAAAGTTGCCCTAGGAAGTTCTTCTCAGAGAAAGATGAGCCAGTCTCTCTTTTGTCAGACATGGTCAAATAGCAAATAGCCGTATTTGCTACGAGCAGCTACTCTGCAAGCATGAATGGAATTAGAATTACAATTGACAATGTAGATGGCTCGCTCACCAGAGACCTGGAAAGAACCAGGATCCTTTATGAAATTGTTGGGCTACCAAACCAACCAATCCTGAGTTTCCACTCCACCTCTACACTACTTATTATATGAGCTAATACATTTTCTTATTGTTTAAACATTTTGAATTGTTGATTTTTTTGTTACTGATAGCTAAAATCGCCACAATAGACCCAAATATATTCAACTATAATATTGTCACTTTTTTTCTCTTGCCAATAGACTTTCGTAGTGGGAGATAAAGGAGTAGAATTTTGTCTAGGACAGTAGGCAGTATATCGAACACGAAGTATACCCCTATCACTATAATGCATTATGTCCACTGCACTGGTTAAAGCAAAAGTATTATTCATATATTAAGGTATTAAAAGAGGATATGAAACTAGGCTCAGTTGAGAGGATGTGTAACCAAGAGACGGGTAGATTTATGGGGTCACTTTCTTGAGCTTCTTTATAATATGGGAAAGGTTCTAGAGGATGAAGCTGGGACAAAACTGGCAAAAATGGCATGGGAGGAGGTGTCAGGGCATTAGGAAGTAAAATTATAGTTTGGAGTTGTCCAAAAATGGATAAAGCTTCTTGTATAGTAGGGTGTGAATCCCTGATCATGGAGATATTTAAGTGGAGATTGAATTACCTCTCTGGGAGGGTTAGAGAGGAGAGTCATGTTCTGGGAAGTAGATAAAGGAAATATCTGAGTTCTTTCCAAATCTAACATTGAAGGTATTTACCACAGAGCGCATGGACAGGCACCACACCAAGTTTCCCTAAAGTTGAATTGCCGACAGACAACTCACCTTCTTCATGATCTTAGATTTACACTATATTGTTAAATTGATCTCAAATTTAAACTGAACTTCAAAAATGAGCATTCATCATGGGGAGAAAGTTGAACCCGTTGATTAAAATGCAATTTTTAGATTTTCTATGAGCTTCCTTTATACTCCATGTCCCTGATCTACCCCAGGAGTGGCTGGAAGTTGGCACGAACCGCACCACGAACATTAGAGAATATATGCAAAGTCTGGGCAAACTAATGTCCATACAGTTCACCCAGGAGCCTGCCTGGAAATCAGCACAAGGGCAATGATTAAAATATCACAAGATGAGCTGTAGACCCCAGTAGATAGAGCTCCTTTGTCTAATGACCTTTTTCATAGTGTGATAACAAATACAATAGGCTGGCCTCATAAATCATACCTCCAGAAAACATCCACAGGGTAGACCTCGACACTGTTTGCATATTCAAATGCCACCTCTCTCATAAGAAGAAAGACAAAACACTTTTCTTTCCCTCTCAAAAATGTCAGCGTGGCTGGATTAGAAAAGATAATTCGGAAGTACCTCTAGACAATAATTACCTCTGGCACCTAACTTCAGTGTACTTAATGAATGGGAAGAGGATTTTTTTTTTAATTTTGAAAAATTATGATTATTACAGTAATTAATCAGCTGCTCAGTGACAGCTTCCTTGAGGGGGAAAAAGTGCCTCCAAGGCCATCTTGCTTCGATAGGGCATCTTGTTGATTTCACATCACATATGCAAAATATATCCTATTATTATTAGCAACAAAAATGCTTGTGGAAGTAGAATTAGCTTCAATTTCCTAAGTAGTCAGGAAACTCACATTTTACAAATGTGAGGGGAAAAAAATCCTAATCCCAAGAGCTATTTAGAAAAAAAAAATGTTTCAGACTTACTCAGCTGCAGTTGTTAAACCAATCTCTTATTCTTAATTACATGCAAAAGGTTCCTGGTTCTAATTATGGACCTTGGGGAAATAGTCCGTCTCCCCAAACCAATAATGCCTCATGTTAACTTCAGCTCTTTTGTGTTTAATATCCTACTGCTGGATTTCAGCTTCCCTAGATGATCTGTGAATTTGGCTTTTTCCACTTCAATTTTTACAGTGCCTCTCAGAGCAGGGACTAGGAGACTTCACTTTCCCCAGTGATTCTTTTTTAACATTTCTTGCTACCTGAGTACAAAATCCTCTAACCTAGGATATCGACATCAGAGGCATATTCTTTCCTGAAATTCTTTCCTCATACACCTCCTTCTGCTGTTCACAGCCTTCCAGTTACTGCATCAAAGCCCCCTGGAGTGATGTGATTAGAGCATTCCCATGGGCACTTGGTGTCACAGATGTGGAGGTGGAGGGTGGTTTTAGAGGTCAACTAACCCAAGTGCCTTCCCATCATTGGACCCCACTGAACATTCTGGGGGCCAAATAGAACAGAGCACATCCTGAGCTGGCTGGGCACTTAGAAACAGACCCTGTTAGTACTCTAGGAGCACTGGAGAATGTTCAGTCTAAACTTCTCATTTTTTCAGATGAAGGTGAGATCTAGAAAGGGAAAGAAAGGAATTTGTTCACATTATGGAGGTAGTTAATAGCCAAGCCAGTAGGTCTAAAGACACCATGCCTAGTGCTTGGGAATTGTTGTGTAGACTCGTCCCAGTTCCACAATCAACTCCTCCAGCCAAGAAAAGGGGAACTAACATGAGCTAGGAATTCATAACTCTGGCTGTGGATCTTCTTCTTTTCTCTTCTGCTAAAGAATGTTTAGACTTTATAGATACCAGTTCCTTCACCAGTGAAATGGGATTATAATACTCATTATTCAATGATAGTGTTAAGGGAAAAGAAAAAGAGAAGGGGATGTGGACAAATCTGAAAGAGTCTTAGGAAGAGTAAAGAATTGAAAGGAATTATTCTCCATAGCTTTTGCAAATACACCAGATCAGACCATCACTAACATTTTAGAGGAGATTCATGTGTATATCTCATCCAAAACTTTTCAGCTAAAAGTACTTTGAAAATATTCAAATAATGAAGAAATGTTACGGTGTGTATGTGTTTTTACTCCCTAAGAAGGAAGTCAGGAGCTGTAACATTTTTGCGCTTTAAATACAGCTCACATTTACTATTTTACTCATAGTAGGTGCTCATCTCAATATAATTTAGAGAAATGAGTAAATGATCACTTTTCTGCCTGCTCTCCTTTTTCAATATCCATCCAAATCCTACCAATACCTCAAGGTTCAGCTCAAGATTCACCACATGACGTCAGCCCACACTGATTTCTCCCTTATAATGTCCACTATGGCTAGAGTCAGTGCTTTGCAGCCTAGAGGCAGGCTGTTGTTTACAGACAATGTTATGTTGTGATCTGCTTCTTTCACATAAGTTCACTTTAGCTATTTGATGAAACTGTGAGTTCCATAAGGATAGGCATTATGGTTCATAATTCTCTTATAAAACCCACAGCACCTGCACAGTTATTATTTTTTTAAGCAGAAATCATCCATGCTGGTATTCATGGATTGTTGCTGACACTACATCTTTTGAAAAGCATGTGCATGTATATATATGGAATCTATTGGCCATAATCTGTGTTAAGCATTTGTTTTGCCAACTCTTGGGTAGATAGGTGGCAGTGAGCTGCTAAGAGATTTGTTTTTCCAGGAGACAAAATGTCTCTGAGTCACAGATGAAATCCCATATTAAACAGAGCCAAGAAATCTATCTGAGCTGAAATCCAAGTATAGTTAGCAAATGAGAAATGTTAGAAGTTAGCAAACTGATAAACCTTCTGTTTAGAGGCCAGGATAATTCCAGTTTATTTCTAGAGAAGGTGGGATAGGTGTAAGAAGGGCTCTAAGAACTAAATATCGACTCTTTCTTCCTTGGGTGGTTAAAGAGTGTTTAGGGTTAAAATTTAGCTTGGATTGGGGAAAGAGGCATGATTTAAATAAAAAAATATGTGATGACGAACTAAAATTCCAGAGATAACAAAAGGAAAGATCAGTAAATCTGACTACATAAAAAAAATTATTTAGTGTTTACATCACAAGAAAACACCATAAACAAATAGTTTGGGCAAAAATATTCCCAACATATAACACAGACAAAGAGCTAATATCCCCAATAAGTAAAGAAAAAAAACCTTTTAAAATTGAATAGAAAAGGAACAAAAAATTGATAGAGAAATGTAGAAAAGTTACAAAAAGCATCCTCAGATAATGAAAACATGTTGAAGCTTATTTGTAATAAGTGATATGCACATTAAAACAACTCTGAGATGTTATTTCTTACCTGGCAGACTGGCAAAAATTTAAAAATATGATAACACATTCTGCTAATGAAGCTGCATTAAAACAGGCATTTTCATTTACCTTTGGAGGAAAACTTGTCAATATCTGACAAAACTACATATGTACTTGTCTTTTGACCCACAATCCCACAGCTAGGAATCTACCTTCAATAATAGAAAAATACTTATAAACAAGTCTATTCATTGTAGCATTGTTTGCAGTTACAAAATATTGAAAATGACCTAAATGTCTATTCATAGAAAAGTGGTTGTGTAAACAATATTACATCCACATATAAGAACTACAGAGCCACACACACACACACACACAAAAGAATGAGGAAGATCTCTATGAGGTTATGTGGAATAATTTTTAGGACATGCTGGTAAGTGACAAAGTAAAGTGCTAAGAAGTAGGTAGAGTACGCTACCTTCCTGTATGAAAGAAGATGCTATAAGAAAATGCAAATGCCCCTACTCATTCCTACAAAAGAAATAAAGAAAGGATACATCAGAAATGAAGGAAATTGGTCACTCACTGTAGGCAGAGGCCATAGGAAATGGGTGAAAAAGATAGGAAACTAAAAAAAAAAGATTTGGGGTTGGGTTAGTAGGAGTGAGCAAAAAAGGTTACTTCTCTGAGTATGAGTTCTGATTCTTAAAATCATACTAATGTTTTACATACCCTTCAAATTCCAACAGCATAAAAAAACTGACCAGAATAGGATTGAGAGACCCAAAATGGAAAATAAAAAGTGACAACTCAACTCTATAAACTCTATTGAACTCTATAAACTCTATTGCAAATAAATAACATAACCACAATGAAGAGGGTAGAGAAGAAAAATAACTAACTTGTAAACAATATCTTGACTGTTTATTATGACTACAGGCAATAAGAACTGTATACACATGCTGAGTTTCATCACTTAGTTTGTTTCTCACGGGGGTATGGCTTAACAATTCTACACTGACTTCATGTGTACACCAGCATCAATGAAATAAGTAAATATAGTGTAAAAATGAAAGGCAGGTTTCTAGAAATCACTAATAAAGAAAGGGGTAAGGCTAAAATAAACTATGGAGATGAATTAGAACCAGAGTTGTCAAAAAATATATATATACATACATACACAAACACTACATATGTAAACATATATACACACAAAAAGGAACTTACATACATATATATGCACACAGATACCGACCCACATACACATGCACATACACACACACACACGCACACACATACAGATAGAGAAGTATAGGTGTGTGTATGTGGGTTAGTATATGTACATATATTTTTTAGCTCTGTCTCCTGAGAGTGTCTAGAAAAATATAATACTTCAATCACAATTAGCATACTTACTGTCCAGATCTTGTTTTCTAAACACCATTCTCTAAGAAATGATTGATATCAGATGTGGGGCAGGAAAACAAAATAAGCAAACATAAAAACAAGATTAGCTTGGAGTAACTTGTCATACTACAAGGTAAGAAGTCAAGAAAAAGACAGGAACTTTCTGGAAGGACAGATAAAACAACTAGAAAGATACCCTAATGATCAAAGTCGGAAAACATTTGAGCACAAAAATAAATAATGACAGTATTGATTTTACCGAATAGAATAAAATCAATATCTATAAGTCATATCAATATAAATATTTGAATAAATAAATGGGGAAAAGGGCAGCTCTCCCTTATAGAAAAAAATAATGAATAAATGTAGAAGGAAATAGGGCAATAGAAAAACACCATTAAGTGAAGACCAAAGTAATAATTGTTGCAAACAAGATCCATTGATGTATGCTAAAAAACAGTGGGAGAAAGTTTGACGAAGAACAAGATATTTGCATACTCTCAAAGTCTCTCCTATAGATGTTTATTAATTACAAAGGGGAAAAAAAGTAACTTTAAAAAGGAAAAATCTAGCAGATACCTACCACCTTAACTAGGTGATCAAGGTTAACATCACCAGTTACAAGGCATATAAACAAATGGGGGACTTTGAGAAGAACATAGAATCATTTCCATGGAATTCTTGCCAATGTCACTGGTAAAAATTGTATTAAGGTACACCTTACTTAATATTATTATACCAGGGTTAACTTTCTGTGGTTAAGAGTTCTATAGTTATATAAGTAGTTAACATTAGGGGAAGCAGTGTTTGGGGTGTGTGGGGACTAGCTATATTATTTTGCAAATTTTACATGTCTTAATTTAGTTCAAAACAGAAAGTGAAAAAATGTAATCAATGCCTACAGCCTGCTCCAGAGAAGAGATTCAAGATGGCGGCATGAGAGGTGACATGGAGAACTCCTCCCAAAACCACAAATAGTACAAAAATATAGTTAATTAATACAACTAACCCTAAAACAGCAAGAAGAAAGAAGGCTGAACCAGACTACATACAGACTTTACAAACAGAGCAGACCTCACGAAACAGGGTAACATACGAAAGCCTTAATCCAGCGGAACCCAAGCCCTTCCCCCACCCCAGCTCACTGGCGGGAGGAAGAGAAACAGAGCGTGGAGGGGGTGGTAGCTTGGGACTGCTGGGTGCCTAATCCTGGTGATCTGCTTTGTGAGCAGAAGCCTATATTGTGTGGTGCTCTGGACGTTGGGGAGCCCGGACAAGAGGAGTGCTTGAGAGACTGACATTCTAGCTGTTTGTGGAGGACGGGATCCACATCAGGCTGCTCTGTGTCAGAGGAAAGGCAGGCGGTCTGAGAGGCTTCCTAGCAGCGAGAGGGCTGCTGAAGAGGTGGGGTTTGCATGGAGCTTGCTGCACGGGAGAAGGGAGAGCTGGACAAGGCTGTCTTGGTATGCTCTGCCCAGCTGGTTGGGAACTTTGAGGAGCTTCAGGTGCTCCATCCCCCTGGCTACCTACTCAGCTCCAACGCCCCCTGCTGTGACACGCAGCCTGTTGCACCTTCCTCCTAGCCTGCTGGCACTGGTTCGCAAACTGGCAGTCACTGTGCTGGTGTCAGGCCAGCCAGAGAGAGGCCCTGCCTACAAAGGCTAGAGACGCAAAGCATAGAGGCTTACACGTGTGTGCTTGGCCCACTGGCTCTGACACTGGAGGCAAGTACGGCAGACGGGAATCAGGAAACAGATCTTTCCTCCTCCCAGGCACCAGCTTCACTCCCCTATGACCCCCAACCTCACTCTAGGGGCTGAGCAGCTCCAGAGACTGGAGCTTCTCAGCAATAGAGGGCACCACACAGAAATATGAAACGTCAAAAGAACATGGTTCAGACCAAAATCTCACAAACCCCAATAAAAGGGCCAAATGAAACTGAACTCACAAATATTCCTGAAAGAGAGTTCAAAATAAAAATTATAAACATGCTTATGGAGGTACAGAAAAATATTCAAGAACTCAGGAACGAATTTGAGTCAGAGATTCAATCATTAAGAAATTCCGTATCTGAAATGAAACATATGATGGAGGGATTTAAAAGCAGATTAGATGTAGTAGAAGAGAAAGTAAATGGAACAGAAATTAGAAAAGAGGAATACAAAGAAGCTGAGGCACAGAGAGAAAAAAGAATCTCTAAGAATGAAAGAATATTGAGAGAACTGTGTGACCAATCCAAAAGGAACAATATTCACATTATAGGGGTACCAGAAGAAGAAGAGAGAGAAAAAGGGATAGAAAGGGTCATTGAGGAGGTAATTGCTGAAAACTTCCCAATCTGGGGAAGGAGATAGTCTCTCAAGCCATGGAGGTTCACAGATCTCCCAACACAAGGGACCCAAGGAAGACAACATCAAGACATATAATAATTAAAATGGCAAAGATCAAGGATAAAGACAGACTTTTAAAAGCAGCTGAAGAGAGAAAAAACATCACATACTAAGGAAAACCCATCAGGCTATCATCAGACTTCACAAAAGAAATCTTACAGACCAGAAGGAAGTGGCATGATATATTTAATGCAATGAAGCAGAAGGGCCTTGAACCAAGAATACTGTACCTGGCAAGGTTATCATTTAAATTTGAATGAGGGATTAAACAATTTCCAGATAAGCAAAAGCTGAGAGAACTTACCTCCCACAAAGAACCTCTACAGTGCATTTTGGAGGGACTCCTATAGATGGCAGTATTCCTAAGACTAAATAGATGTCACCCAAGGGATAGACAAAGAGTACAGAATATAATTCATAACATACAAAGAATGGCGGAGGAAGAAAAAGGAGGAGAAAAACAAAGGAGCTTTAGGTTGTGTTTGTAATAGCATATGAAGTGAGTTAAATTAGACTGTTAGATAGTAAGGGAATTACCCTTGAACCTTTGGTAACCATAAATCCAAAGCCTGCAATGGCAATAAGTACATACCTATCGATAATCACCCTAAATGTAAATGGTCTGAATGCACCAATCAAAAGACATAGAATCAATGAATGGATAACAAAACAAGACCCATCTATATGCTGCCTACAAGAGACTCACTTCAAACCCAAAGACATACACAGACTGAAAGTAAAAGGATGGAAAAAGATACTTCATGCAACTAATAGTGAGAAAAAAGCAGGAGTTGCAGTACTTATATCAGACAAAATATACTTCAAAACAAAGAAAGTCACAAGAGATAAAGAAGGACATTACATAATGATAAAAGGGTCAGTCCAACAAGAGGATATAACTATTATAAATATCTATGGACCCAACATAGGATCACCTACATATATGAAACAAATACTAGCAGAATTAAAGGGGGAAATAGAATGCAATGCATTCATTTTAGGAGACTTCAACACACCACTCACTCCAAAGGACAGATCAACCAGACAGAAAACAAATAAAGAAACAGAGGCACTGAACAACATATTAGAATAGGTGGACCTAATAGACACCTACAGAATACTCCATCCAAAAGCAACAGGATACACATTCTTCTCATATGCACATGGAACATTTTCAAGAATAGATCATATCTTAGGCCACAAAAAGAGCCTCAGTAAATTCAAAAAGATCGAAATTGTACCAAACAGCTTCTCAGATCACAAAGGTATGAAACTACAAATAAATTACACAAAGAAAACAAAAAAGCCCACAAACACCTGGAGGCTTCACAACATGCTCCTAAATAATCAATGGATCAATGACCAAATAAAAACAGAGATCAAGCAATATATGGAGACAAATGACAACAATAATTCAACACCGCAAAATCTGTGGGACACAACAAAGGCTGTGCTAAGAAGGAAGTATATTGCAATACAGACCTACCTCAGGAAAGATGAACAATCCCAAATGAACAGTCTAAACTCACAATTAATGAAACTAGAAAAGGAAGAACAAATGAGGCCAAAAGTCAGTAGAAGGAGGGACATAATAAAGATTAAAGCAGAAATAAATAAAATGAGAAGAATAAATCAATAGAAAGAATCAATGAAAGCAGGAGCTGGTTCTTTGAGAAAGTAAACAAAATAAATAAACCTTTAGCCAGACTTATCAAGAGAAGAAGAGAGTCTACACACATAAACAGAACCAGAAATGAGAAAGGAAAAATCACTATGGACACCACAGAAATACAAATAATTATGAGCGAATACTATGAAAAATTATATGCTCACAAACTGGAAAACCTAGAAGAAAAGGGCAACTTTATAGAAAAATACAAATTTCCAAGGCTGACCCAGGAAGAAACAGATAATCTGAATGGACCAATTACCAGCAAAGAAATTGAATTGGTAATCAAAAAACTACCTAAGAACAAAACCTCTGGCCCAGATGATTTCACAGCTGAATTTTATCAAACACTGGGTGAAGATCTAATACCCATACTCCTTAAAGTTTTCCAAAAAGTAGAAGAGGATGGAATACCCCCAAACTCATTCTACAAGACCAACATCACTCTGATACCCAAACCAGGCAATGACACCACAAAAAAAGAAAATTAAAGACCAATATCCCTGATGAACATAGACGCAAAAATATTCAACAAAATATTAGCAAGCCAAATTCAAAAATACATCAAAAAGATCATCCATCGTGATCAAGTAGGATTCATCCCAGGGATGCAAGGATGGCACAACATTCGAAAATCCATCAACATCATCCACTACATCAACATAAAGATGGACAAAAACCACATGATCATCTCCATAGATGCTGAAAAAGCATTCGACAAAATCCAACATCCATTCATGATAAAAACTGTCAACAAAATGGGTATAGAGGGCAAGTACCTCAACCTAATAAAGGCCATGTGGCATATGACAAACCCACAGCCAACATTATACTTAACAGTGAGAAGCTGCAAGCTTCTCCTTTAAGAATGGGAACAAGAGAAGGATACCCACTCTCCCCACTTTTATTCAACATAGTTCTGGAGGTCCTAGCCATGGCAATCAGACAAAACAAAGAAATAAAAGGCATCAAGATTGGCATGGAAGAAGTCAAACCATCCCTGTTTGCAGATGACATAATATTGTACATAAAAAACCCTAAAGAATCCACCCCAAAACTCCTAGATATAATATCTGAATTCATCAAAGTTGTGGGATACAAAATTAATACACAGGAATCTATTGCATTCTTATACACTAATGGTATACTAGAGAAAGAGAAATCAGGAAAACAATTCCATTCACAACTGCATCAAAAAGAATAAAATACCTAGGAATAAACCTAACCAAGGAAGTGAAAGACCTATACCCTGAAAACTACAAGACACTCTTAAGAGATTAAAGCAGACACTAATAAATGGAAATTTATCCCTTGCTCTTGGCTAGGAAGAATTGATATTGTCAAAATGTCCATCCTGCCTAAAGCAATCTACAGATTCAATGCAATCCCTATCAAAATACCAACAGCATTCTTCAATGAACTAGAGCAAATAGTTCTAAAATTCATATGGAATGACAAAAGACCCCTAATAGCCAAAGCAATCCTGAAAAGGAAGAATAAAGCAGAGGGAATTACGCTCTCTGACTTCAAGCTCTATTACAAAGCCACAGTAATCAAGACATTTTGGTACTGGCACAAGAACAGACCCATAGACCAGTGGAAAAGAAAAGAGCCCAGATATAAACCCAAGCATGTATGGTCAATTAATATATGATAAAGGAGACCTGGATATACAATGGGAAATGACAGCCTCTTCAACAGCTGGTGTTGGCAAAACTGGACAGCTACATGTAAGAGAATGAAACTGGATTATTGTCTAACCCCATACACAAAAATAAACTCAAAATCGATCAAAGACCTGAATGTAAGTTATGAAGCCATAAAACTCTTAGAAAAAAACATAGGCAAAAATCTCTTGGACATAAACATGAGTGACTTCTTCATGAACATATCTCCCCGGGCAAGGGAAACAAAAGCAAAAATGAACAAGTGGGACTATATCAAACTAAAAACTTCTGTACAGCAAAGGACACCATCAGTAGAACAAAAGGACATCTACAGTATGGGAGAATATATTCATAAATGACATATCCAATAAGGGGTTGACATCCATAATATATAAAGAACTCATGCACCTCAACAAACAAAAAAGCAGATAAGCCAATTAAAAAATGGTCAGAGGATATGAAGAGACAATTCTCCAAAGAAGAAATTCAGATGGCCAACAGGCACATGAAAAGATGCCCCACATCGCTAATCATCAGACAAATGCAAATTAAAACCACAATGAAATATCACTTCACACCAGTTAGGATGGCCAACATCCAAAAGACAAACAACAACAAATGTTGGCATGGATGTGAAGAAAGGGGAACCCTCCTACACTGCTGGTGGGAATGTAAACTATTTCAACCATTGTGGAAAGCAGTATGGAGGTTCCTCAAAAAACTAAAAATAGAAATATCATTTGACCCAGGAATTCCACTCCTAGGAATTTGCACTAAGAATGCAGAAACACAGTTTGAAAAAGGCTTACGCACCCCTATGTTTATCACAGCACTATTTACAGTAGACAAGAAATGGAAGCAACCTAAGTGTCCATCAGTAAATGAATGGATAAAGAAGATGTGGTACATATACACAATGGAATATTATTCAGTCATAAGAAGAAAACAAATCCTACCATTGGCAACAACATGGATGGAGCTAGAAGTTATTATGCTCAGTGAAATAAGCCAGGCGGAGAAAGACAAGTATCAAAGATTTCACTCATCTGTGGAGTATAACTACAAAGAAGAAATTGGAGGAAGAAAACAGCAGCAGATTCACAGAACCCAAGAATGGACTAACAGTTACCAAAGGGAAAGGGACTGGGGAGGGTGGGTGGGAAGGTAGAGATAAGGAGGAAAAAGGGGCATTGTGATTAGCACACGTAATGTAGCCAGGCAGGGGACATGGGAAATGCATTATTTACAGAGAAGACAAGTAATGATTCTATAGCATCTTACTATGCTGATGGACAGTGACTGTAATAGGGTATGTGGGGGGACTTGATAATAGGGGGAGTCTAGTAACCATAGTGTTGTTCAAGTGATTGTACATTAACGATACCAAAAAAAAAAAAAATTCGGCCTGCTCCAGTCTGGCCTCCAATCACATATCCACCAAATTATCAGTTACTATTCTTGTTCTTTTTTAGTCCCATTTGCTGGACTTTCCTGATCTAACACTATCTTAGTTTTCTTTCTCTCTCCTGGTCTTTTCTTCCACATGTCTTTTGGTAATTCGTCTTCCTTTTTGCAGATTTTGTGTTAAAATTCCTAAACTTTGATTATTTTTTCTTATCTCTACATGTCTTTCTTAAATAATCTCATACTTCTCAAAGATTCTATTACCATGTAAATCTAGAAGAGTTAAAAATTTATATTTCTAGCCCAAGTTTCTTACTTCAGCTTCCTATCTATATAATCTATATACACTTGAGATTTCAATTTCTTAATAGCCCTTCAAACTTAGTATGTTAAAAACTAAGCTCATGATCTAACATCCTCTTCCTAGGGTGGTTTAAAATATGTCCACAGATTATTTGACACACCCTTCAAAAGTGGGGCTTAATTCTACCTTGAGTGTGGGTTTGGACTTAGTGACTCACAATAAATAGAATAAAAACAAAAATGACAGTATGTGACTTCAGAGAGTAGGTTATAAAAAAATCACTTCACCTGCTTCCTCTCTCTTTCTTCAATCACTTACACTGGGGAAGCCAGCTGCAATGATCCACATAGAGAAGCCCATGTGGTAAGGAAGCGAGTTCTAGAGCCAACAGCTACGTGAGAAAGTTTGGAATTAGATTCTCCAGCCCCAGTCAAGCTTTCAGATGAATGCAATTCTGACCAACATCTTGATTGCAATACCGCACAGCCACTTCCAAATTCTTGATTCTCAGGAATAAATATTTCCGGATCATAAATGTTTATTATTTTTAAGCCACTAAGTTTGGGACAACTTGTTTTGTAATTTAACTATCTATTAACTATCTATTTATACTCCCCTCTTCTCCTCCCAATAAACAACTACGTCAGATTCTAATGTTTCTTCTTTTGGTGAGTGACTATCCATTACACAGTCAGAAAAAGAGGTGCCACTGTTAACAATGAACTCTCTCTTACTTCCCCATTTGAAATCTCTTATTAAGGCATATTGATTGAAGTTCCTGAATGTCTTTCAAATATATCCATTTCTCTTTCATCTTCATTGTCTCTATACTTGTCCAAACTACCCTTATGTCTTGCCTGTATGGCCTTATGATCTCATGACTCTGGCACCCTCCACATTGGCACCCTCTGGTACACTCTTCACATTGCTGTCAGGATGGTCTTTCCAAAAGCACCCGCTAACCACCAATTCTGAAGTAGAAGTATGTATCCTCAGACAGCCAGATCTGTCCCAAAGGCAGGAACAACAAAGAAAATGCACTGATAAGACAATATCATCCCCTAAGCTGCTCATTGCCTCTTCCCTGAACTATTACAAAGGCTAACATTTGGGGACTGGGAGAGTGGCCTTTGATCAACTTGATTATTATTGCGTATTTGGAGTTGTTTTGTTTTTTATTTTTTTAATTCTCATGCTCTCATGTTGCTTTTAAATGTAATGCATGCTCACATTTTAAAAATTTGGAAAATGCATCAATTTTTACAGAACAGGAAAAAATCATCTATAATTTTACCATACTGAAATTTTGGCTTATTTCTTTCAAACTTCCTCCCTATACCTTTAAAACCTCGTTAAGATCATTCTGTATATTAATGTAATTTTCTATTCCATTTTTGTGCTTAAGGTTATAAGATTTTTACCATATCATTGAAAACTCTATGTAAATATCATTTTAATAGCTGCTTAACATTCTATGATATTGGAAATTTCCTTTGAAATTTGTCTTCCTGCCCAATATGAAAACAAATTATTTTACTTTTAGGGGATGGTAAGTGGTAGTGGTGGGGATGGGGGTCTGTCTCTGGCTTAATGATACGTGGAGATCGATGTTTAAATATTTAAACAAAATCACATTTCTCTCTTTAGCTCTTGCCTCAATCCGAAAGGTAGCAGCCATTCTGCTTGGTGATTCCAGCAGTTCCTAAGAATATTTACTCCTTGAGGTTTCTAAAGCTAATGCACTCTTGGTTTTTTAGTGGATAAGCCAATAATGCCTCTAGGGTGTCACTCAGGTCAGACACCCAGAAAGAAGGGAACTGGGGGAGACAAGAAGCCCCAGAGGAGTCTGTGCTAAAGTATGCAAATACACCTGTGGGCCTCAAGAAACCCAAACCTAGCAGCTTATCTTTTCCTTACCATGCACAGTGATTAGTAATCCATAATTTATAGCTCTAATTAATTCTTCCCTTTATCACGGAGACTCACCGAAGCATGCCACTCTGACAAAGCTTGGGCACACTGCTCCACTCCACCCCTGGATTTCCTTGCTGGAAACTCAGTTTGCAAAAACTCATTAAACTGGCAAAGGTCAAGAGCAGTAGAGAAAAGGCATTCCTCCCCCGATTCCGCTTTATATTATAAAGAAGCAGACTAACAGGAAATCTGACTGTGCCATTTAACTGAGGCCTCATCTCCTTCAGGAGGACCCAGTTTGGGCCTGAGAGTTAATAAGGTGCAACTGTAGCCAGAATATGCTCACCAAGAGCAGGTATTCTAGACTCCTAAGGCTTTTAGGTCCTCCAGAGGAAAAGGGGAAGGTGCCAGAAAACCAAGTGGCTCTCCATAGTACATCTCTGCATTACAGGTATTATACACCTTCCCAGCTCATCACTTAGTTGGTTACAAGAGATCCCAACCGCCACTCTCTCTTGGAGGCTGCTGACATCCAAACATTTCCAAGTCTTTTTGAACTTCAAGTCTTTCCCCAGTTTGGAGACTAAACATTGCTAGTGCCTAGAGCTGGGCTAAGGAAACTGCCAATCAGTAGTCTGCCTTTTTATGTGATCTTAAATGATAAACTTAAATTTAGTTCACCTTTACTGAGAACTTACTATATACCAGGGATTTATTAATTCATTTAATGTTCATAGCAACACACTGAGGTGGGTGCCACTATTGTTAACTAGAACCGACATTCCTGACAGTAGGACCTTTGTTTTGTTCCCTTCCATATCTCCACATCCTAGAACTTTCCCGGCATGTAGTAGGAACTCAATATTTGTTGAAAAGATGAACATCTGTTTTACACATGAGAACATTGAGGCCAGTAAGTGATAAAGTAAAATTTAGTCCCTTGCATCCTGATTCCAGGGCTCAGGCTGTTAAGTGTCACTCAATGGTGTATCCTTGACCTCTGCAGAAGTTTGATTTTATTTCCTTCTCTGCAGAAGGATAAATAGATCCGATGTTCTCAAAATAGTTTTGAGTTCAAGGTGCAGTGTAGACCCCAGGTGTTAATTATGATGGGCCTAGAATTGGGGCACGAGACTTGGTGTAGCTGGCGATGGATGATGGCAGTACCATTAGTATTACTGAAATGATCATGGCCTGCTTGCAGAGAAGACTTGTTTCTCTCCAGCCTGAGCCACCCCTGAAGGTTCTAAGTCCCTTTCTTATGACAGGTTGTGTCATCCTTCAGACACTTTCAACTATAGGCCGAAGAACGAGCCATCTCTACAGCCACAAAGGCAGATGCCTATTCTTACCACGTCACCTTTGTTCCTCTGCCCCCTCAGGTTGGAGTTAATTTCACTTCTTTCTGACCTGCAGATTGATGAAAATCTCTCATCCTTTCCAAGCCTGCCTTGAGCCCCAGACTGTGGCCCGGGCAGGCCGCGTGAGAGCAGCGCCTGGAGCCACAGCCAAGAGAGGTGTTATTTACATATTTATTAGAAATTCTGCCCTGCTGGCCAGAGACACTCACTTCTGACTTTAATTCCGGTAAGTAAACAACCCCGTGGGCAAGGAAGAGGGGGAAAACAAACCAGAATAGTTTGCACAAGACAATACAGTAAAGCAGAAAAATATCCGTAATGCAAAACTATTTGCAGTGCAAAGCAAGAGAAAGGGCAACAAAACAAAACAAAACAAAACCCATCTCTGAAGCCTAGCTCAGGTTAAATACTCCAAAAGAAATAATTACAAAGTAATTCAATTATATTTGGTATCAGTTACCTCCCAGGCCAGTAGAATGACAATTAATCCCAGGGTGTTTTGTTGTTTTTTTCTTAATACTTTGTGGTTTGTTCAGAATTGCCCTCCAGCAGTTAACCACACTCTGCAAGCCTGTGGCTGACTGGGGCTCTCTTTTCTTCCCCATCTATTCTGGCCTGAAACGCCCCATGCCAGGGAGCCATTCTGCTAAGTTGGCCCTGACCCCGCTCTCAAACCCGTCCAGCAGCCTAACATTTAGCTCAGGTGCCCTCCAGCTTCCCCTTAATTATTTTGTATTGTGAGAATTGTAATAATGGGAGAGTTTAGCATCCTATGGCTTTCTCCTAACATCCCAGATTGAGCCAACATCACCGTCCCTGTGATAACACGATGAATTAAATCCTCCTCAGCATCGCATGTCTCTCTAGCCTCAGAAAAAAAATTACATTTTAGGAACATTGAAATAGACTGACTTTAATCCACAATAGTAAAGGAAGCAAGAGATATGGCTTAAATCCTGCCTGACGCTCTGACCTGAACTCACTCTGCAGATAAAATCGCACAGAATTCTTTGCATTTCTATAGTTTCATTCAGTCAGGGATTGCAAGGTACTTTACACACAGTAATAAGTTCCACAACCTTTCTTTGACGGTGCTTCCTAGCTCCAGGAAGGGTTCATGCATCAGGAAATGGCAATGATGGACGGAGAGGGACTGGCCCAAGCAGCCTCTCCAGCCGGCAGTGGTAGAGAAATAGGAACTCAGGCATCTGGATTGCAGCACTCAACACTGATGATCAGGACAGTCACTGTACTTCTAAACCACAAAAGCACTTCTAAAAATAAAAGTAAAAATTGTAGCAAGACCAGGATTGTGATTTGTTCTGTAGGGGAGGAAAAACTTTTTTCTCTGTCCTTCTAGGTTCTCTGACTGGTGCCTCCACAGATTAGACTGACAAAAGACAGACAGCAAGAGAAAACAAACAAGTTTATTATCCCTGCCGTGGACATACATACGTATTGGAGAAGCCCAGGGATGAGTAACTCAAAGGGGTGGTTAGAACTTGGGGCTTCTGTAGCATCTTAAAAAGAGCAATACATTTGTGTAGACATGACAAGACAAAGGAAAAAGGGTTTTTAGGCTTTTGGCAGTGACAAACTGTGGAAAGGGAAACGGGAAGCTATGGAAGATGAGGGTTATTTTAGGAAGGATTGTATATAGTTTCTGGTGCTTCCTCTGGGCTGATAAGAGTCTAGAATTCTCTCCAGTGATTAAGAATCATCCTGTCCTTCCTGGTAGAGAGTTTGTTCTGTGTCTGCTTTTTCTCAATTGCTTTTATCTAAAAATAGTCCTTATGCCAGAATGGCATGTTTTGGAGTAGCATATTCTCACCTCCTTCAGTTCTCAGCGATCTAGTTAAAAAAAGGGCATGTGAACCCAACAGCTTAAAATAAAAGTTATTTCTATTAACAGACACACATTTATTTCTTCATGATGGTTCTTATGTTCGTGAAAGAGAAATGCACGTAGCAATGTCATAGTGACAAAATCTTGTGTTGTAAACCTGAGAAGTGGGTTTCTAGGATGAAAAGAATACCATTGAATGCTAATTAAATCTCTGTCCAATAGTAAGAGCTGCAGCTAATTCAGTGCCTATTTTAGGACAGGTGCTGTACTAAAGCCTTCATATGCATTAATTAATTGAATATTCCTCCAAACACTACATGGATATTGATCCCATTTTCCATACAGATAACTGAGGCTCAGATTGTTCATGAAACTTTCCCAAGTTCACTTAGCTTGTAAATAATAGAGCTAGAATTCTAATATACATAATTTGGCCCCCCCAGAATTCAGGATAAATCTTCTTTAACATGACAGTGAAAATAAATCATACACCTGGCAGTATGTGGATACAGGAGAGAGGAGTGAGTTCAGTAGGGAGCAGGTCAGAGGAGAAATCGTTCTTAGTCTTAGATATGGAGGGGCTCCAGTTCTTGAAAGAACTTTTGCTGGGCCTTCAAACTCCTTTACTTCCAACAGAAGACAGCCGGTGCTTTGCAGTTCTTAAAAGTGTGGAGACTAAACTGGACTGGTTGAGCCTGAATTTCTGGCCAAGAATTCCTCTGTGTGTCTCCATCTCATCTGGAAAGTTCAGGTAACAGTTACTGACTCAAAAGGTTGTGGTGAGAATTGAGATAACATGTGCAGCCCACTTAGACCCATGCTCAGTACTCAGTATATTTGAGCCAATATAATTCATAGTTATTCTACAAAGGCCTCAAGGGTAGGTTCATCTACAACATGTCTTCGTTTGTGTTCTCCTGAATTAGAGAAGCAAGAGCTTTGGGATGATGGTGAGCCATGATAGGTAAGATGTTAGGGCTTTACTGGCTTTATTTCTTCCTGGTGACCTTAAATGGGCTTACTGAAGTTTACCTTCAGACCAAACCCTCTAGTCCTTAAATACCCTTGCTGCTAGCTTATTTACACCTTAACTCCTGCAATGGAGAACGGAGGCTTTCATTGTACAACCAGAGAGTATATTTAAGAAGCATATGAAGTCACTGTCTAATGACAGAAAGACTTACCAATGAAAACACAAATAAGGGCAAAATTACAATTGTGGTGAGTATTGCAAAATAAAATTACAGAATATGGGGAAAATGCCATTTCTGGAATAAAGAATAGCATATGCAAAATGATGGGAGGGATCAAGGCAAATAAGTGGAAGATGACCAGTGTGGGCAGAGGGCAGGCAGAAAGAGAGGGGAGAATTTGGACAAGAAGAGACAGTATGGGTGCGGGCAAGGCCAGGCCATAAAGATTTCTGTCCCTTTCCTGTGGGCCATGAGAACAACTGAAAGGGTTTAAGCAAGGATGACTTAATCAGATTTTCTTTTTAAGAAATCATGCTGTTTCTTTTAACCCAGTCTCTATCACGCCAGTAGCCATTTAATAACCAATTAAAAATATTAGTGTCTCCCAGGGCCTAAGCTTCTTTCACAAGTTTGTTAATTTATTCATTTTTTTCATCAGCTATTTTTGGGTACCTGCTCTGTGTGAGAACACTCTGCTAGACCCAGAGCACACGAAGATAATTAATAAACACACAGTCCAGCAGGGAAGACAGGTTAAAAAAAAAGATAAATTAGGATAAAATGTGATCAGTGCTGGAGAGTAGACTACCAAATAGTGGATGGAGAAAACCCAGTCTAAATCCTGCCTAGGAAGAGGGAGATCCTCATGTGAAGTCTGAAGTATTTGGGTTGGTCCTTGAATAACTGGTATGAATTTACCAGGAAGAAAAAAAAAAGTATATATTTATTGAGAAAAATTTGGAAAATGAAGAATAAAAAATATAAAAGACATCAAATCACACATAATCCTTCAACTTAAATCCTATGAAGATTAATGAAAATATCAGTTAAATTTTTAAAAATAGCATCCATTATAGAAAGTTCTCAACTTGCAAATGCATTGTATTGCAATATTTCAATAGTTCGTAAGCAAAACTTTGTAGAATTCAGAGCATATATGCATACTTTCCCACAGGAACAGTATTATGACAGAAGCCCAGGTTTCCAAACTAACCTGTAGTATCTTATTTAAATATATACATATTAGGCTATACAATTTACAGGTTATTGTATTAATTACCTATTGTTATGTAACAAATTACCCCTAAATTTAGTAGCTTAAAGCAAGCACTTACTATTTCACAGTTCTTGTGGGTCAGGAATCTGGTCACAGCTTAGCTCAAGGTGTCTTGTATATTTGCAATCAAAGTGTGAGCTGAGTAAAAGTCTCATCTGTGTGCTTGACTGGGGAGGGAACTGCTTCCACGCTCACACACATGGTTGCTGGTGAGGTGCAGTTTCTCATTGATTGTTGCTCTGGGGTCTCAGTTCTTTGATGGCTGTTGTCTGGAGGTTTCCCTCTGTTCCTTGCCTTCCTCTCCATAGTATGGCTGACAGCATGCATCCAGCTTCAGTCGGAGTGAACACTTGAGAGGAGCCACAGAGAGAGTACAAACAAAAGAGAATGCAAAAAAAAGAGGAAGACACAGTTTTTTTTTTAAAGAAAATAAAGTACTCTGTAAAGTGGCATCTCATCAATTTTTCTGTACTCAATTTTTTGCAAGAAGACTAGGTCCAGTCCACACTCAGGGAGAGGATTCCCTGAGGGCATGAAGAGCAGCAAGCAGGGGGCATTTGTAGTCATTTTAAGAGAAACCTACTGCCTCTCTCTCTTTTCTTCTCTCTAGATATCTACATATCTATCTGCATCTCTCTCTCTCTTTAGATATATATCTATACAGACAACTGTAGATATGTTTCCAGTAGAACTGTTTTTTTAAACAAATGGTTCTGCAGAAGTCCATTTTGTTTTATTTTTATTTTTATTTTTTTAATTAAGGTATTGATAAACAATCTTATGAAGGTTTCATATGAGCAACATTGTGGTTACAACATTCATCCATATTATCAAGTTCCCCCTACACACCCCATTGCAGTCACTGTCCATCAGTGTAGTACGATGCTATAGAGTCACTACTTGTCTTCTCTGTGTTATACTGCCTTCCCCGTGACCCACCTACATTATGTGTGCCAATCATAATGCCCCTTAATCCCCTTCTCCCTCCCTCCCCAACCGGCCTCCTCCACCCCTCCCCTTTGGTAACCTCTAGTCCCTTCTTGGAATCTGTGAGTCTGCTGCTGTTTTGTTCCTTCAGTTTTGCTGTGTTGTTATAGCCCACAAATGAGTGAAGTCATTCTGCATTTGTCTTTTTCCACCTGGCTTATTTCACTGAGCATAATACCCTCTAGCTCCACCCATGTTGTTGCAAATGGTAGGATTTGTTTTCTTCTAATGGCTGAATAATATTCCATTGTGTATATGTACCACATCTTGCAAAAGTCTGTTTTATAAGATAGACACAGATGCAGCCTCGGTGATGGGGCAGGAGAAATGGAGATAGAAGCCTTGTCTGTAAGGGTCTGCAGACACCATTAGAAAACACCTCAGTATTTGAACCACTAGTACTCCCCTGGGAATAGGAGGGGAATAAGAAGTCTACTGTAGAACAAAGACAGTGTTCACTTCATGTTCTTTGGAGCTCAGAGTTGGTCCAAATTAAAACTTTTAATAAGGTAGCAATTTTGGCAATGTCTTGGTGCCATTTTCGTGGACAGTCCTGTTTCCAGTTATCACTGTTTTGACTCCAGACAAGCCCTGTGTTCATAACACTTTACCTCGGTCTCAGTTGTGTTCTTAACATCTTGAAGCTTAAAGCCCCAGAATTACTTCCTGTTCAATTCTACCCCTGTCCCATTTTCTACCCACCCTCTAAATGTCATTCCCATTTCTTGAACACAAGGGAAGCACTTTAATTTCATAGACTTTTTTTTTTGTAGAAAGTATCCCATACCTTAAGAAAAAAGATGGAAAGCCTCTAAGCCTCATTATAGGCTGATTCAACTCATATTTATTGAACCTCTATCATATGACAGCTATTATTCTAAACACTTTACATGTATTAATTAACTTATTGCTCTTACCAATAGTAAAACGTGCATCCAATTCTTATACCCATTTTACAGATAAAGAAATTGAGGCAGAAAATGGTTAAGTCATTTTCCCATGGTTGCAAGTTGAGTTGTTCTGCACAGCTGATGCTTAAAAGCATTATGTTACATTTCTCTGCATTAGACTAGGACACAGCAACTTAGACTTTTGAAACCTAAACCCTCAATTTATAAAACATCTTTCGAGAGCATTTTCCTCAAATATTCTAAAGGAAGTTGACCTCCAGACAGGGCAGAGTTTGGGGAGAAGAAATTGATGCTTAACTTACATTTGTATGTGCTGAATTTTATAAATCAAGTATTATTAAGTCATTGGTATCATAAAATGATTGCATTTTTAATCACAACTGAGAGCTTACTTGGATATCATCCAATGTTCTCATTTTACTGATTGGAGAAATGAAGCCCTCAGAAATTACATTTCTTGCCTAAAGTCATAGAGCTAAAAATTAGTAACAGAGGCAGATCTCGAACCCATTAAGGAGAACCCTCCCAGAGGTCTGCTGTATCTCTTCTCTGTGCTCCTACACTACTTATGTTTTCTTCTTATCACCCTGAGGTCTGGTTGTTTTTCTCATGTATATGTATCCTCTACTAATCTTTCAGCTGCTTTAATGGTGGCTTTCATTGTTATTTGATGTAGTATCCCAAACAGCAGTCGAAGAACGTGACATGTTGTAACAACATTAAAAAAAATTTTTTTTTTTAATGAGATGTCCTTCTGTTTTGGTTCCAGTCTAGAATTCTGCTCTTGCTGTCATTTTACATCTCATGGAAGACAAGGAGCCATCAGGAGCCTACCAGCCTCCAGCAGGATGATACACAATCTCAGGGTAAGACTTTTGAATTTCTCTGCTACAGAAATTAGAGCTATTTCAGGAACAGCAGAACCATAGCAGGACTTAATTGCATTTGTTCCTGAAGCATCTATAGCTCTTTCTTCTATAGGATGCAAATCAGGAAAGCTTACATACATTTATCATATTCAAAGACCCCCAGAGGACCAACATGGCAGGCACAGCCCTCTTATTCCCCCAGCCAAATTATCCAGCCAGACAACACCGATTCTGTGTAGTTCCCAGAATACTCCCTATTGGTTTTTTTCCCCCCAGTTTTATTGAGAACTAATTGGCAAATGTAATTGTTTATATTTACAGTGTATAATGTGATGATTTAATATATGTATACATTATAGAGTGATTACCAAGAACAAGATAATTAGTGCATCCATTTCCTCACATAGTTAACTCTTTTTGTGTGTGTGGTGAGAATGCTTCAGATCTATTCTCAGCAACTTTCAAGTATATAATATTATATGATTAAATACAGTCATCAAGCTGTGCATTAGATCCTCAGAATTTATTCTCCTTATAACTAAACATTTGTACCCTTTGACCTACATCTCCCCATTACCCTTCCCACCTCCATGGAGCCCCTGGAAACCACCATTCTATTCTCTGCTTTCATGAAATCCACTTTCTTTTTCTTTTTTAGATTTCATGTATAAGATATACTATACGGTATTGTTTTTTCTTTCTCTGGTTTATTTCACATAACATAATGCCCTCCAGTTTCATCCATGTTGTTACGATTGTTTCCATATCCTGGCTATTGTTAATAGTACTTCAGTGAACATGAGAGTGCAGATATCTCTCTGATATACTGTTTTCATCTCCTTCATATATATATTAAAAAATGGGATTGGTGGATATATGGTAGTTCAATTTTTAATATCTTGAGGAACTGTCATACTGCTTTTTGCATTTTGTAGAACAACATTCTGTAGCTTACCTTTTCAATTTCTTGATTGTTGCCTTTTTCTGTGCAAAACCTATTTAGTTTGATAATGTCCCACTCATTTATTTTTGCTCTTGTTGCCTGAGCTTTTGGTGTCTGATCCAAGAAATCATTGCCGAGACCAGTGTCAAGGAGATTTTTCCTTGTATTCCCCTAGGAGCGTTATGGTTTTAGGTCCTACATGTAAGTCTTTAATCCATTATGAGTTAATTTTTGCAAGTGGTGTAAGATGGGGCCTAGTTTCATTTATTTGCATATGGATATTGAATTTTCCTAGCATCATTTATTGAAGAGATGATCCTTTCCCCATTGCGTGTTCTTGGAACCCTTGTCAAAAATTAGTTGATGTGTGGATTTATTTCTGGACTCTCTATTCTGTTTGTGTCTGTTTTTAATGCCAGTATCATACTTCTTTGATTATTATAGTTTAGTAATATAGTTAAAATCAAGATGTATGATGCCTTCAGCTTTGTTCTTTCTCAAAATTGCCCTGGCTATTGGGGTCATTTTTGGTTCCACAGGAAATTTAGGATAGGTTTTTCTATTTCTGTGAATAACGCCATTGGAATTTTGAAAGGAATTACATTGAATGTCTAGATCACTTTTGACAGTATGGGCATTTTTACAATATTAATTCTTCCAATATAAGAATATGTACTATCTTTCCATTTATTTGTGTCTTCTTCCATTTCTTTCATTAATTCTTATAATTTTCAGTCTAAAGATCTTTCACAACCTTGGTTAATTTATTCCTAAGTATTTTATTGTTTTTGATGCTACTGTAAATGGGATTGCTTTCTTAGTCTCTTTTACAGGTAGTTCATTATTAATGTATAGAAATGCAACTTTTTTTGTAGGTTAACTTTGTCCTGAAACTTCTCTGAATTCATTTATTCTAATAGAATTTTTGTGATGTCTTCAGTGTTTTCTAGATAAAAGATCATGTCATCTGAAAACAGAGACAATTATACTTTACCTTTCCAATTTGAATACCTTTCATTTCTTTTTCATTTTTTTTCTAATTGTTGTGACTAGAACTTTAAGTATTATGTTGAATAGAAGTGGCAAAAGTAGACATCCTTGTCCTCGTCCTGATATTAGAGAAAAACTATTAACTTGTCACCATTGAGTATGTTAGCTGCAGACGTTTCACATATGACCTTTATTATGTTGAGATACCTTCATTCTAAACCTAATTTATTAAGAGTTTTTATCAAGAAGGATGTTGAATTTTGCTAAATGCCTTTTCTTCATCTACTGAGATGATCATGTTACTTTTATCCTTTATTCTGTCGTGCTGTATCTCACTTATTCATTTGTAGATGTTGAACCATCCTTGCATTGCAGAAATAAATTCCATATAATCATGGTGTATCATACTTTTAATATGATTTTGAATTCATTTTGCTGGTTATGTTTTAGAGGATTCTGCATTTCTATTCATTCGGGATGCTGACCTTTACTTTCTTCTCCTGTAATGACTTTGTCTGGCTTTAGTATCAGGTTAATGGTGGCCTCATAAAAAGAGTTTAGGTCTATTCCCTCTTCTTTTTTTTTGGAGAAGTTTGAGAAGCATTAGTATTAATTTTCCTTTAATATTGGGTAAAATTTACCAGTGAAACTCTCCATTTCTGGACTTTTATTTATTGGGAGATTTTGATTACTGATTCAATTGCTTGTTACAGAAACTCTGTTCAGATTTTTAATTACTTCATGATCTAGCCTTTTTAGGTTGTGTGCTTCTATGGGTTTATTTATTCTAAGTTATTTAATTTGTTGGAATATAATGTTCCATAGTTTCTTATGATCCTATGTATTTGTGTGGTTTCAGTTGTAGTTTCCTTTTTCATTTATAATTATTAATTTGAATCATTTTTTTTACCCTAGGTAAAGGTTTTATTTATTTTTATTTTTATTTTATATTTAAATAAAAAAATTTTTATTTATTGTTAAAAAAGAAAACCTCTTTATTTCACTGGTCTTTTCTACTGTCTCCTTAATCTCTATTTTATTTACTTCTACTCTAATATTTTATTCTTTCCTTCCTTCTACTAATTTTGGACCTAGTTTTTTTCTTCTTTTTCTAGTTCCTTAAGGTGTCAGATTAGGATGCTGATTTCAGATATTTATTTTTTATTAATGTAGCCATTAATCATTATAAATTCCCAGAACTGTTTTGTCTGCAACCCATAGATTTTGGTATGTTGTATTCTATTTTTGTTTACTCAAGATTTTTTTGTATTCCCCTTTGGATTTCATCTTTGACTCATTGGTGGTTCAGAAGTGTGATGTTTAATTTCCACATATTTGTGCATCTTCCAGCTTTTCTCCTTTTATGATTTCTAATTTCAAACCCTTGCTATCAGAAGGTTCTTAATATGATTTATATCTCTTACATTTGTTAAGACTTGCTTTGTCACCTAATACATGATCTCTTCTGGAGAATATTCTATGTGCACTTGACAAGAATGTGTGTTCTGCTACTATTGGATGAAGTGTTCTGCATTTGTCTATTATGTTCATTTGGTGTAAAATTGTTGTTCAAGTCCATTATTTCTTTATTGATTTTCTATCTGGATGATCTATCCATTGTTGGAAATGAGGTATTGAACTCTCCTATTATTGAACTCCCCTACAATTATTGCATTGGAACTCCCTATATATCTGTTAATAATAGTCTATTTAGATGCTCCAATATTAGGTGGTTATCTATTTACAATTGTTACATACTCTTGAGGAATTAGTTCTTTTATTATTATACAATTGACCCTTGAATAATGTGGGAGCTAACGGGTGCTAACCCCCTACATAGTTGAAAGTCCATGTATAAGTTTTGATTTCCCAAAAATGTAACTACTAACATCCTAGTATTGACTAGAAGCCTTATTGAGAACATAAAAAGTCAGCACATATTTTGTGTGTTATATGTATTATATACTATATACTTACAATAAAGTAAGCTGAATGAAAAAATGTGTTTTTGAAATTTTTACATATTTCCAAAAATATGTAACATATTTATTGAAAAAAGTCCATATAAAAGTGGACCCATGCAGTTCAAACACATGTTGTTCAAAGGTCAACTACAGAATGCCCTTCTTTGTCTCTTGTTACAGTGTTACAGCTTTTGACTTGAAGTCTACCATCTGATATAGTATAGCTGTACAGAAGTCTGATATAAGTACAGCTAATCCTGCTGTCTATTGGTATCCATTTTCATGGAATATATTTTTCCAACTTTATTTTCAGCATATGAATACCCTTAAAGCTTAAGTGAGTCTCTTGTAGGCAACATATAGTTGGGTCTTGTTTTTTATCCATTTAGCGACTTTGTGTCTTTTGATTGAACATTTTAAACCATTTACATTTAGAGTAACTATAGATATATAAGAACATATTATCACCATTCAGTTAACTGCTTTCTGTTTGCTTCGTATTTTCCTTGTTCCTCTCTTCCTTTCTTGTTTTTCTTGTGAATTGGTGATTTTTTTTTTAGTGATATACTTTTAGTTTCTCTTTACATTTGTGCATCTGTTATGAGTTTTTGATTTGTGATTACCATGAGACTTTCGTGATATACCTGATAGTTATTACAGTCAATTTTAAGCTGATAATAACTTAATTCAATTACATAAAAAACTTCCACACATTTACCTGAACCACCTTGACATTTTATGCTGTTGATATCACAACTTACAATTTTTATATTGTATATTTATTAACAAAATATTATAGCTATGGTATTTTAACATTTTGTCTTTTAAACTATATGCTAGAGTTCAAAATGATTTACACATCATGATTGCAGAATTAGAGTATTTTGAATTTGACTATATTTCTACTTTTACCACCTTTACCAGTGAACTTTATACTTTCATATGTTATCATGTGATTAATTAATGTCCTTTCATTTCAGCTAGAAGAACTCCCTTTAGAATTTCTTGTAAGGCAGGTATAGTGGTGATAAGTTCCTTTAGCTTTTGTTTGCCTGAGGAAGTCTTTATCCCTCCTTCATTGAAGGACAACTTTCCCAGTTACAATGCTCTTGGTTGGCAGTATTTTTTCTTGAGCATTTTGACTATATCCTCCCACTCTCTCTTCGGCTATAAAGTTTCTGCTAAAAAAATCTGCTTATAAACTTATCAGAGTTCCCTTGTATGTGATGACTCTTTTTTTCTCTTGATGCTTTCCTAACTTTCTCTTCCATTTTGATTTTTGAGAGTTTGATTGTAATGTTTCTTTATGAAGATCTCTTTGGGTTGAATTTGGTTGAGGCTCTGTGAGCTTCATGTACATAGATAGCCGAATCTTTCTGCAGATTTAGGAAGTTTTCAGCCATTATTTCTTTAAATAAAATTTCTGTCTTTCTATCTCTTATCCTTCTGAGACTTCCATTATGCAAATATTGTATAAGTTGCTGTCATACCATAATTCACGTAGCCTTATCTCACCATTTTTATTTCTTATTTCTCCCCTTCCCACCCCCTTGCGGGATAATAGCAAGAAATCTGCCTTTCAGTTCACAGATTCTTCTGCTTGGTTAAGTCTACTGTTGAAGTTCTTTACTGATTTTTAGTTTCATTCATTGTATTCTTCAGCTCCAGAATTTATTTGGTTCTTTAAAAAAATTTTTTTTATAAAGGTATTATTGATATACACTCTTTTGAAGGTTTCACATGAAAAAACAATATGGTGACTACTTTTACCAATATTATCAAGTCCACACCCATACCCCAATGCAGTCACTGTCCATCAATGTAGTAAGATGACACAGATTCACTGTTTGCCTTCTCTGTGCTACACTGTTTTCCCCGTGACCCCCCACACCATGTGTACTAAACATAATAACCCTCAATCCCCTTTTACCTACCACCCCACCACCCTTCCCACACCCTTCCCCTTTGGTAACCACTAGTCCCTTCTTGGAGTCTGTGAATCTGCTGCTATTTTGTTCCTTCAATTTTGATGCATTGTTATACTCCACAAATGAGGGAAATCATTTGGCACTTGTCTTTCTCCACCTGGCTTATTTCACTGAGCATAATATCCTCTAGCTCCATCCATGTTGTTGCAAATGGTAGGATTTGTTTCTTTCTTATGGATGAATAGTATTCCGTTGGGTATATGTACCATATCTTCTTTATCCAATCATCTACTGATGGACACTTAGGTTGCTTCCATATCTTAGCTATTGTAAATAGTGCTGCAATAAACATAGGGATGCACATGTTTTTCTGAATCTGAGAAGTTGTATTCTTTGGGTAAATTCCAAGGAGTGGGATTCCAGGGTCAAATGGTATTTCTATTTTTAATTTTTTTAAGGAACCTCCATATTGCTTTCCACAATGGTTGAACTAGTTTACATTCCCACCAGCAGTGTAGGAGAGTTCCCCTCTCTCTGCATCCTTGCTAGCATTTGTTGTTCTTAGTCTTTTTGATGCTGGCCATCTTTACTGATGTGAGGTGATATCTCATTGTGGTTTTAATTGGCATTTCCGTGATGATTAGTGATGTGGAGCATCTTTTCATGTGCCTGTTGGCCATCTGAATTTCTTCTTTGGAGAATTGTCTCTTCATGTCCTCTGCCCATTTTTTAATCAGGTTATTTGCTTCTTGGGTGTTGAAATGTGTGAGTTCTTTATATATTTTGGATGTTAACCCCTTGTAAATATGTCATTTACAAATATATTCTCCCATACTGTAGGATGCCTTTTTGTTCTGCTGATGTGTCCTTTACCATACAGAAGCTTTTTAGTTTGACGTAGTCCCATGTGTTCATTTTTGCTTTTGTTTCCCTTGCTCTAGGAGATGTGTTAAGGAAGAGGTTGCTCATGCATATGTTCAGGAGATTTTTCCCTATGTTGTCTTCTAACAGTTTTATGGTTTCATGACTTACATTCAGATCTTTGATCCATTTCGAGTTTACTTTTGTGTATGGGGTTGAACAATAATCCAGTTTCATTCTCTTCCATGTAGCTGTCCAGTTTTGCCAACTCCAGTTGTTGAAGAGGCTTTCATTTCCCCCCTGTTTGCCCATGGCTCCTTTATCATATATTAATTGACCTATATGGTTGGGTTTATATCAGGGCTCTCTAGTCTGTTCCATTGATCTATGGGTCTGTTCTTGTGCCAGTACCAGATTGTCTTGATTACTGTGGCTTTGTAGTAGACCCTGAAGTTGGGGAGCATAATGCCCCCAGCTTTGTTCTTCCTTCTTAGGATTGCTTTGGCTATTTGGGGTCTTTTGTGGTTCCATATGAATTTTAGAAAGATTTTCTGTAGTTCATTGAAGAATGCTGTTGGTATTTCGATAGGAATTGCATTAAATCCGTACATTGCTTTAGGCAGGATGGTCATTTTAACAATGTTAATTCTTCCTATCCATGAGCACGGGATGTGTTTCCATTTATTGGTATCTTCTTTAATTTCTCTCATGAGTGTCTTGAAGTTTTCAGAGTATAGGTCTTTCACTTGCTTGGTTAGGTTTATTCCTAGGTATTTTATTCTTTTTGATGCAATTGTGAATGGAATTGTTTTCCTGATTTCTCTTTCTTTAGTTCATTGCTAGTATATAGGAATGCCACAGATTTCTACATATTAATCTTGTATCCTGCAACTTTGCTGAATTCATATATTAGATCTAGTAGTTTTGGAGTGGATTCTTTAGGGTTTTTATGTACAATATTATGTCTTCTGCAAACAGGGACAGTTTGACTTCTTCCTTGCAAGTTTGGATGCCTTTTATTTCTTTGTGTTGTCTGATTGCTGTGGCTAGGACCTCCAGTACTCTGTTGAATAGAAGTGGGGAGAGTGGGCATTCTTGTCTTGTTCCCGATCTTAAAGGAAAAGCTTTCAACTTATCACTGTTAAGTATAATGTTGGCTGTGGGTTTGTCATATATGGCCTTTATTATGTTGAGGTACTTGTCCTCTATACCAATTTTGTTGAGAGTTTTTATCATGAATGAATGTTGAATTTTGTCAAATGCTTTTTCAGCGTCTATGGAGATGATCATGTGGTTTTTGTCCTTCTTTATGTTGATGTGGTGGATGATGTTGATGGAGTTTTGAATGTTGTATCAATCTTGCATCCCTGGAATAAATCCTACTGGATCACGATGGGTGATCTTTTTGATGGATTTTTTAATTCAGTTTGCTACTATTTTGTTGAGTATTTTTGCATCTATGTTCATCAGGGATATTGGTCTGTAATTTTCTTTTTTTGTGGTGTCTTTCCCTGGTTTTGGTATTAGAGTGATGCTGGCCTCATTGAATGAGTTTGGAAGTATTCCCTCTTCTTCTACTCTTTGGAAAACTTTAAGGAGGATGTGTATTAGGTCTTCACTAAATGTTTGATAAAATTCAGCAGTAAAGCCATCTGGTCCAATTTTGTTCTTAGGTAGTTTTTTGATTACCAGTTCAATTCCATTGCTGGTAATTGGTCTGTTCAGATTTTCTATTTCTTTCTGGGTTAGCCTTGAAAGGTTGTATTTTTCTATGAAGTCAATTTCTTCTAGGTTATCTAGTTTGTTAGCCTATAATTTTTCATAGTATTCTCTAATAATTCTTTGTATTTCTGTGGGGTCCATAATGATTTTTCCTTTATCATTTCTGATTCTGTTTATGTGTGTAGAGTCTCTTTTTTTCTTGATAAGTCTGGCTAGGGGTTTATCTATTTTGTTTATTTTCTCAAAGAACCAGCTCCTGCTTTCATTGATTCTTTCTATTGTTTTATTCTTCTTCTCAATTTTATTTATTTCTGCTCTAATCTTTATTACATCCCTCCTTCTACTGACTTTGGGCCTCATTTGTTCTTCTTTTTCTTGTTTCACTAATTGTGAATTTAGACTGTTCATATGGAATTGTTCTTCTGTCCTGAGATGGGCCTATATTGCAATATACTTTCCTCTTAGCACGACCTTCACTGCATCCCATAAATTTTGTGGTGTTGAATTATTGCTGTCATTTGTCTCCATATATTGCTTGATCTCTGTTTTTATCTGGTCGTTGATCCATTGGTTATTTAGCAGCATGTAGTGAAGACTCCATGTGTTTGTGGGATTTTTCATTTTCTTTGCAGAATTTATTTCTTGTTTCATGCTTTTGTGGTCTGAGAAACTAGTTGGTACAATTTCAATCTTTTTGAATTTACTGAGGCTCTTTTTGTGGCCTAGTATGTGTTCTATTCTGGAAAATGTTCCATGTGCACTTGAGAGGAATGGGTATTCTGCTGCTTTTTGGTGTAGAGTTCTGTAGATGTCTGTTTGGTCCATCTGTTCTTATGTGTTGTTCAGTGCTTTGTCTCCTTACTTATTTTCTGTCTGGTTGATCTGTCCTTTGGAGTGAGTGGTGTGTTGAAGTCTCCTAGAATGAATGCATTGCATTCTATTTCTCCTTTAATTCTGTAAGTATTTGTTTCACATATGTAGGCACTCCTGTGTTGGGTGCATAGATATTTATAATGGTTATATCTTCTTGTTGGATTGACCCCTTTTTCATTATGTAATGCCCTTCTTTGTCTCTTGTGACTTTCTTTGTTTTGAAGTCTATTTTTTCTGATATAAGTACTGCAACTCCTGCTTTTTTCTTCCTATTAGTTGCATGAAATGTCTTTTTCCATCCCTTCACTTTTAGTCTGTGTATGTCTTTGGGTTTAAAGTGAGTCTCTTGAAGGCAGCATATAGATGGGTCTTGTTTTTTATCCATTTAGTGACTCTATGTGTTTTGATTGGTGCATTCAATCCATTTACATTTAGGGTGATTATGGATAGGCATGTACTTATTGGCATTGCAGGCTTCAGATTCGTGGTTACCAAAGGTTCAAAGTTAAGTTCCTTACTATCTAAGAGTCTAACTTAACTCACTTAATATGCTATTGCAAACACAGTCTAAAGGTTCTTTTTTTCTTGTCCTTTTTCCTCCTCCTTCATTCCTTGTATGTTATGAATCATATTCTGTACTCTTTGTCTATCCCTTGATTAACTTTGGGGATAGTTGATTTAATTTTGCATTTGCTTAGTAATTAACTGTTCTACCTTCTTTTCTGTGGTTTTATTACCTCTGGTGACAGCTATTAAACCTTAGGAACACTTCCATTTATAGCAGTCCCTCCAAAATACAGTGTAGAGATTGTTTTGGGGAGGTAAATTCTCTCAGCTTTTGCTTATCTGGAAATTTTAATCCTTCCTTCAAATTTAAATGATAATCTTGCTGGATAAAGTATTCTTGGTTCCAGGCTCTTCTGCTTCATTGCATTAAATACATCATGCACTCCCTTCTGACTTGTAAGGTTTCTGCTGAGAAGTCTGATGATAGCCTGATGGGCTTTCCTTTATATGTGATCTTGTTTCTCTCTCTGGCTGCTTTTAATAGTCTGTCCTTATCCTTGATCTTTGCCATTTTAATTACTATATGTCTTGGTGTTGTCTTTCTTGGGTCCCTTGTGTTGGGAGATCTGTGCACATTCATGGCCTGAGAGACTATCTCCTTCCCCAGATTGGGGAAGTTTTCAGGAATTACCTCCTCAAAGTACTTCCTCTCCCTTTTTCTCTTTCTTCTTCTTCTTCTGGTACCCCTATAATGCGAATATTGTTCCGTTTGGATTGGTCACACAGTTCTCTCAATATTCTTTCATTCTTAGAGATCCTTTTTTCTCTTTGTGCCTCAGCTTCTTTGTATTCCTCTTCTCTAGTTTCTATTTCATTTATGGTCTCCTCCATCGCATCCAATCTGCTTTTAATACCGTCCATTGTGCTCTTCAGTGATTGGATCTCTGACTGGAATTTATTCCTGAGTTCTTGAATATCTTTCTGTACCTCCATGTGTATGTTAATGATTTTTATTTTGAACTCCCTTTCAGGAAGAGTCATGAGGTTGATGTCATTTAAATCTTTCTCAGGAGTGGTAATAATAATTTTACTCTGAACCAGATTCCTTTGGCGTTTCATATTTATATGGCGCCCTCTAGTGCCCAGAAGCTCTACTCTCTGGAGCTGCTCAGCTCCTGAAGCAATGTTTAGGGTCGCAGGGATGTGGTATTGCTGCCTGGAGGGAGGAAAGCGCTGTTTCCTGCTTCCTGGCTGCTATGCCTGTCTCCACTGCCAGAACCAGTGGGCTGAGCACACAGGTATAAGCCTCTGTGCTTTGCATTTGTAGCTGCTATAGACGGGGCTTCCCTCTGGCTGGCCTAATGCTAGAGTAGTTTTTGCCCATTTGTGAGCCAGGTGCAGCTGGCCTGGGAAAGGCTCAGTAGGCTCCATATCATGGATGGGGTCCTTGGAAATCAGTAGCCATCCAGGGAGCTGGAGCTCCTGAAGATCGTGAATGTTCCCAACCTGCTGGGCAGAGTGCCCCAAGACAATTTTGTCTACCTATCCTTTCTCCTGAGCAGTAAGTTCTGTGCAATCCTTGCCCTTTTAACAGCCATCTTGCTGTTAGGAAGTCTCTCAGACTGCCCACCTTTCTTTTGTCCCAGTGTATCCCTCTTTCTACAAGTGGCTGGAATCTCAGTCTCTCCAGGTATTCTGCCTGTCTTAACTTTCCAACCCCCTAATCATGAGAGTGCCATGAAAACACCATGAAATGTAAGTTTGTGCTCCGAGATCACATCTCCGGAGTTAGATATTCAGCAGTCCCACACCTCAGCTCCCTCCCTGCTCTGTTTCTCTTCCTTCCACTGGTGAGCTGGGGTGGGGGAAGGGCTTGGGTCCCGCCAGAACACGGCTTTAGTACGTTACCCTGTTCCATGAGGTTTATTCTTTTCTCCGGGTTTATGTAGTTTGGCGCAGTCCTCTTTCCTGTTACTCTTTCAGGATTACTTGTATTAATTATATTTTCGTATTATATGCAGTTTTAGGAGAAAGCATCTGTCTCACCTCTCATGCCGCCATCTTTAATCCTCTCCTGGTTCTTTTTATCAATTCTACTTCTTTGTTGAACTCCTTTTTTTATTGATGCATTGTTTTCCTGATTTCACTGGGTTGTCGATCTTTGTTCTCTTGAACCTCATTGACCTTCCTTAAAATAGTTATTTTGAATTCCTTTTTAGGTCACTCACAAATCTCCATTTCTTTGGGGTCAGTTACTATAAAACTATTGTTTTCTTTTGCTGATGTAATGTTTCCTTGTCTTTTCGTGTTTCTAATGACATCTGAGAGAGCAGTCATCTCTTCCCTTATTTTTGAACTGACATCAGTGGGAAAAGAATTCACCTGCAGGTGACTGAGGGTGCTGGCTGGGTGGGGCAATGTCTCTCATTCCTGGAAGGGCAAAGAAGCATAATTTCTGAGCAGCTCCATTAGCTGAGGTCAATATTCGTTAAGACTGAAGAGTTCTTCTGTGGCCAAGGATGCAGAGGACTTGTGGGTGGCCATCTTTCTAGGGCTATTAAGGTCCTTGGAGGCAAAGGCTATTGGAGCCCTCCTTTCTCCTTTTCTGTCTCTGTGAGGAAGTTCTAGCTAAAAGATCCCTTTTGGTGGCATGTCTAACCACTGGAACTAAGAACATCAATACAGCCATGGTCCTGGGATCAGATACAAATGGAGTTACCACAATGCCTGGATCTTAGGGCATAGGTGCACTTTCTGTGGTATTGGCACCAGTGTCTGAGGTGAGGGCTTATGAAGATGCTCTGTGTAGTTAGAGTCCAGGTCTCACTGCAGTGACACAGGTCCAGGTTGGTGGTGTGGGGAAGCAGAAGAGGTGCAGGCTCTGGTGTGACAGGTTTCAGAGGTGGCTTGGACCCAGGGGGTAAGGGGCAGTAGTGGCAGGCCCTGGGGACAGTGGGTCAAAGTCCCAGCTCTGACCCTAGGGGAAGATGCCAAATAACAGTGGTACAGCCCTATGATGGCTTGTTAAAACTGTATGTTGGGACCCAGGGGTAAGATGCAGACAAGAAGCAGTGAAGCCCTGGTTATGGTGTGGTAAAGCCCCAACTTAAGACTCTGGGTGGGGTACAGAACAGCAGCAGCTCTGGTCCCATAGAAGGCAAGGAGCTGTGGCATCCTGATCTCAGAAAGCAGTGACTGGAGCACCTGGGAGCCGATCTCATCATTGCAACAGTTCTGGAAGAAGATGCAGCAGTGGGAGCTTTGGGTAACTCCATCAGCTAGGTTCAGCATTGATGAAGACTGTGGGAGTTCTAGGTAGGAAAGGCTGCAAACATCCATGGTTAACAAGGCTTACTGGGGTTCTCCTGGTATCCTTTTCCTCATGTGCCAAAACCCCTCCAAAGGTACCCTCTTCACTGAACTACTCTGGACTAGGTGAGGGGGGTGATGCAATTCAATAGTTTGCATACTTTCCTAAGTGGCTATCCTCAGTTTTTGAGCTCCTTGGGATTTCTGCTGCTTTTTTATTATAGTCCAGAGCTTTGTCAGAGCTGTTTCACTGGTTTGCAATTATTTATTTATTGTTTTTGCCTAGGAGATGAGAACTGTAGCCTCCTAGTCCTCTGTCTTGCTGATGTCACACCCCTATTGGTTTATGATCCTTGCCTTTTCTTATTCAACCTCTCCTATGGAATATTTTGACAATTGTGCCTAGTTGACATCTTCTAAGATTCAATGGTCTTTTTTTGTGTAAGCTCCTTGATGACAGTAAAGTTGTCTTACTAACTGTGATGAGTCTGGTTCTGAGCCTGACCTAAAGAAATATTTGCTAGATATTCAGAAGGTAGCGCAACATGGTAGTTACAGATCAAGGTTATGGGGTTCAAATTCCAGCTTCACTACATACTACATAGGTGACTTGTGGTAAGATAACTTACCTCTCTGAGGGTCACTTTCTCTATCTTTAAAAAGGTGAAAAGGACATCAAGGGTTGTTGTGAGGATGAACAGAGACAATACATATGAAGCATTTTGTAGGTGTTGAGTACCCATACACTTAATATTTAACAATTATTATCCCATTATGATTACATCACTATGACTTGCATTATTAATGACAATATCAAACAAATTAAAATGTGAAAGGAGAATTACAATGACATTTCATTTTATATATTCTTAAATATATAGTCTTTTATTTCAAACAATGTTGCACAAGGGACTAATTGACTTGGTAAACCTAAAGCTCTTCAGGTCACCTGGGCTGGGGCTGCTAAAAAATAAGGACTTTTATTTTTGAACCAAAGCCCAGAAGGAAAATTAGATGTGTTTTTATACCTGTTTTGGGTGTGAGACAGGAGCAGTTCAAGCACAAACCTATGTTTCATAAAAGAAAAAAGAAACTCTTTGTAGTGAAAGTGGGGAAGTTTTTGTAGCTCAGGACCCTAGAGGCCCCAATTACTGGGTCTCTGTGAAGGAGACAGAGTGTCAGAGGGCTGATAGAAAACAAGCCCTCAGAGGTTGTTTCTAAAACCTGCTCAGACAGAATAGAGCTCTAACAAGAAGCGGATGGTATTCACCACCTGGGACCTGACAAGGATTGCCAGAGGGCCAGAAGGCCAGCTCCAGGAGTCTGGTGAGGGTCAAATATTTCTGGAGGAAGGTGTGGAGAGAGGAAAACTTGTGAGACCGACTCTCCTTGTTTTTCTATTGCTTTGTTGCACCTCTGGGAGGCTTAGCATATTACTCAAGACACATTGATTTCCTGCATGTTCTTGCTCAGTAGTTGAAGCCCTCTGGGAGGGAGAGACAAATAAATACTGTGAGCAATAAGAAATATAAAAGTAGAGTAAAACACCACCTGAACTGGCTTCATACCCGATCCAGCGCAGACCCTGAGGCATATGTGGAGCCACACCGAAATCATAGAGGGGCAGGATTTTTCATAAACTGTGTCTGGTCACTGGGCTTCAGGTGGACTGTCCAGAGCCCTAAGCTTCTCCAGTTGCCACTTCATAACCGTTTATGTGCTCCCTAGAGCTTTTTCAGAGACAGAGGCCCTGCTGACACTCTTGGTGCATTAGAGGGAAGGGGAGAGGGAAGTGGATGGAAAGTGAGATGGGAACTCTTGGTCGAAATGAATTTTCAATTTCTTGGTGAATCTTAATTACATAAGCTTTCCCTGAGGCCTCCTATTTCAGAGAATCAAAATACTGCTGTCATTTCTAACGGAGTAAAAATTCTTAGTCTACCTCATTTTAGGAGAGCATTTGTCCCTGGGAATGTTTAACTAAAAGAGACAATTACAGCAGCCCCTGGGAAAAACGCACCCTCTCATCCATAGAATAAACAGTTTCCAGACAGACTGAAGCAAGTTTTCCTAATGCTATGGGTTAGGATCAGCCCTCAGTAGGCGCTCAGTAAATAACTATGGAATGAATGAATGGCCTTAATGATCTTCTACGTGTGCAATTAAGGTTAATAAAAGGAAATTTCTAGTCAATATGGTGGACTAGGCAGAAATGGGAAATTCCCATCTTCCTCTGAACACATAGAAATGCTGAATAAAATAGAACACAAATTTTCCTTTAAAGTACATAGCTGAAATTAAAAGCAAGAAGGGGACAAAAGTCACAAAGTGCTAGAAATGAAAAGGAAACTCAAAGCCAGAATGGTAGAATAGCATATGCTTGTGGGGATAAATTAACCAAATATGCACCTAAGGGAGGTAGGTGGTGTGAAGCCAAAGGAGGACCCAACTGCTCTACAGCAACCGTGGATGGCGTGCAGGGAAACTCAGAGTTAAAGCGTTCTACGTTCCTCAGCTTGGTTAAATTATAGTGACACCGACTCATCTTAGATTTGGTTGACTTTGTGCATTAAAACTATTCAAGTAAATGATGAAAGAAAGAAAAGGGAAAAGAAAATGGAATGTTCAGCCTTGAAACAAGTAGAAGGTAAATAAAAGGAAATAAGGAAACTGAAGCCAATCCAATAAGAAAAAAACCTAGGAAACAGAGAAATGTCAAACGAGGTGGTATACACAGTGATGCATACATCAGAAAGTACTGTAAATCTGAATGAATTCTATTCACCTATTTAGAGTCAGGTTGGAAAAAATTGGAAATAAAAAATTCTTAATATATGCCAGAATTTCTAAAATATAATGACATTAAAAAAAAGGTCAGGAAGAGATACACCAGGCAAAAACAAATAAAAAGGAAGGATGATATTAGAGGCAATATTTGGTGGGATGTATGGGGTAAGGAAACATATGGGAGAAATTGTAGCTAAGGAGAGAAGAATTTGGTGGTAATTGCTATCTATGCTCTACTGACTATTCTGAAAAGACATAACAAAAAGCTGAGTGATTAATTGGCAATTAAACCCAAGAGTGAAAGCTGGAGGGCTTCCTTGGTATTATACAGCGAGACTGTCCTGCATCAGGGTGGCAGAGACAGGTAAGGACTAGACCCAGGACTTAATTGTAAGGGTAGTCAAGCTCCAAAGAAGGCTCAAACTCTTAACCCAGGTCGTTTTGCTATGCCAAAGTCAAGCCTCTAGTTGAGACATATGACATAGGGGCATCCAGGTTGATGCATCTGAAAATCTTGAATCCCCAGACACACGTGAATACAGTGAGCCTTCAGATGTGGCCCTTAGCTGTAAAGAGCTGGCATTCCCCCTTGCTTGAAGATGATGCAGACGCAGGTTGCCTCTACCCTGCCCCTGGCTTCTGATGCCATCTCCAGGTGAGGTAGGCTAATAACCAGGATTAAGTCAAAACAATCTGGCATATGAGGTTGTGGTATACCTGAACCTACTAGGGAAAGGTACTAACCCCCAAAGGAACTTCAGAACCTGCTAGCATGTCCTAGCAGGAGCTGGGAAGGAACACTAGGGACTTCATTTTAAGGCAGCTAGATCATGAGAAAGGAACATAAATTTGGATGAAAGACGCTTTATCAATATAGGAGCGTGTTACAGGGATGCAGTTAACACCCTGGCCAGGACCTCAGGAGAAGCAGGTGTGATGGCTCCTAGAAACATGGAAAATATGATGCTCTATATTTAGTGAAGAATAAAGTCCAGAATGGTTGTGACAGGAAGTATAAAAAGGAAATTAAAAGGCTAAGAGAAGCAGACAAGTTAGAATGGATATACGACAGAAGATCAGAAAACTGATTAGCTGATTTTATCTCATAGGATGGCCAAGAAGATACATCATCTATCAGAACAATAAGGAATCTAATGGTGAGAGAACATCAACATCAGAAGGGAGCTCAGTAGTGGTTCTCTTCTGTAAGTCAGGGATGATGGTAGGAGAAGCTGTTACAGAAATAGGCTCATTAATGCCCAGCAAAAAAAAGTCCTAGGATACTCTGACTGCTAAGTGGCAGGATTTAACGCTAAGAAGCTAGATGAGCACAATTTTTACAATCAGTGCCACAGGCAAAAGAGCAGCCAGGGAGCCTGACTTTTAGAAAGTTATGTAGCTGGAGCATCGTTATTGGCAAAAAACATGGGCACTAACATGAGGGCTAGTCTATCTGTAAAATAAAAAGAAATCAAGGATGGAGGGGCTCAAGATGGCAGCGTGAGCAGGGCGGGGGAAATCTCCTCCCAAAACCATATATAATTTTGAACAACAAGTACAACTACTACTAAAAGAGAGACCAGAAGATACAGTACAACAGTCAGGCCACCTCTACATCTGCAAGAACTTAGCATCTCATGAAAAGGGTAAGATACAAAGCCGTGACCTTGTGGGACCCGGCCCTCCCCCCACCCTAGCTCACTGGCAGGAGGAAAAGAATCGGAGTGGGGAGGGAGTGGAAGCACAGGACTGCTAAATAACCAGCCCTAGTTATCTGCACTGGGAGCACAGACACACATTGCATGGTGTACTGGATATTAGAGAAATGGAAAAGTAAAATCCGAGATGGAGACTGCAAGCAGGTCCCCACAGCCGGTTCCCCAGGGACAAAAGAAAAGCAGGTGCTTTTTAAAAGTCTTAAAGGGACAAGGGCTTAACAGCTGTACGAAATCGTCCCTGCACACTCAACCCAGCAGGCCAGGAATCTTAAGGAACTTCAGGTGCCCTAACCCCCTGGGTGGTGACCCAGCCCCGAAGCCCCTCATGGTGATAAGCAGCCTGCCATTCATTCCCCCTGGCTGGCGCTGCAAGCAAACTGGCTGACCCGCCACAGCTGCGGAGCAGCCGGCGAGCAGCCCCACCCACAGCAACCACACAGAGTCTCCTGCCGGTGCACAGCTAACCAGGACAGACAGAGGAAGCCAGAGCTAGGGCCGGAAGGCACAAAGGGATGCTGTTCTTGCAGGAGAACACACCCGGCATGTCTGCGCCCCCCACAGGGCTCTAGGCTATCCCGAGGGCTGCCCCACCTAGGGAAGCTCAGGAGATTATCCCAGAGACTGCCCCATGTGTGCGAGTAACCGGCACAGGCAGTGGAGAAGGGCAAGGTGACCAGCAAGCAGGAAGGGACTTTGTTCTCCCAGCTGACAAACGCACCACCTGCCTGCAACCACTTCTATTGCCATAAAAAGGCAGAAGAATCAGGTCCAGTCAAAAAGCACTCAGACAACCCCAGAGAGAAGGCTGGTGAGATAGATATACTGAATCTTCCTGAAAAAGACTTCAAAATAAGTCATAACCGTGTTGATGGACCTGCAGAGAAATATGCAAGAGCTAAGGGCTGAAGTCCGGAGGGAGATAACAAATGAAACAATCAATAGACTGGTCTTAAGAGCAGACTGGATGAGGTGTAAGAGACTGTTAATGGAACAGAAATCAGAGAACAGGAATACAGAGAAGCTAAGGCAGAGAGAGATAAAAGGATCTCTAGGAAGAAAAGAATATTAAGAGAACTGTGTGACCAATCCAAATGGAACAATATTTGCATTATAGGGGTACCAGAAGAAGAAGAAGAGAGAAAAAGGGATAGAAAGTGTCTTTGAAGAAATAATTACTGAAAACTTCCCCAAGCTGGGGAAGGAAATAGTCTCTCAGACCACGGAAGCCCACAGATCTCCCAACACAAGGGACCCAAGGAGAACAACACCAAGACATATAATAATTAAAATGGCAAAGATCAAAAGACAAGAACAGTGTACTAAAGGCAGCCAGAGAGAGAAAAAAGATCACCTACACAGGAAAACCCATCAGGCTATCATCAGACTTCTCAACAGAAACTTTACAGGCCAGAAGAGAATGGCATGATATATTTAATACAATGAAACAGAAGGGCCGTGAACCAAGAATACTGTATCCAGCATGATTATCATTTAAATTTGAAGGAGGGATTAAACAATTCCCAGACAAGCAAAAGTTGAGGGACTTTGCCTCCCACAAACCACCTCTACAGGATATTTTAAAGGGACTGCTTTAGATGGAAGCACACCTAAGGCTAAATAGATGTCACCAGAGAAAATAAAATCACAGCAATGAAAGCAGACCAACAAAATACTAACAAAAGGCAAAAAATAAAATCAACTATCCACAAAAGCAGTCAAAGGAAATACAAAAGAGTACAGAAAAAAACACCTAACATAAAGAATGGGGGAGAAAGAATAAGAGGGAGAGAAGTAAAGAATCATCAGACTGTGTTTATAATAGCTTAATAAGAGATTTAAGTTAGATGGTTAGATAGTAAAGAAGCTACCCTTGAACCTTTGGCAATCATGAATCCAAAGCCTGCAATGGCAATATATCTTTTGATAATCACCCTAAATGTAAATGGTCTGAATGCACCAATCAAAAGACACAGAGTAATAGAATGGATTAAAAAGCAAGACCCATCTATACACTGCTTACAAGAGACTCACCTCAAACCCAAAGACATACACAGACTAAAAGTGAAGGGATGGAAAAAGATATTTCATGCAAACAATAGGGAGAAAAAAGCAGGAGTTGCAGTACTTGTATCAGACAAAATAGACTTCAAAACAAAGAAAGTACCAAGAGATAAAGAAGGACATTACATAATGATAAAGGGGTCAGTCCAACAAGAGGATATAACCATTATAAATATATATGAACCCAACACAGAAGCACCAACATATGTGAAAAAATACTAACAGAATTAAAGGAGGAAACAGAATGCAATGCATTCATTCTAGGAGACTTCAGCACACCACTCACTCTAAAGAACAGATCAACCAGACAGAAAATAAGTAAGGACACAGAGGCAATGAACAACACACTAGAACAGAAGAAACTATCAGACATCTACAGAACTCTACACTCAAAAGCAGCAGGATACACATTCTTCTCAAGTGCACATGGAACATTTTCCAGAATAGACCACATACTAGGCCACAAAAAGAGCCTCAGTAAATTAAAAAAGATTGAAATTCTACCAACGAACTTCTCAGATCACAAAGATATAAAACTAGAAATAAATTGTACAAAGAAAACAAAAAGGCTCACAAACACATGGAGGCTTAACAACATGCTCCTAAATAATCAATGGATCAACGACTAAATTAAAACAGAGATCAAACAATATATGGAGACAAATGACAACAACAGCACAAAGCCCCAACTTCTGTGGGACGCAGCAAAGGCAGTTCTAAGAGGAAAGTATATAGCAATTCAGGCCTATTTAAAGAAGGAAGAACAATCCCAAATGAATAGTCTAAAGTCACAGTTATTGAAATTGGAAAAAGAGGAACAAATGAGACCCAAAGTCACCAGAAGAAAAGACATAATAAAGATTGGAGAAGAAATAAATAAAATTGAGAAGAATAAAACAACAGAAAAAAAATCAATGGAACCAAGAGCTGGTTCTTTGAAAAAATAAACAAAATAAAGACAAACCCCTAGCCAGACTTATTAAGAGAAAAAGAGACTCTCCACCCATAAACAGAATCAGAAATGAGAAAGGAAAAATCACGACGGACACCACAGAAATACAAAGAATTATAAGAGAATAGTATGAAAATCTATAGGCTATGAAGTTGGAAAGACTAGAAGAAAGGGACAACTTCTTAGAAAAATACAACCTTCCAGGACTGACCAAGGAAGAAACAGAAAACCTAAACAGACCAATTACCAGCAACAAAATTGAATTGTAATCAGAAAACAAAACCCTTGGGCCAGATGAATTCACCGCTGAATTTTATCTGACATATAGAGAAGAAATAACACCCATTCTCCTTAAAGTTTTCCAAAAAATAGAAGAGGAGAGAATACTTCCAAACTCATTCTATAAAGCCAGCATCACTCTAATACCAAAACCAGGTGAAGACACCACCAAAAAAGAAAATAAAAGACCAATATCCCTCATGAACATAGATACAAAAATACTCAACAAAATATTAGCAAACCGAATTCAAAAATACATCAAGAGGATTATACACCATGATCAAGTGGGATTCATCTCAGGGATGCAAGGATGGTACAAGACTCGAAAATCCATCAACATCATCCACCACATCAACAAAAATAAGAACAAAAACCACATGATCATCTCCATAGATGCTGAAAAAGCATTTGACAAAATTCAACATCCATTCATGATAAAAACTCTCAACAAAATTGGTACAGAGGGCAAGTACCTCAACATAATAAAGGCCATATATGACAAACCCACAGCCAACATCATACTTAACAGTGAGAAACTGAAAGCTTTTCATCTAATATCGGGAACAAGACAGGGATGCCCACTCTCCCCACTGTTATTCAACATTCTACTGGAGGTCCTAGCCACAGCAATCAGACAAAACAAAGAGGTACAGGGCATCCAGATTGGTAAAGAAGAAGTCAAACTGTCACTATTTGCAGATGACATGATATTGTACATAAAAAACCCTAAAGACTCCACTCCAAAACTACTAGAACTGATATCTGAATTCAGCAAGTTGCAGGATACAAAATTAATACACAGAAATCTGTTGCTTTCCTATACACTAATGATGAACTAACAGAAAGAGAAATCAGGAAAATAATTCCATTCACAATTGCATCAAAAGAATGAAATACCTAGGAATAAACCTAACGAAGGAACTGAAAGACCTATACCCTGAAAACTACAAGACACTCCTAAGAGAAATTAAAGAGGACACTAACAAATGGAAATTCATTCCATGCTCTTGGCTAGGAAGAATAAATATTGTCAAAATGGCTATACTACCTAAAGCAATCTACAGATTCAATGCAATTCCTATCAAAATACAAACAGCATTCTTCAAGAACTAGACAAAATCATTCTAATATTCATGTGGAACCACAATAGACCCCGAATAGCCCAAGCAATCCTGAGAAGGAAGAATAAAACAGGGGAATTATGCTCCCAGACTTCAAGCTCTACTACAAAGCTACAGTAATCAAGACAATTTGGTATTGGCACAAGAACAGACCCACAGACCAGTGGAACAGAATAGAAAATCCAAACATTAACCCTAACATATACAGTCAATTAATATATGATAAAGGAGCCATGGATATTCAATGGGGAGATGACAGCCTCTTCAACAGCTCGTGTTGGCAAAACTGGACAGCTACATGAAACCGGATTATTGTCTAACCCCATATACAAAAGTAAACTCAAAATGGATCAAAGACCTGAATGTAAGTCATGAAACCATAAAACTCTTAGAAAAAAAACATAGGCAAAAATCTCTTGGACATAAACATGAGCGACTTCTTCATGAACATATCCCCCCAGACAAAGGAAACAAAATAAAAAATGAACAAGTGGGACTATATCAAACTAAAAACTTCTGTACAGCAAAGGACACCATCAGTAGAACAAAAAGACATCCTACAGTATGGGAGAATATATTCATAAATGACATATCCAATAAGGGGTTGACATCCAAAATATATAAAGAACTCACACACCTCAACAAACAAAAAGCAAATAACCTAATTAAAAAATGGGCAGAGGATCTGAACAGACACTTCTCCTAAGAAGAAATTCAGATGGCCAATAGGCACATGAAAAGATGCTCTACATCGCTAATCATCAGAGAAATGCAAATTAAAACCACAGTGAGATATTACCTCACACCAGTGAGGATGGCCACCATCCAAAACACAAACAACAACAAATGTTGGCAAGGATGTGGAGAAAGGGGAACCCTCCTACACTGCTGGTGGGAATGCAAATTAGTTCAACCATTGTGGAAAGCAGTATGGAGGTTCCTCAAAAAACTCAAAATAGAAATACTATTTGACCCAGGAATCCCACTCCTAGGAATTTACCCTAAGAATGCAGCAGCCCAATTTGAAAAAGACATATGCATCCCTATGTTTATCACAGCACTATTTACAATAGCCAAGAAATGGAAGCAACCTAAGTGTCCAACAGTAGATGAATGGATAAAGAAGAGGTGGTACATATACACAATGGAATATTATTCAGCCATAAGAAGAAAACAAATCCTACCATTTGCTACAACATGGATGTAGCTAGAGGGTATTATGCTCAGTGAAATAAGCCAGGTGGAAAGAGACAAGTATCAAAATCTGTGGAGTGTAAGAACAAAGAAAAAACTGAAGGAACAAAACAGCAGCAGACTCAGAAAACCCAAGAATGGACTAACAGTTACGAAAGGGAAAGGGACTGGGGAGGATGGGTGTGAAGGGAGGGATAAGGAGAAAAAAAGGGGCATTACAATTAGCACACATTGGGGTGGGGCACAGGAAGGGCTGTACAATACAGAGAAGACAAGTAGTGACTCTATAGCATCTTACTACGCTGATGCTGTAGTGACTCTAATGGGGATGTGATGGGGACTTGATGATGGGGGGAGTCTAGTAAACATAATGTTGCTCATGTAATTGTAGATTAACGATACCAAAAAAAATAATAAATCAAGGATGATGATCAGAGGGCTAAGGGCAGTCATTCTAAAAACAATTATAATCCTCTGTCCAATATTCAGTGTTTGGATGAGATCCATTGACTGAATGAGAGACTGGTTCCGAGGACCCCTGCAATATCATGGCATATATACATGGTAGGGGCTTTCTCAGACCTTCTCCAAAGGGACTTACAACCATTTATCAGGTAACTATGGAAAGAGGAATATCCAGACATTTTGAGGATCATTGGGTCCAAGTTGAAAGTGATACCAGTATGTCTTCATGGTCTCCCTCTTAGAGTAGGAACATATGCTAGCCAAGGTGAGCTCATGGTGGGTCTGTGCACTTTACTGTGAAGCTAGCCAGTGGTCATTTCCCCAAACTCAAATTATAATTGTAATAGATGGACTTGGGGGTTAGCACAACCCCCGCGTTGGGTCCTTGTTCTGTAGGGTAAAAGTTCTCAGGGAGGAAAGTCAAGTGGAAGCTTATAGAAGTACCTCATCCTCCACTCCTGATTCAAGATAGTAAATTAAAAAAGAAATCAGAGTCAACATGTATGTCTGAAATGAGTACCACCTTTAAAATCTATTAAAGAATGTAGGAATGAAGATTCTTATTGGTTTCCTTTTTTTTTAAGGTGTTATTGATATACATTCTTATGAAGGTTTCACATGAAAAAACCACGTGGTTACTACATTTATCCATATTGTCAAGTCTCCACTCATACCCCAATTAAGTCACTGTCCATCGGTGTAGTAAGATGACACAGATTCACTGTTTGCCTTCTCTGTGCTACACTGTTTTCCCCGTGATTCCCCCACACCATGTTTACTAAACATAATACCCCACAATCCCCCTCTCCCACCCTCCCCACCCACCCTCCTATACCCCTCCACTTTGGTAACCTCTAGTTCCTTCTTGGAGTCTCTGAGTCTGCTACTATTTTGTTCCTTCAGTTTTGCTTCGTTGTTATACTCCACAAATGAGGGAAATCATTTAGCACTTGTCTTTTTCTGCCTGGCTTATTTCACTGAGCATAATATCCTCCAGCTCCATCCATGTTGTTGCAAATGGCAGGATTTGTTTCCTTCTTATGGCTGGATAGTATTCCATTGTGTATATGTACCACCTCTTCTTTATCCATTCATCTACTGATGGACACTTAGGGTGCTTCCATATCTTGGCTATTGTAAAAAGTGCTGCAATAAACATAGGGGTGCTTATGTCTTTTTGAATCTGAGAAGTTATATTGTTTGGGTAAATTCCAAGGAGTGGAATTCCTGGGTCAAATGGTATTTCTATTTTGAATTTTTTGAGGAACCTCCATATTGCTTTCCACAATGGTTGAACTAGCTTACATTCCCACCAGGAGTGTAGGAGGGTTCCCCTTTCTCCGCATCCCCGCCAGCATTTGTTGTTCTTAGTCTTTTGGATGGTGGCCATCCTTACTGGTGTGAGGTGATATCTCATTGCGATTTTAATTTGCATTTCCCTGATAATTAGTGATGTGGAGCATCTTTTCATGTGTCTGTTGGCCATGTGAATTTCTTCTTTGGAGAACTGTCTCTTCATATCCTCTGCCCATTTTTTAATAAGGTTATTTGCTTTTTGGGTGTAGAGGCATGTAAGTTCTTTATAGATTTTGGATGTTAACCCCTTGTCAGATATGTCATTTACAAATATATTCTCCCATAGTGTAGGATGCGCTCTTGTTCAGCTGATGGTGTCCTTTACAGTACCAAAACTTTTTAGTTGGATGTAGTCCCATGAATTCATTTTTGCTTTTGTTTCCCTTGCTTGAGGAGATGCGTTCAGGATGAAGTCGCTCATGCTTATTATATTCAGGAGACTTTTACCTATGTTGTCTTCTAAGAGTTTTATGGTTTCATGACTTACATTCAGGTCTTTGATCTATTTTTAGTTTACTTTTGTGTTTGGGGTTAAACAATAATCCAGTTTCATTCTCTTGCATGTAACTGTCCAGTTTTGCCAACACCAGCTGTTGAAGAGGCTGTCATTTCCCTATTGTATGTCCATGGCTCATTTATCACATATTAGTTGACCATATATGGTTGGGTTTTATCAGGGCTCTCTAGTCTGTCCACTGGTCTATGGGTCTGTTCTTGTGCCAGTACCAAACTGTCTTGAGTACTGTGGCTTTGTAGTAGGGCTTGAAGTTGGGGAGCATAATCCCCCCAGCTTTATTCCTCCTTCTCAGGATTGCTTTGGCCGTTCGGGGTCTTTTGTGGTTCCATATGAATTTTAGAATGATTTTCTCTAGTTTGTTGAAAAATGCTGTTTGTATTTTGATAGGAATTGCATTGAATGTATAGATTGCTTTAGTAAGGATGGTCATTTTAACAATATTAATTCTTCCTATCCATGAGCATGGGATGTGTTTCCATTTATTGGTATCTTCTTTAATTTCTCTCATGAGTGTCTTGAAGTTTTCAGAGTATAGGTCTTTCACTTGCTTGGTTAGGTTTATTCCTAGGTATTCTTTTTACTACAACTTTGAATGGAATTGTTTTCCTGATTTCTCTCTCTGCTAGGTCATTGTTAGTGTATAAGAATGCCACAGACTTCTGTGTATTAATTTTGTATCCCGGAACTTTGCTGAATTCAGATATTAGATCTAGTAGTTTTGGAGTGGATTTGTTAGGGTTTTTTATGTACAATATCACATCATCTGCCAACAGGGACAGTTTAACTTCTTCCTTGCCAATCTGGATGCCTTTTATTTCTTTGTGTTGTCTGATTGCCATGGCTAGGACCTCCGGTACTATGTTGAATATAAGTGGGGAGAGTGGGCATCCTTGTCTTGTTCCCGATCTTAAAGGAAAAACTTTCAGCTTTTCGCTGTTAAGTATAATGTTGGCTGTTGGTTTGTCATATATGGCCTTTATTATGTTGAGGTACTTGCCCTCTATACCAATTTTGTTGAGAGTTTTTATCATGAATGGATGTTGAATTTTGTCAAATGCTTTTTCAGCATCTATGGAGGTGATCATGTGGTTTTTGTCCTTCTTTCTGTTGATGTGGTGGATGATGTTGATGGATTTTTGAATGTTGAACCATCCTTGCATCCCTGGAATAAATCCTACTGGATCATGATGGATGATCCTTTTGATATATTTTTGAATTTGGTTTGCTAATATTTTGTTGAGTATTTTTGCGTCTATGTTCATAAGGGATATTGGTCTGTAGTTTTCTTTTTTTGTGCTGTCTTTGCCTGGTTTTGGTATTAGAGTGATGCTGGCCTCATAGAATGAGTTTGGAAGTATGCCCTCTTCTTCTACTCCTTGGAAAACTTTAAGGAGGATGGGTATTAGGTCTTCACTAAATGTTTGACAAAATTCAGCGGTGAAGTCATCTGGTCTAGATGTTTTGTTCTTAGGTAGGTTTTTGATTACCAGTTCAATTTCGTTGCTGGTAATTGGTCTGTTGAGATTTTCTGTTTCTTTCTGGGTCAGCCTTGGAAGGTTGTATTTTTCTAGAAAATTGTCCATTTCTTCTAGGTTATCCAATTTGTTAGCATATAATTTTTCATAGTATTCTCTAACAGTTCTTTGTATTTCTGTGCTGTCTGTAGTGATTTTTCCTTTGTCATTTCTGATTCTGTTTATGTGAGTAGACTCTCTTTTTCTCTTAATAAGTCTGGCTAGGGGTTTATCTATTTTGTTTATTTTCTCGAAGAACCAGCTGTTGCTTTTGTTGATCCTTTATATTGTTTTATTCTTCTCAATTTTATTTATTTCTGCTCTAATCTTTATTATGTCCCTCCTTCTACTGACTTTGGGTCTCATTTGTTCTTGTTTTTCTAGTTTCATTAATTGCGAGTTTAGACTGCTCAAATGGGAATGTTCTTCTTTCCTGAGGTAGGCCTGTAATGCAATATACTTTCCTCTTAGCACGGCCTTCACTGTGCCCCACAGATTTTGCAGTGTTGAGTTATTGTTGTCATTTGTCTCCATATATTGCTTGATCTCTGTTTTTATTTGGTCAATTATCCATTGAATATTTAGGAGTATATTATTAAGCCTCCCTGTGTTTCTGGGATTTTTCATTTTCTTTGCATAATTCTTTTCTAGTTTTATTCCTTTGTGGTCTGAGAAGTTGGTTGGTACAATTTCAATCTTTTTGAATTTACCGAGGCTCTTTTTGTGGCCTAGTATATGATCTTTTTTTGAAAATGTTCCATGTGCACTTGAGAAGAATGTGTATTCTGCTGCTTTTAGGTGTAGTGTTCTGTAGATGTCTGTTAGGTCCATCTGTTCTAGTGTGTTGTTCAGTGCCTCTGTCTCCTTCCTTATTTTCTGTATGGTTGATCTGTCCTTCAGAGTGAGTGGTGTGTTAAAGTCTCCTAGAATGAATGTATTGCATTCTACTTCCCCCTTTAATTCTGTTAATATTTGTTTCACACATATAGGAGCTCCTGTGTTGGGTGCATAGATATTTATAATGGTTATATCTTCTTGTTGGATTGAGCCTTTTATCATTATGCAATGTCCTTCTTTGTCTCTTGTGACTTTCTTTGTTTTGAAGTCTATTTTGTCTGATATAAGTACTGCAACTCCTGCGTTTTTCTTCCTATTAGTTGCATGAAATGTCTTTTTCCATCCCTTCACTTTTAGTCTGTGTATGTCTTTGGGTTTAAAGTGAGTCTCTTGAAGGCAACATATAGATGGGTCTTGTTTTTTTATCCATTCAGTGACTCTATGTCTTTTGATTGGTGCATTCAATCCATTTACATTTAGGGTGATTATGGATAGGTATGTACTCATTGGCATTGCAGGCTTCAGATTCGTGGTTACCAAAGGTTCAAGGTTAACTTCCTTACTATCTAAGAGTCTAACTTAACTCACTTAATATGCTATTACAAACACAGTCTAAAGGTTCTTTTTTTGTTTTTTTTTCCTCCTCCTTTTTCTTCCTCCTCCATTCTTTATATATTAGGTATCATGTTCTGTACTGTTTGTCTATCCCTTGATTGACTTTGGGGATAGTTAATTTAATTTTGCATTTTCTCAGTAATTAGCTGTTCTACTTTCTTTAATGTGGTTTTATTACCTCTGGTGACAGCTATTAAACTGTAGGAACACTTCCATCTATAGCAGTCTGTCCAAAATACACTGTAGAGACGGTTTGTGGGAGGTAAATTCTCTCAGCTTTTGCTTATCTGGAAATTGTTTAATCCCTCCTTCAAATTTAAATGATAATCTTGCCATATAAAGTAATCTTGGTTCAAGGCCCTTCTGCTTCATTTCATTAAATACATCGTGCCACTCCCTTCTGGCCTGTAAGTTTTCTGCGGAGAAGTCTGATGAATGCCTGATGGGCTTTCCTTTGTATGTGATCTTGTTTCTCTCTCTGGCTGCTTTTAATAGTCTGTCCTTATCCTTGATCTTTGCCATTTTAATTACTATATGTCTTGGTGTTGTCTTTCTTGGGTCCCTTGTGTTGGGAGATCTGTGCACATTCATGGCCTGAGAGACTATCTCCTTCCCCAGATTGGGGAAGTTTTCAGGAATTACCTCCTCAAAGTACTTTCTCTCCCTTTTTCTCTTTCTTCTTCTTCTTCTGGTACCCCTATAATGCGAATATTGTTCCGTTTGGATTGGTCACACAGTTCTCTCAATATTCTTTCATTCTTAGAGATCCTTTTTTCTCTTTGTGCCTCAGCTTCTTTGTATTCCTCTTCTCTAGTTTCTATTTCATTTATGGTCTCCTCCATCGTATCCAATCTGCTTTTAATACCGTCCATTGTGCTCTTCAATGATTGGATCTCTGACCGGAGTTTATTCCTGAGTTCTTGAATATCTTTCTGTACCTCCATGTGTATGTTAATGATTTTTATTTTGAACTCCCTTTTAGGAAGAGTCATGAGGTTGATGTCATTTAAATCTTTCTCAAGAGTGGTAATAATAATTTTACTCTGAACCAGATTCCTTTGGTGTTTCATATTTATATGGCACCCTCTAGTGCCCAGAAGCTCTACTCTCTGGAGCTTCTCAGCCCCTGAAGCAATGTCGGGGGTTGATGGAGAGTGGTATTGGTGCCTGTGGGGAGGATAGAACTGTTTCCTGCTTCCTGGCTGCTATGCCTGTCTCCACTGCCTGAACCAGTGGGCCGAGAGCACAGGTATAAGCCTCTGTGCTTTACATTTTTAGTTGCTGTAGACAGATCTTCCCTCTGGCTGGCCTAACGCCAGGGTAGGGTTTCCCGGTTTGCAAGCCCAGTGGAGCTGGCCAGAAGAAAGGTGCAGTAGTCTGCCTGTCCCAGAAGGGTTTCTTGGAGCTATGTAGGCAGCCAGGGAGCTAGAGCACCTGAAGATGGTGAAAGCTCCCAGTCTGCTGGGCAGAGTGCACCCGGACAATTTTGTCTACCTGTCCTTTCTCCTGAGCAGTAAGCTCTGTGCAATCCTTGCCCCTTTAGCAGCCCTCTTCCTAAGGGCTTCTTTGTTAGGAAGTCTCTCAGACTGCCCACCTTTCTTTTGTCCCAGAACAGCTGGATATGGATCCCTGCTTTCCACAAGCAGCTAGAATCTTAGTCTCTCCAGGAATTCTGCCTGTCTTAGCTTTCCAACCCCCTAATTACGAGAGTATCATGCCAGCACCATGAAATGTAGGTTTGTGCTCCCAGAGAAGATGTCCAGAGTTAGGTATTCAGCAGTCCCAGATCTCCACTCCCTCCCTGCTCCATTCGTCTTCCTTCTGCGGGTGAGCTGGGGTGGGGGAAGGGCTTGGATTCCGCAGGATCACAGCTTTAGTACGTTACCCTTTTCCGTGAGGTCTGCTCTTGTCTCCAGGTGTATGTGGTTTGTTGCAGTTCTATGTCCTGTTGCTCTTTCAAGAGTAGTTGTATTCGTTATATTTTCATATTATATGCGGTTTAGGAGGAAGCCTCTCTCTCACCTCTCATGCCACCATCTTTAATCTGCTATGGTTTCCATTTTATTCAACAATCTGGACACTGCAAAAATAAGACACATCCTGAAGTATTAATGGATTACTGCAAATATACCAGGCATACCAGTGAAAGATAATGGTATCTTGCCTAAAAAGGATTAGCATGGCATCAGATATGTAGTATGTAACCAGGCAATCACTGATCTTCCATCCTTGGAAAGCAGGAAAAGAATGAATTGTAATTTACTTAAAAAAGACTAGAAGATACATTACAGAGTTGCTCTAAGGCTGTGTTAACACTTCTGCCCTCTGTCAAAATATAGTCTGAAGAGATGTAGACTATCTAGATATATACACAGAATATCACATTTGTTCATGATATCAATAACATCATGCTAATGGAACCAGATAAACAAAAGGTAGATGCTACTTGGAAGCTCTGTTAAGAAGCATGTGATCCAGAGAGTTGGAAAATAAACTCTGTAAATATTCGGGGCCTGTCACATTATCAAATTTTAGATTTTTATGGCATGGTGAGAATCACCCCTCCTCCTCCAATAAAAAACAATTGACTGAAACGTGTACTTCACAGCATAAAGAAGGAAGTGAAATGTCTGGTATGACTCTCTGGGTTCTAGGGGCAGCATATTCCTGACTTGGGAACCCTATCTGGGAACACTGGTCTGGCCCATAGATGATATGAAAGGCTGCCATCTTTGAATGGATTCCAGCTCTGGCTGCTGCTTGTGGTCTTTGAACATCTCATCTGAAGGGACAAGCAGGTAAGAAAATGAATCACCCCCTTAGCTGGAATGGATAAGGATGCAGTTATACAATGAGAGAAGGAATAATAAGCAACCCGATGAGATATCTGGGTATCTTTTAGTACTCCTGTACCAAATTTTGACAGTAAATAGATAAGGGCAGTAACTGTGGTCTGAGAAGGTCATGGTAACCAGGGAAGAAATTAGACCCCACAGGAATGACGATCTGATTCGCATCACCAGGAAAGTCTCTAAGACTGCCACATGTGGTAGCTGAGGATGAGCGGAATTTACAATAGATAATAGAGAAAATAGATAATGGAGGTCAGTTATGGCCTTGAGATCAGCTCCAGCTGTGGAGGCTGTGGTTTGTCACACTAATTTTGTTCTAAGTTTTCCTCAAGAATGAAGCCCACTGGAGTCTGTATGAAAAATCTGAGCAGCATAAGAGGCAGACTGTGATGAATTCTGTAATATTCTGCTGAGATCTCTCTTCAGTGGTGAAAAATTTATTCCCCAAACTTCTAGGAGAGCTGTTAGAAGATAGCCGTCAGCTATAAGCCTCTACTGCGTGATTACATCTACTGAAAAACTGGTCTCACCCAAAGGCACATTTATTTCAGGGAAGCTTGAATACAATGACTGACCAGACAGGGAGAGTAAGTCCTGGCACAGTTGCCTTAACTAGGAACAACTCTAAAGGAGTATTCCCAGCTCCAGAGTTCACGGGGTCATCTTAGATCTTTGTTGAGTCTGCATCACAGTCCACCTTCTCCTGTTACTCAAGCTGTATCAAACATTTATACTGATAATATTACTGAAACTATAATTATCATGAATTTTTATATACACTGATTTATAAATTTATAACATAAATGCTAACGGAATTACAAGAAGAAATCTAGAAATACAAAATCGTTGTGTAAAGATTTTAACACTTGTTTTAGAAATTGAGCAATCGAGTCAATGTTCTATAAGGATGCAGAACAATACAGTTGTTCTCTCACATAACAATAAGCAATGTAACATAATGTAATATACATAACATAGCTGTACTCTTATGTAGTCTTTATGTAGATTTTTAAAGCATCATGTATCATTTAAAAAAGTTTCTTATATATGAGTTTACAATAGATCTCAGAAATTTCCAAATATGATACCATATGAAACCTTCTGTCTTACTGCAGTACAATAAAATTAATACAGTTGGATTTTCCTAGACATTTGTTGGAAAAGTCATCATCTATGGTAAAAAATTTCTCCCTACAGAAGATATCAAGCCCACAGAATTTCATGGATAAATTTTACAAAAAATTGTAACTCATAGTTCCTGTCTCAGTTTGTTTTAGTGACTGGACAAAGAAAGCAATTTATCTATTATGCGATATTGAAATTAGGACCAGAGAGTATAAGAAATGAAATTTGTTGTCCAATCTCACTATGGCATAGATGAACAAATCACGGTAACATAGAAAATTCAGAATTGTGCTTAGCATACATGGTAAAACAGTTTCTCTCAATAATACAAAGATGCATCAACATTAGAAATAAATAAAACTTCTAAATAAATAAATAGAAGATCTAATTAATAATTCAACACATTAACAGAAAAAAGGAAAAAAATGTAAACATCTCAATGGATATGGAAAAGGTAAAAATTGATACCTATTCATAAATTAAGAGAAAAAAGCACACAGTACTTTAACAATAGAAAGAAACTTCCTTAGCCTGATACAGAGAGTCTATCCCAACTCCACAGCAAATGCCATACTTCAGGGTCAGATTTTAGAAACATTCACATTAAACTCAAGACAAGAAGCTATTCATGAAGACCACTTCTATCTAGCAATTATGGGAAGCTCTAGCCAATTCAAAGACTCGATAAAAATGCTATAAGGATGTAATTATTGGAAAGAAAGAGGCACAATTGTTATTTGCAGATAGTATCATTGTTTGCTTACAAAACACAAAGGAATCCACAGATAAGCATTTGGAATAAAAAGTTTGGGAAGTTTGTTGGAAATAAGATCAACATACAAAAATAATCACATTGTAAGATTTAACAGCAATCAGAAAATAGAAAAAGTTATTGTTAAAAGATTCCATTCACAATTACATTCCAGTTTACATGGTACCTAGGAGAAAAATCTAACAAATAGTATTCAGTATTTTTATGGAAGGTAATTATAAAACTATACAAGGTCAAAAATATCTTATGTATGAATATACAAGCTCAACATTATGAACATATACTGTCAGTTAACCCCCAAATTTTCCAACAAATTCAATGTAATTCCAATAAAAATCCCAGTAGAATTTTTCATGAAATTTGGTGAAATTATTTTAAAATCCTGCTGTATGAGTAAATGTTCAGGAATAGGCAAGACAATATGAGAACTGGGATAATTGGCTGTCTTTGATATCAAGAACTATCTTAAAACTATAGTAATTAAAACATTGTGGTATTTTGCAGAGTTAAAAATAGAATCATTAGACAGACTTGAGAGCTTAGAAATATATCCTGGCTTTTTATAAGAACTTGATTTATGATAGAGGTGACCTTAAAAATCATGTTATTGGAATAATTGGCTGTTTGTAAGGAAAGAAAGGGAATTAGAATATTACCTTTATATAAAAACAAATTCCAGGTAGATTAAAAACCTAAATTTGTTAAAAGTAGTTTTAAAATATAGGAGGACAACTTTATGATTCTGTGAAGAAAAGTAAGTTTAGACATATAGAAAAACAGCACAAATCATAGGGAAAATTGATAAATTTACATTAAAATTTAAAATACTTACATGACAAAAGTTAACAAAGTCAGAAAACTAAGATTCTTTGCTCTATTCATAATAGACAAAGAATCTATCCAGAATCTATAAAGAACACTTTCTCTCCTCTAAGACAAGATAATAGCTAACCTTAAACACTATATGCCAGGGTCTGTTCTAAGGCATTAGTGTGTGTTAAGTCTCTTAACCACCTAAATAATACTATGGGTTATTATTTTTATCTTCCATTTTGGGATGAAGAAATGAGCCACAAAGAGGCAAAGTAACTCATCCAAGTATTAACTCCTAAGCAATGAATTTGAAGATGAAACTCATGCCCACCAGCTCCAGAGTGGCTAATTACTATGTAGAACGGTGTCCCTAAAAAAAAAGACACATAATCCAGTTAGATAGCAGACACATGATAGAAACAGGTTATTTTCATGTAAGAGGAGCCGGAATTGCCAATAAAGATGAAAATATGTCCAACCTCAATAATCACAGAAATGCAACTTAAAACCCTTATGATGTTTCCAACCCATCAGATTGGCAACATTTTTTAAAGTCTGAGAATACCAAATGGTGACCAGATTTGACACAATAAATAGTCATATATTCTGCGGAAGGCAGCGCAAACTGGAACACAAACTTTAGAGAGCAACCTGGAAATATCTAGGAAAAAATTGTCACCTGGTGATCCAGCAATTTCACTTCCAGATATAGTCTCTTAAAAGGAAAACATATAATGCTATTTAATGCATTTTTAAAACAAATAAACAATTGGAAGGAATTTAAATTAGGTGAAAAATCAACTGTGGTATATTAATAAGATATAATGCCCTTTAGCAATAAAAGTTAATGAATTAAATTTATATATATCAATGTGGATGAGTCTTGAAGATTGCGCTGCTGAGAGAGAAATACTGCGTAATGAATGAGTATATAGGTTATAGTAACATTTATATAAGTAAATAACACAGAAAATGTTACATGTTTTTTATGGTATATGCATCTAATAGTCAAAGCATAAATATATGAAGGGTCATAATAGTGACTGCTTCTGGAAAGGAAAGGGGGTGAATGCAACTGCAGAGGTACATGTAGGAGATTTAGTCACATCTTTAAGGTTTTATTATAAAGAAGATATATGATGCACATGCAAATTGATTAATTCTGGTATTGGGTGTATGGGCTATTGGTTAATTATTCTCTGTGCATTTCTGTATATTTTTAACATTAAAAATAGAAAAAAGAACAAGAAAGATGATTAATATATACTTTTTGCTTGCATAGAACTCATCTTTCTTTATCCCAGCACAGATTCTGTAAGTAAGCAACACCCTTTTAAGTAATAAAGACACAAACAAGAATAATGCTTCCTGTCTACCAAGCTTGTATTCTATCCTCCTGGGTTTCTACTTTGGCCTGCAGTTGGGAGATAAATTAGAGCTCTAACAGGACTCAGAGATTTTCTAAGCTCCTCATAGAACAGTTATAGCTATATACAGCTAATAAGTGGTAGGACTTAACCAGAACCTAGACCTCAGGACTTAAAGAACAGATTGAAGCCACAGATTGGAGGCTAGTAGGCCAAATTAGGTCCACAGACAGATTTTGTTTGACTCATATGCATTTTAATTTTTAAAAAAGTGAGAACATTATTATAAACCTGTGTATAGCTAGCCAGGATCCCTCTGACTTCCTATTTGTTTATCTGGGCACTTTATTCATTGATGTTGTCTACCTGGCCCTTTAGTATATTTGCATTTGTGAGCTTATCATAGAATCTTTGACTTGGAGGGAGGGGATCTTGGAGAAGGTCACCTATGTCCAATTGGCCCTCAATGTAAGAATGTCTCAATAGCATCCTTAACAGGCATGATGCACCTTTCCTTGAACCCTCAGCTATAGGACGTTTATGACGCTCAACACAGCCCAGCTAATTTTTGGACAGCTCTGTTAAGAAGTTCTGCCTTTCATGGAGTCAAAATATACTTGCTGTGATATCCCACTCATTATTTCTTGCCCTGCCCTGAAAAGATGCATGAAATGAGTCGAACTGCTTTTCTGCGAATATTTGAAGATAGCTATCACTATTAAATCATTTATTCTTCAGGAAAACCACTGCTGACTCCCCAACTCTTCTAGAGTTCTTGATTTTCTTACTCTTTGCTAACTTGCTTGGCCTCTGGAGCTGCCGCCTTGATTGTGTTCCAGCTCTTCACGGTTGGAAGGCTAAGGAGAGAGATTGTTTATGGAGATCATTAGCACTCATCTACTGCCTAAACCATCCAACCGTTTATAACCAGAAGAGTAGCATGGTTCTATTCTTACCTAGTTCTCCAACCTTCTCCCCATTGTCCCTTATCCTTTCTTTCCTTTGACTTCCCCCTTTACTATAGTCACACATTGTTTTCACTCCAGAAACAATAAACTTATTTAGAATTCCCTAAACAAACTGTGCTATTTTAAATCACTGTATCATTTCACACCCTGTTCCCACCACATGGAATCTTTCATTAATGATTTCCTCTGGGAACTCCTATTTATTCTTCAAAACCCAGAATTAGTGTCACTGTCTATTTGAGACTTTTCTATGATTTCAACCCTTCCTTTTTCATGTTTCACTCTCCAACCTAAGTGAATCACTCCCTCCTGCATGTTCCCTCCCCACATTATACAATTCTATTCTTGCACCTCTCTTATTGAATTATAATTATTTGTTTGCATTTCTATCTCCCTCTTTCATATTATGATCTCTTGGAGGGATGATGCTTTACACCTTTTTGTTACTAAGCACACTAAGCAACACTAAGCACAAGGACTGACATATAATAGGTCTCAGTAAATACCTGTTGAGTTGAATGCAACTCTGAGGCCACTGTATATATTACACATATATATCTTATCTTAAGGATGGCTTGAGTTTTCTTCATTTTCCAGTTAGAATTTAGTTACTTGAGAACAGGAATCATGGTTTATTTTCTTTGCTCTCTTACCACCAAGCACAACTCCCATTAATCACTCAGATAATTGTTAAATGAATTAAGATTAGTCAGAGTTATGTGTGCTGTGAGCATCCTCAGAAATACAGACTTTTTGGGGGAGTCTTCATTGCAGAGAAGGACAAAACATATATACACATAGAGATTAAGTTTTTATTCAAATATATATGCACTCAAATATCTGTATATAGTTATGTATATATATATATATACACACACACACATAAATAAATGCATTTTTATGTATATATATATATATACACATACACACCAATGTTGCCTTTGCACATCCAGGCATATATACATCTTCTGAATTTGCAAAGCACACTCCAGGTTATTTGAAGTCCTGTACAATATGTCTAGCCTCCCAGGCAAAGTTTCTTGTTAATTTCCTCTGCCTTCATAAATGCATGATTTATTTAATACAACTCCCATGCAGCAAATTAAACCACATTTGTTCTACCTAGAGGAGTAGTCCCCCAACATCACAGAATTGGCAGACCAAGTTACAGAGGTTTACCTAAGAACAGTGGTCCAGCTCAGAATCCCAAGTATAACATTGTCCCAAGTACAACTGGCCTATTCCCACTAATATCCACCAGGGTCTAATTAGCCTATTTAGGGGGATGAGGAAAAAAATAAAAACAAAAACAAAACTGTAGACCTGCCAATGATTGTGATTGTTAAAGTTTTTTTCATTTTCTTTTTTCTCCTTTGTCCTCAATTGCCTTCACTTCCCAGGGATGATATACTCAGAAACTAACATAAAAAATTAACTGGATCTCTTTTTTTCTCTCTTATTTTCTTCTTTTCTGTCTCTGTTTCTCTTAAAAATGAAATCTATATTTTTATTATTTAATCAGAGAATACCAAACATTTAGCCATCTGTTTCGAAAATTTTTACATAGGAACAGACCTTGAGCCGTTTCAGTCTGAACTTCTGGGAACCTATCCAAAGGAGATGAGAAATGTACCGTACCTGATCTTTGCTCTGCTCCTTTGCAATCCCAGCCCAAATTAAAGACATCATAAAAGAAACTGCAAAGTAAGGGATCTATAAATTATTAAAGATCAACAATTAACATTTTTATCCAGCTTGCAAATCCTCATCTTCCTAAAGCAAGGCCCATTTCTGAACAGCAGAAGGAAGATTTGGTTGATAAATTCTGATAATATTTTAGCGTTTATTTCCATTTTCCCTTGGGTTCAGCATTGTAGCCAGTCCAAAGCTTTGTGCTTTTTTTTTTTTTTAATTTTGCTCACAGGTTTTATGAATCAGGAATTCAGAAGGCAGAGTAGGGCTGGCTTGACCACTCCACAGTGTCTGTGGCCCCTGCTGACAAAATTCAAGGCCAGGGTCACCAGATGGCCAAAGGCTGATAGCATCTGAAGGTGTATCCGGCAGGATTCTGTTGGTTGTCTGGGCCTTCCTCTGGGGCTGTTGACCAGTGTTCATGTGGTTTCTTATGTGCTTGGGTTCCTCACCACATGATAGCTTCATGGCACTTGGACTTCTTATATGACTCCAAAGAAGAACAACCTAACTATAAGCAGAAGAAAAGGACTTTTCTGACCTTTTCTTAGAGGTCAAGTCACCTTACTTCTACTACATTCTATTGGTTGCAAGCAAGTCATAACCCAAATGGATTCTGGAGAAGTGAACAAATATTGTAGTTTTTGATAAAAGGTGTGTTGAGGTTGCATTGTACAAGAATATGTATAATAGAAGATATTTTTCTGGCCATCTTAGAAAATTCAACCTGCCACAGGTAGCTTATAGTTCAGGAGTGAAGCTAGACATATAAATAAGTCAATACAAGAAAGCATTGTAGTGCTGTAATAGAAGAATATGTTAAGTGCATCAAAACATCTGGTTAATCGCATTTGGAGGAAACGAGGAGGTGAGGAAAAGTTGGGAAAAGGAAGTGAGTCTTAAAATGGGATACGTTAGGCATTGAATGGTCACATTTTGGTGGAAGTTGCTGGATTTGGGGTTTCTGTGACATAATTTACAAAAAACAGTCTTTTACCTGGTAATGTATTTAAAACATGCTTTAGTTTTAAACATAAAAACCTAGGAAGCTCCATACTGTCCAATGCCTCAAAACCCCTTTGATAGTTGGAGAATGAGCTTCAGACGGGGTGAAGTCACCTGTGAAATGGTGACTGCCCTGAGGTTGCAACAAGCCACATAAGATGAGAAATTACAATGTGCCAGGCCAGGCAATCGTGGTACCCCTTGACTGTGTTGAAGCTCCAGAAGCTATTAAGGGTCAGGAGGAGAATGCCATGCAGCCAGGACTTACACTGTTCTAAGATTCATCCTTTTCCTACTTAGCAGATGTCACCACAGGGGTCACCCATTCCTAATTGCCATAAGCTTGGTGCGTTTTCTGCTTTTCCAGGTCTCGGGACTTGATGAATATGTGGATTTGTGGAGGCTTCAGGGTGTTTGTCCCTGAGGAATTCAACCATTTAAAGACTTTATTTAAAGGTAAGGTCAATCCTTGCAGCCTTGGGTGGCAAAAAGGCAGTAAGAGAGGGGCCGGAGTTCCTAGATAGGTGAGAGGTAGAGCGTGTGTGCGTGAATGTCCCCCAAAGCAAATGGGCGGATCTTCCTTGCGTTTTATTTACTTTGTGTTATTAAAGGAGCATCCCTGTGCCGTCCATGCTGAGCAGAGCTTCTAATTCAGTGGAAATGAAATTCAACCCAGTGTGTGCTTAACATCCCCAGCACAGTAAATCCACTTCTCTCTTTGTCTCTGTCTCACCTTCCCCTTTGTAGTGAAGAGATGTATAGGGCTGCGGAGCAGGCTGACAGTGGGAAACCACTCTGGCAATTTCTGAGTGATGTCTGAAGAAATGAACTGAGGGGCTTGCCTGGGGTGGAGACACGAGACAGACCATGCTTTTATAGTCATTGCTGGGTTTGCGATTTGCTGTGCACTGCTTATCTATGCATATTCTTTTCTGTTCTAACACATAAAGCAAAACATGCCCAGCCAGATGCTCCCCAGCGTATCACTCCCTATCAGCCCAGGAGCAACAACACAGGTTTTCAATTTCCCCATTTGTGAATGCAGTTAAAGTTGGCAGAGGCTGCTGTGTGGGAAGAAAATAAAGAGTGGGGCAGACTGGTCACTAAAGGTGGAGATGGTGTCCACCAGTGTGGGGTGGGAGGTGGGGACATGGATCTAGGGGTCATCTCCCCCATATTTGATGCTGAGGAGCACCAGCTCACCATAGAAAGCTATTCAGTTCTGCACCCAGGCTTGCTCTCTTCTGCTTCTAAGCCTGTGCCCATGCTATTAGCCTCCCCTTGGGAACACTCTCTTCTGTCCCCCACTGTGCACTGTCTCCCTGCACACTCCATCCTTCTAAACCCTCATTGTCCTTCAAGTTTCAATTTTGATGTTACTTCTTACAGGAAGCCTTCTCTTCCTTTTCGATATTTGGTCTGACCCCTCCCTTGCTCTCTTCCGTTAGTCCCTGAACTTATTCCCAATAAAGACTTTCCATGTGGTATTATAATTTACTTTTTTTTTCTTATTTGATTTCCCATCTAGACTGAAAAGTACTTGAGAGCAGAAAACTTCTTTTCTCTGCTGTTCTATTTCTATGGCTCTAGTCTAATGCTTACCACACTGTAGGAACTCAAAAATTGTGGATTTGTAAGGTAAAGGGATATAAGCCAGAAGTTAAAGGGTAATATGTGGTCAGAGTCAAAGTCTAAATGGATGGGTCAAAGATGAAAAATGGAATGTAGTTTCATACCAACCAGATCTGAAAAAAGAAAATAGAGTGTCAGTAATGGTGAGTTCTTGGTGAAATTGCTACATGCATTCAAATGACAGCAATGCTACATTAATAAGACATTTTCCGAAAGTAAAACTTCAGTGTGAATTAACAACTCCAGAAAGTATATATCAATTGACTCTGTAATCCCACTTCTGGGAATATAACCTATACAAATAATCTTGAAGAATGAAGACATTATATACATGAAGATAATCTACTGTTACATTTTTTAAAATAGTGAGAAATTGGAAACAATTTGAACAGTATAGGAATGGTTAAATAATGACAATATCATACAGTATAATACTGTATAATGCAGTGATTAAAATGATAGATATGAGGCTTAGTTTTCGACATAGAAATATTTATTATATTATTTTAGGTTAAACAATGAAATTGCACCTGCTCCAGGCTTTAAATCATATAAAATTATATTTTGGAATGGACAAGTCCTGAATATAAATAAACGAAAATAGCTGTATTTATTGGAGTGGTTGGATTTTGTGTGTTTTTTTAGGTTTCTTTTGTTTAAAGCTTCTTTAGTGCTATAGTGCTCCATGAATGACCTTAAGATAATTTTTTCAAAGAAAGTTCTTAATAGAAAATCACTAAGAACTGAATCATGAGACTGATAGGTTCTTCCTTCAAAGCAACTGCCTGGGATTTGTTTCAGATAATCTTTGTCAGTGGACATTTTTCTCTTCTCAACTTGGAAACCTCAAGATAAAATCAGAAAGATCCAGTATCAGCGTGTTCAGATGGTCTTGCTTCAATCTTTACCTTCTCGTTAGGCCAACTATTGGTTAGGAGTTCATTCCAAGTTGGCCGACAACTGTTCAAATACAAGAATCTGCAGGTTTTCGAAGGAAATTATTACATGACTATCCATGGCTTGGATCAGCTACAGGATCCTATTGTGTTTCTTCCTATTTGTACACAAGGGTGTTTCTGAGGACAGACCTGCACCTTTTCTAAACCTCCATCGAGAAAAGAAAGCATCAGGGACACTTCTTTCTACATTCCTTTGGTTGATGGACAAGCTGACCAGGAGCAACTTGGGCTGGCAGGAAGGAAGGTGATTAGCTTTACGGGGAACAAATTTCAGTTTAGTTAGGAATAGCCTCACGAGCAAGGTAGGCAGTCTTTCTAGGTCTTGATCTCCTTTTCTGAAAAATTCAGAACCTAACACTTGCCTTATGTGATTCTTATGAAGATGTGATGATACAGTGTGTATGATACTCTCGGCCCAATACCTGACATACAGGACCCTCTTCTTCAGCTCAGCAAATATTTATTGAGCTCTTACCATGGTCCAGGCTGACTGGAAAATGTACAGCAGTGGTGCTGGCCCAACCAAGTCTACTGACCATTTCCTGCAATGGCTTTGTGTTTGTGACCGAGGTGGAATCTCTATTCACGGCTAACTGGAAGCTAAAAGGCAAATGAATATAATCCTGACCCTTCCGAAGGCTATTGTGTACAGTGGGTGGGTACCGTAAGACGTATCAGGGAACAGAGATTCAGAGGCTCTGTCCCTTACCCCAGTAAGCAGTTTGCACCCTGTAATGAGGAGACAGCAAGACTTACAGAGGCAAAATATGCAATTAGAAAAATACAGACAATTAAACCCATGGCTCATTGGCCTAGTTTTGTCCCCATTCTGGGACTCTTCTCCTCTTAGCTGTGACTCTAGTTCTGGTCCGAGGTGCTTGACCTACACAGAAATGGACCAAAAGAACACTTTTCTCTCCAAGTCTCTTCCTTCTTTGTAGATAATAAAAGTATTTTGTTTATCTCCAAGTGATCTTGTGAAGGAGGGTAATGGAAGATTAAGGATCTCTAGTGGTGATCTTTCTCCCCCACAGATGCCCTGTGGGATTTAAGGCAAATAACTGAAGTTTTCTGAGTCTCTGGATCTTCATGTCTTTATACTGTTTTAATAATTCTACCAGATTTCTGTCCACAGATAAGTCCACCAGGAGTAAAGGTGGGTAAAAATGCCATAAGAAGCCTGCTGAGCTTGGAGGAAGGAGGATGCTATTGAATCTATGGCCCAGCATGTCTGGGGGCCAGGGTGGTCTGTGTATATGTGTCATTCTGCATCCTGGACTCCATCCATGCATACTAAACACACTTATATTGCAACTAAAATTGGGTGTGTGACCACCACTTCGGTCTTCACACTCTCTTTTTCCAGGTCCGTTCTTCCATGAAAAAAGAAAAAAATATCAGGGCCTTCTCCAACTTCCTTTTTATTGAGGGTACTTAAATCCCTGAAGCCATTTTCTATTCAGTTTGCTTGACAGCCACCCTCCTACAACATCTTGCATTATTTTTTGAAATGTGTATGTGGCCTCTTTTCTACTCCCACAGGGTCCACCCTACACAAGGTCTCCGGGGCCCTCCCAGGATTTCTGTCACAGACTCTACAGTCTGCCTCTTCCTCTTACCAGTCTCCACTAGCAGAATTTTCCTTAATGCTTATCCTCTCCTCATTCCCTTTTGATATAAAAACTCAGGTCACTCCCTATTTCCTCCTGCATGAAGTCTCATTTCTTCTCCATAGCCTTTACAGATCTCTGAAGTCTTCTTTCTTCTCCTGGCCTTTACGGATCTCTGCAACTCCTCCGCTTCAGCCTTTTCCTCGCTGACTTCATTGTCACTCCCCTCCTCCCCTAGCCACCCCTTGTCCTCATATCGGAGTGATTTGTCTCCTGTCCCACATGAGCTCTTGACCTAGTTCCTTACAGTGACCCTGAACCACCTCTCAGGCCTGAGTGGCTCTCTTTGCCATACTTTTCTTTTCATGTTATTGATACCAGGGACTCAGCCTGTGTTCCTGTCATCTTTTAGGGACACCACCCTCTCAGAGGAGCTGAGGAGCTGGACAGTGTTTTTACGGAGGCGTGCTTTCTGATCCACAACGTCTCCATCCTTTCTGCTATTATTTCTTTGTGATGACTTCTAAAAATGTTCTTTGGTCATACTGATAGAGCTATAAAATCAACTCTCATAACAACTTGGAAAAATTAACCTTTTATTTCGTCTATAATACCTGCAGTTTTCCTCTCAAGCCTCCAACTTGCAGAGGAGAAAGAAAAAATAATTTTGTTTAGTCTATCTGAACTGAAAGTTGCCCAGCCAAATCCAAAGTCCGACAGCTCCCTGACCAAACTTTCCACCCTCTGGAAATGACTGTGATCCTGACTCTTACAGGAACGGTTTAAGGGAGACAGGGAACTGAGGCACAGACCCAGTGTCCTCTCACCCCACATCGTCCTCATTATCTGATGTGTGTGCTCATTCCAAGCCTCAGTTCACACAGTGGAAATGTGAGAGGCACATATGGTCGTTCTGCTTATTCCACCCTTGCCCTGTGCCACGTCCTCCCACGTTCAGAGGCATGATGGGGGTGAATTTGATCCCTTTTTGGACAGTGATACCTTTTATGGATATTGAGCATCTTTAACAGATTTTCCCCTCTGCATTTCCTACCTTCCATCCCCAAAGTGGAAGCCTGACCTTGGTTTTGCAGTCTCCCCTGCATGTAGGACAGGCCACGACCTAGCTCATGATCAGATCAGATGCACCACCCATGTGAGACCTGGATTTGGAAGAAAGAGTATGGAGAAGAAGGTGCTCTCTGCCACATGTTCCCTGGTGAGGGTGGCAGAGCATAGCTGATGGACCCTGAGCTCATAGAGGTCTTGGGTGCAAATGCCCAGAATCTCTGCTCAATTGAGGTGGGATTACTCTTAGGTTCCTCTGGGTGGCATATTTTACAAATCGATCTGAAGATGCTGCTCTGAGCATAGTTCTCTGGCTTTCTGGGAATTCCATGATCTAACACCCTTTAGTAATTCTGTTTTAAACAGCCATGGTGTATTCACTCTAATACCCTCCCCTCTCATCTTCACACACACTCTGACCTTCTTGCTTGGGTCATTCTTACATACAATCTTTGGGTCTGTTTTGATCCTCAGTATATGCTAATGGGCAGCTTACAAATACCTGGTGTTCCAACTCTGTCTTGCTCACTGAGTTAGGTTTCTATCTTCTCCTGCCATCATCTCAGAATAGTTTTGGAGGTGGAAGGGTGCAAGGGAAAAGCACTTTGAGAATAATATTAACTGTATCATTTCAATATTTATAAAAATATGAACCCATTCATTATGCTTTCTCGGAAGGCCATGCTTATCTTTTCCTCCTTGAAGGTCCCATTTCCCGAAGAATTCATTGGCACAGTAAGCCATGTCCTGGAGCGTACAGGGCCGTTTGCACATCTGAGGCATGCTGGAGTGGGAGAAAGCCCTTCCTCCTTTGGGGTATTTCTTCATATCCACTCTTGCACCTGTTCTTCCTCATCCTGTACTTTTGCTTCTGTTGGTCCTCCTGCTAGGAAATTCCAGCTGTGCCCCTGACGATGCTTCTCGAACCACCCGTCCTTCCCAGTGAGGGCATAGCGCCATATCCCCTTGCAGCTTCTTTGGGTGACTCTAATTCCCATTGATTTCCTCTGCTCATTTAGCATTTAGAGTCACTGTCACACAGTTTAGCACTTCATCATTGCAGTATGTGTCACACCCTGAAAGAAATCACCTTAAAGAGAAAATAACTCTAAGGAGTGCAGTTTCCCTAGTTTCATCCGCTCTAGGACTCAGAATATTGATTATTATATAGTTATTTCAGCCAACTGCCATACGTTATAATAAAAATAACATGAGGGAGTTTGTTTCTTCTTCCCAGAACTCTAGACTTTTATGACTCAGATATCTAATCAGCATCTTAAACACACTATGTCCCAAACTGACCTCTTTTTTCCCTAAAATCTACTCAGGTGGTCTGCTCCATCTCAGCAAATGGCAATTTCATCCTTCTAGTAACTGAGGCTAAAAGGCTTGGGCTCAGCCTTTCCTCCTCTTGTTCCTTCCCAATTATACCCAATCTACTTGTAAATCTATATTTACATCCTTCAACTATGTCAACTATCCTCCAACTTCTTCTTCTTGGGATGCTTTCCCCCCAGATTTCCAAATAAGCACTTCCTAATCTCCTTTGGGGCTTGCTCTAATGTCACCTGTCACTGCCTTTGCAGCTACCATCGCCTTTCTCTGGGATTATTGTAGTAGAACCCTAACTGGTCTCTCCAGTTCCGCCCTTGACCTCTGCATCCAAGACCATATTCTTAATGCAGTCCTCAGAATGAGACTTTTAGAGTGGATGTCAGGTCATGGCACTGCTCTCTTCAAAAACCTCCCTGGGTTTCCCATATCACTCAGAGTAAAAGGCAAAATTCTTTCAATGGCTAAGAAGACTTTATATGTTGAGCTCATGGTTACCTTCCTGATTTAATCTCCCACTCTCCCTCTGCTCAAAGTTCTTACCATGTTAACAGCTCTGCTGTCCCCAAGTAAAGAAAGATCTCTGCACCCTCAAAGGGACTGTCCGTGATGGTCCTTCTGCTTGGGATGCTTTCCCCCCAGATTTCCAAATAACCACTTCCTAACCTCCTTTGCGGTTTGCTCTAATGTCACCATATGAAACCTCCAAACCAAGTGATTCAGTGTGATAGCCATCCAGCCTTCACTGACATTCCCTCTTCTCCGAATTCTCTCCATAGCACTCAGCTTTGTTGGATATACTTTATGAATGCTCGGTGATTTATTCACTGTCTGTCTCATCTCAGTAGAATGCAAGCTCCTTGAAACCAGAGAGGGAATAGTGCCTGGGAGACAATAGGTATTCGATTAATAGTTCTTAAATGAATGAAAGAACAGGGCCAGTGTCAGTTGAGAGTGGCTGAACCTGTCCTCTTCCATTCTCCAGCATGAAATTTATATAGAGTTTTGTGCACAGTTATCTCAAATACAAATTTTTAAAAAATGGTAGAAGCTATAGTATGTCTTTTGAATAATAAGTACTAACCTCTTCTCACGAAGCAAATTAACTTGAGAATCTTTCACTGTTGTGGTCAAGAGAAGAGTCTCCTATTTGGACAGATTGGAAGTGGCTTTTTGCTCTGTCATGGTTACATGTATTTATTTAATTTTTTAAATCTTTCTTTCTTTATGTCCCAATGAGAAGAGCCTGGTACATCAGGGGTAGTGGTGGTTGATGTCTTCTTTGATACTTTTTTACAAACTCCTGCCTGTGTTGGCTTACATACATTTTTATGGAAGCTTTATATTTCCCCAGCAAGCTCTGCATGGTTCTTGCTGTGTGCTCTATATAGTCACCTAGGAATGTGCTGCTCTCTCTCTTTTTCTTTCTCACTCTCTCTTTGTCAACTGTACAGATTTCTACCTGTACTCTGTTGTCTCCTGCCACACTTTCATAGTCTCTGGTACCCTAGAAAGAAGGCTGAAGTTTTATTTCACTCTCTTTAGTGAGAAGACTCTTTTGTTTGTTCAATTTCAAACTGGAAAAAAAAGAAGATACTCCTATGTAGCATCATCAAACATCTCCCTGGCTGCTGAAGTTGCAGCTGATTGCTGTTGGCTAAACGTCATCAGAGTCCTGTGGGCTAAGAGATACTGACACAAAGTTTGGGGTAACTTCACTACCTAACTAAGATCATAGGTTCTTTAAGGAATTGGAGAAGATATCTGTTTTATTATCTAAAGGACATAACAGAGTTCTGGGTACATCCTAATTGTTAATAAATGCTAGTTTGATTTGTTCATTCATTTGCTCAGATCCTTATTTACTCAACAAACATGTGTGGACCCACCATGTGCCAGGTACATTTATATGCCCCGGGAAAACAGCATTTAAAAAGGCAGATTTGAATCCCTGCTCTCATGGAGCTTACATTCCAGTGGAGAAAGGCACATAGAGAATACATAATATATCAAATGCTGAGAAGAAAATTGGCATTGCAGGCCTAAGGAGAGCTTAGAGAGGTAGACTGCTATGTTAAGTAGAGTATTAAAAGAAGTTGCTGATGACATATGAAGAGAGACCTAAGGATCTGGGAGTGCAAGGAATAAGGGTACCTGGGGAAAGAGTTCTCCAGGCAGACGGAGAGACAAGTGCTTAGGCTTTTAGTGGAAATATGCTTCTTGAGTCCAAGGAAAATCCAGGTAGTCATAATGGCCAACAGTGGACTAAGCAACGTGGAGAGTATTAGTAGATGCTATCTGAGGGGTGGTGGAGGAAACAGACATGAGGCCTTTGAAGGAACTTTGTATATTATGAAATATATCATATATGTATATATTTGGGAAAGTGGCAAGCCACTGGAGACTTTAAGCAAAGGGGTGATTTGACTAAGCAAAGGGTTGCATTTAGAAGAATCATTCTCAGTGCTGTTTGAGAATAAGTTGAAGGGCATAGGGACGAGATAGGGAAATTAGCTAATAAGCTATTATAATAGTCTCAGCAAGAGGGGTGTAGCTTGGACTGGGAAGGAGGTGGTGAAAAGTTATTGCATTCTAAATATATACTGAAAATAGACCTTACCATAATTGTCAAGGGAGCAGAGGTGAGATATAAAGAAAGGAGTAGAGTCAAAGATGACCCCAAGTTTTTTGTTTTTGCCTGCCTGAGCCAAAAATTATTGGCGATTGTAGGATGATTATGTAATTACAGGACTCATTCAGTAATGAGAGACAATTTAATGATGCAAGAGTGGGATCAGAGAATTGCTAGACACATTGCAAGCAGGTGAGAGATGAGCAGGGTGGATCTGGCATATACAGGAAGGCTTAGCAAACACACAGACAATCACCTATAAACAGAAAAGTAGGACAGTTATTCAGTGACAGGTGTGCATAGGTGCTTAGGAAAGTTTTCTGATTACTCCTACTATCTTGCTTAAATAGAAAGCAAGGTTATCAGTTGAAGGTGAGAAGTAGACAGGAGATAACGGAAGTTTGAAGAGAGAGGAAAATGTATGAAGGTCACCAAGACAAGTGGGAGAATGAAAGGTCTTGGGAAATAATTGCCTGGCAAAGTCAAGGGCTTACTTGAGGCCATAAGTTTATTCAACAAAATTGTGTTTTTGTTTCTAGACACATTTAAGTGCTTAGCTGGGAATTTTGCTGGGTAATTATGTTGAAGGGAAAAAAAGATAAGACAAAGTTAAGTGTGTTGAGATTGTATACAAGGGAATGATTATCATTATTCATCATGAAATATATGCTCATGCGAGGGAAGTGGTGAGATGAGGGGGGTGAGGAACATTGAAAAGATTGTGAGATCAGTAGATTTCTAGGTGTAGTTTGACACATTTGGGAGGAAGAATTATTGAAGTTGTAGTACTTAGTGAGTTGGAAAGACAAGAGGTGCTGGTAGGAAAATTGGACGCTTAAAGTTAATATTAAGAAGGAGGTACTGTGATTGGTAATGACAAAAAGTTCAGGAAGAGACCATGGGATTAGATGGCTGAGATATTGGAGGAGAACAAGTCATGGAACTGAGGGGCCAGGGTATCGGAAGGATTGTCTTCAAACATTGAAACTTCAAGCACATTGAAATCATGAAGAACTGTGAAGGCAGTTGTACTGGGGAAAGTATCAGTAAAGCAGAGCTAAAATCATCAAGGAATGAGGAGAGGTAATCCATTCAAAGATCTACAGTTGAAAAGCATGGGAAGAGAATGATATAACTGATGGCATGAGCAGCAAGGCTGTAGCAGAGTAGAAAGGAGTTAGGTAGGTGAAGGGTCAAAGTTTGGAAGTGGCAATAAGAAAAGATCACAGCCTGTCTTTTGACAGTGTTATCAGTTGCATGGGGGCCTAGAGTTGTCTAGAATTTTCTGGGTTAACCCACTTGAGGAGGATACAGGGAAGGGAGTATCTTAAAGCAAGAACCAGTAAAAGACAAAGAAAGGCTCAAGAGAATGTTCGGTATACAGGGGCTTTTGTTAATGACTCCAGAAGCATTTCAGAATATGATGAGTGCCTTGGAACGTTTATTTAAAATTTGATGGTCATTATACAGTAGATATGATTAAGTGGCATTGAATAGAGTAAACTAAACTTACTGCTTTATTATTTTGACAGTTCTAGACCTCTGTCACATAGGAAAAAAACAATATAAACACCAGACGGTCTCTCTGTACATAACTATGGGAATGGTCTTTGACTTTTCATTCTGGAAGCATGATCAGATTTTCCCCCAGAACATCAAGGCACTGGGAACCAGGTCTCTCTTCCACGGGACTGGAGCCTCAAGCCAAGATGCAAAACAATCAACTTTCAAATTTCTGTGCTTGTTTGCTTTCTGCCTAGAATACGCATAAAAGGCATTTAAGCAAACTTTTGCATTAAGTTTTCAAGGACATCTTTCCATTTCTGCCAGCAAAGAACTTGAGAGCCGATTGCTCCTCAGCCCCAGGAGCCCACTTCTGTTATTTAAATGTGGGTGTCTTCACAACAAAGGAACCTCAAAAACCAACCCAAGCCCCTCAACCCACCACCATTTGTTAAATGAAGCAAAACACCATAATAGTCTTAATGATGTGGATTTATCTCTTAACTGTTGTTTTGAGATCACAACAAATCATTAAAATCATTAAGTCTTCTAGCTAAAATAGAGTACAGATCTTCCAGAATGCGTAGCCAGTGTGTTTTTTTCCATAACAGTTTCCCCCACCACAACCCCCTTTGCCCTCACCACTATGCTTCTCAGATGTCTTCCAGGCAGACAGAACTGGCTTGATGTACTCAAAGTCACATTTTCAAACAGCTTTGTTACCTCCCTCCATGCCCATTCCTCCTTTTGTACCCCTGAGCTACTTCCCTAAGAACTGTAGGCACCAGACAGCTAAGCTAAGGGGTTTAGATCCACGCTGACTTGGGAACCAGCGCAACCAAGTGTAAAAGAGGTGGGGAAAAATCCAGGGGAGTTCTGGCTCTCCTAGTGAGTGGAGTTTTACTCCCCTAGTGGAGTTTTGGTTCTACTAACTCTTTGTAAGTAGAAGCTCTCCTTCCACTGGGTCTAACAAAGGCAGATGGTGTGTCAGCTGATGTCATCCTCAGAAGGAAGACAGTGGAGTTTGGGATTCACTGTTTCTTCTTAGGTCTGTCACTTAATTCTCTTCCAAGCCCATTCAATGGAGGTAAGGAAGCATTTCTTGTTTCCTGATCCAGACAGTGTCAGGGCAGGAAGAACATGGATCATGTCAGTAATGGGGAAGTGGATGAAGCCTCTCAGACCTATTTATGTTGGAGAAGTTCATGCTTATTCTTCTAGAAGATCCTCATGGAAATAGGATGATGTGGTACTTGGAAGACTTTGAACACAACCATTTATTCATCTTTCCTGTAGGTTGGAAGAGCAGTGAAGAGCTGGTTTAATGAATCCAGTGCTTGATAAGGATACTTTATTAAAGGCTATCAAGGGCAGTTGGTTAAACTCTGAAATGATTCAAGCTTACCTTACACTAATTGCTGAACTAAGTTACTGTTAAACAGTAACACATAGCTCACTTCTGCTCAGGCACCAGGAGCTGTCCAATTAATGTGGGCTGAATTAAGGATTGTATGTAATAATCTTCTTTGGGGGCCTAGGGTTTTCTAAGTTAAACCCAGTCTATAAAGGGTTGTTTGTTCGTTTGTTTTTAATCTAGTCACCAGTGTGCCGCTGTATACCTGAAGCCTGTAGGCCTGTTGCAAAGCTGGCTGACACAACTTTCTCATCATCTAATAGTTCGAATTCAAGTGCCAAAGTCACGTTTGAAATCTACGTGTGTGACTTACTCTCAGTCCTGTATGTTAAAAGGATTGGTGAGTTACTTTGGCTGGGAACTTTAAACGCCTAGTCCCATTAAGGAGAATTAGACTCAACCTGTGCTTGGTAGGGAGAGTGAATTAGAATGGTTGTTTAACAAAACACTGGCTCCTGGAGCGGTGAGACTCTCAACTTACTTCCATGGTTGGAAGTTTTACCCATAATGTGTTTCCAAAAGAATTGGAGTGGGCATAGAGCCCTCTTGTGTTTCAATTATGTTCTGTGAGTCCAAGTGTGTGTGCAAAGTTCATTTATCTCTAAATAGAAGAACCTGCTCTCTAAGCTCTATCTTTGGTATTAGAAAATTAGTCTTTTATCAGGCTAATTCAAGGGCCAAATGAAGGACTACAGAATATGAAATCGGTGACCTTTTGTAGGCAGGCAAAGTCAGGAGCATGAGAGGCTGTGAGCTGGGCAAAAGGAATTCATGTCTGTTCTAAGTTGCATGCAGAAAAGAGAAGCACAGAACGAATGTAAAAGAAATAGATGTCCCTCATCAGCGGGGTTCTGTACTCAGCCTCAGAGAGGGATGTCTGGGTTCAGCACATACATATGAGTCCATTTCTCTGGGCAACCTCTCTGTGGGCAAGAATTGCATAATGTGACCCTACTAGTTCACTCCATACCTCATACTGTCTTGTTTGTGCTTTTCTCAGTCCAGCAGCTTATGAGAAAGGGGCAGAGAAGCCACATCCAAGAGTAGGAGCCCCAAGAGGCTCCTCTGTGTGGCTAGCACAGCCCCTTCCCGGGCCCTTACCATTTCCCATGAAAGTCTGAACAGGGTAGGTGGCCTTCACCTGCATGCTGTGACTCTGTGTGGGTGACAGGTGGTGGCTCTGTCTGCCATCCAGTGTCACACCTTGGGTTCTTGCATTTCCCTGGTGTGCTGCCCTCGGGCTCAGAGCAGGGATCCTGCAGCAGCTGGCCTCCTTCTTGTTCCAGAGCCTCCATCCTGCCAGCCTGGGCTGAGTGCCTGCCTCATGCTCCCCCAACGCTCGGAACTGCGATAGAGCAGATATTCTGGGAGGCCACAGGGTGCATATGCAATTCATCCACAAGGTAGTCCTTGCTTCCTCCTCTCACCAATGCTGTGATGTGTCATGATCTGCATTTCACTGTTTAGGAAACTGAGTCAGAAAGCAGTTAAATGATTGGTATAAGCTCATAGAGCTTGTAAAAGGCAGGGTTGACATTTAGACCCAGACTCATCCAGCCCTGACTGCGGGGCTTTGCTGCCATGGCATGTGGCCTGGGTAAGTCTGCTGAGATGAAGAGGAAATCATCCAGGACCTCAGCTGACCTCTAAGGACAAGCTGCGCAAATAGTCATGCCAAGTCCCCCAAACACACACACAGCCCTGCACTTGCCTCAGTTTTGCCCTTACTGAGGACTTGCCCAACCTCCCAGCTCATGTTCACATACCCATTGCCCTCTGTGACTCTTCTTTCCTCAGGCGGTACACCGCACCGGGGCCGCAGGGGTATATTTATGGGCCCCCCCCCCCCCCAAGCAATTATGAAGCAGGCAGTTCTGACTCTGGGCATTACATTTTTCCTCTTTTCTGTTTGTTTGTTTTATTTTGTTTTGTTTTGAGCAGCCAAAACAAGACAGGCAATTAGACATGGTCCTCATTTTCCGATGAGGATTGGTGTCCTAGCTGGGTGTCTGCCTCCATTCTAAGTCCATCTTGCATTGAGGTAATTTGTTTATGCTTAGCACAGCACTCAGCATGTGGTAAGAGCTTATTCAATGCTTCTATCAGAAGAATCTTCTCAAGATATCACTTTTATTACATCACCCTTCCGATAAAAAAACTTATAATGGTTCTCTGTCCCCTGCCCCAGGGCCACATGTTCGACCCCTTTCTCAAAGCCAGGAAAGGTGTGACATCTTCACTTCCACCTGCTCTTCTTCCTCCATGGGACTCCTCTGGCTGGAACCTTCTCTGCTCCTCCTTCAAGACTAGAAGTCCAAGCCGCAGGTCCCTTCTGGCAGCTTCGCCTCCCCATCCAGCCTTCTGGGGCTTTTGACCTAAGTTAAACAGGCACATATAGTCTGAAGAATTCTAGGCATGGAATCACATACTATCTTACTTTGTTCCTTAATACTTTCAAGGGTATGTTCAAAATGGTAACCCCATCAAACACCAAGATCAAATAATAAATGCTTTCTGTATTATTCAAAATGCTTGCCCAGTGTTAGGAATATAAAAAGGATTTTAAGATTTTTGAATTAAAGTAAATTAATGTTTTCGTCTAATCAGAAGTTATACAATATCAATCTTGAATGCATGAAACTCTTGAGGAAAAAAATGAGAAAACCTTCAAGAGTGAGTATGAGACAAAAAAATCTCATAGATGCCCAATGGTTATATGCCCACTTAAGCATATAAACATAAAATTAAGTATAAACTCCTATTAAAAGCTTAAGGTCTTTAAGTCGCTATAAAACCCAAATTAATTTCTAAAATTGAATCTAAATAATAGTATAAACACTGTAAAGTTGAAATTAGCATAGTGCATTTATTGTGATATGTGATGTTTGTTAAACCACACCACATCACAGATATGGAGCTATTGAGTCTGTTGCATTTTTGACCTTGGCATGATTCATATACTATCCTCTGCTCCTTAAACAGTATAGCAAAACTTTCATTCCTGTTGCCAGGTCATTGTTCTGTCAGGCCTTTGGGGCCTTATTTAGCAAAAATGGCATCATTATGATAAAGGCTGTTCTTTTCTTATTGTCTGAGATAAAATCATATTGTGCTGAACTCACATGGCAGTGTTTGGGTTCATGTGGTCATCCAGAAGATTTAGATATAATCTTTAGGATTCTCTTTGAAATCAGAAATCCAAATTAAAATATTCTATAGAAGAACTTTGGACCATCAAAAATATATCTGTAGATCCCTGGATGAATAATAAAGTGCTGTGAGCACACTCACAGGAGAAGAATTATTTAAAGCAGAAAAAAGATGGAATTGTTCTCCTTCCCTTTCTATGGAAGGCTTTCAGCTCTAGAGATCTATAATTTGATGCTTTTCTATTACTAAATTTATTTTGAAATTGTTACTAATATTTTCTTCTCATGCAAAAACAACATATTTATCATAGAAAAATTAAAAATCATTCTAAGTTCTTTCAAGGAAAAAAATCCTAAGGACCCCGGCGTCCCACCTTGCAGAAATAAACATAGATGGCCCACGTAATAATAATAATATCTCTTAGTCTATTGCTACTAATGTCACCAACATCAGCAACAGACACATGTTGCTTATCACATGCCAGTAAATGTCCAAAGTGTTTTACATATATTCATGAGCTTACCTTACACAGCAATCTTATGGTGTAGGAACTATTAGTATTCCTGTTGTATAGATAACAAACTGAAGCCTAAGGAGTAATTTTCAAACACCTAACTAGTAAGTTGTAGAGCAGGATTCTAACTGAAGCAAAATATGATAATATAAAAATTCAACAAATGAAATCAAATATGGGGTCACTCAATTTCCTAAAAAATACCTTAAACATCTTTTCCTTTCAGTACCATAACGTTTGTACATTTTGAATCAGTGTAGTCCATTACAAAAATACATCACATTCCTCCACTGATTCTCCATGAACAGCCTTCCAGGTAGTTTTCAATCTTGACCTATTTTATTATAAACAGTGCTGAGATGAGCGTTCTTGAACCAAAATCATTGAGCATATCTTCACTAGGGAAATATTTTTCTTTCTTATTTTACTAAGTAATCAAAGAAGAAAAGAATACAGAATCTCAGCATGCTCAGTCTAACAATGTTGTGACTTGATTTTATGCACTGTGTTAAGTATGTAGTTTCACATAATGTTCAGTGGCATGTATTTGTTTAGTATTAAAACAGATTTTCCGTTTTCCTGAATCTTAATAGGTGCTTTTCAGCTGTAAGTACACAGAGAATGAGCTAGTATAAATATAATGTTTTAAATGATGTGTCCTTAATGTTGGAAATTAAGAAACCTCCATTCCCTTGTTCTAAATCAGAAATTGTGGTTCTTGGTGGGTAGGTACCACTTCATTACGCCTTTTAAAAATGCTCTTTTAGTTGATTATTTATAGGAGGAGGAGGGGAATGGAGTTCTTAGAATAACCATAAATCTGTGTGCTTTTGCAAGCCTACCTCTAGATCTCAGTCAGTCTTTGAAAGTGTTAATTTATTAAAATAGTACATACACATAAAGTTAAATACTACCAATTTTTTTGTGTGTGGAGGGAGGGAAATGCCTCACCATCCACTTCTGCTCTCCAGGAACAGCTTCTAATTCTTTTTTCGGGTTTTCTTCTTCTTTTCTTCTTTTATTCCCTTCCTTGTCCTCTTTCTTCCCCGCCCCTCACGTATCCCTCCTCCTGTTGTCCTCCTCCTCCAACCCCCCTTCTTCCTCCTCTTCCTGCTTTTAGGGCAGAAAATAGGCGTTCTCACAACTCCTCTTGTTCTCCCGTCCTGCCAGCATAGTTACGTCACAATGCTTAATTGCCTCCTTTTTTTCTTTCCGTTTGCCTGTTTTTCTTTGAAATGTTGACTATCGCTCCACAACCTCCAACAGCTTCGGAATAAAATTTTCTGCATAGCCAAGGGCATCAGAGGATCTATAAATTTCTTTACTATTATTTTGTTATTCTGGAAATGTCCTTTCTAGATCTCTCTGGACTCCTGTTCCAATCTGGACTAGTTAGTCTCCAAGTCTGTCATTCAACCACCAACCGGGAATTCTCTTCACTTTCTTCCTGGGACCCCCTTCCTCTCTGTCCTGTATTGGAGTCCCTATTCCCTGGCTTCTGTGCATCCTTCTTTCTTGTTTTGAAAGAACCAGTCTTCTTCTAGAATCTTATTAGGAGAAAGGATGCGTGAGAGCCTGCATATTTGCAGAGGTCATTCCACCACCACACTTGATTCTTCACATAGCTACATGGAGTGGAAACTCACCAGCTCTAGAAATTTGAAGGTACTGCTCATTTTTCTCTGACTTACACTTTTGCAGCTGAGATATCCTAATCATTCAGACCCTGGATTCTTTGGATATGACTGTTTGCCCCCCTCCATCTCCAGAAGCTTATAGGGTCCTTTTTATCCTCGATGTTGAAAAATTTAGTGACTCTGTGACTTGAGATCTTTTTTCATTCATTGGCTCAGGATATATTTCAATCCAAATAAAATTCCTTTAGTTCTTGGATTCATTATATTTTTTATTTCCTAATTTCTTCCTTACTAGTCCCTCTGTTCTCTCTTTCTAGAGTTGTCTATTTATCAAAGGTTAGATTTACCTCATAGGTCCTATTTTAAAACCTTTTTCCAACCCTATTGACTCTATTTTTGGGTTGTTGTCCAGTGTTCTTGTAGATTGTCTCTAAGATTATCTCTACTCTGTCCTCCAATGCTTTTATTGAAGTTTTTATTTTAAAATAATTATTATGTGATTGACATGCTGGAGCCTTCCTTATTCTAGGAATCTTACTTTCACTCCTCCTTCTTCAGCCCCATCCCTTATCCTTCTCCTCCTCCTCTTTCCTGCTATCTGTTCTTCATGGAGGTAATATCACCCTTTATCTCTCTGAGGATATAAATTATAATTTACTTTGAGTGTTTCTTCTCTTTCCTGCTTTCTTGGTCTTCCTATTGAGTTCCATTTTCCCTGCTTGTTTCATGTCTTTCATGTTAGATGACATTTGACTGTCAATTTCTATTTAAGATTAATGTACTAAAAAGATCGCAAAGAATTTTGTGCACATCTGTGGGAGGTGCTACCTTTGGGCAACCTATATTAAGGAACATAAAATATCAGTATCTGGAGGTTTTTATTCTGACTCTGTAGGTTTACTCCAAAGAAGGAGAAGTAATGGGCTGGGCAGGGTCAGGGTGGTGACACAGCATGGAAACAGAATTTCAGTCAGTCTCCCTCATCTATATCCCTCATCTTCTTCTGGTTCATTTTATCTGTCGTCGATATTCTGAGCTTTTCTGGGCTTCTGTTGGGTAAGGTGGCTTGCTTCTCATTGGTATTTCTGTGTCTGTTCAACTGAGTTTCACATTTACTACTTATTCATCCTCTTCTCATTTTCATATATTCTGCTTGTGAGTTACAGGTGGTCTGCATTCACAGAATGCAGAATTTATGTCTGCTTCTTGTTTGTGTGTTGACATCTGACATTTTATCCACTTAAATCCACAGTGTGCTCCTATTTTAAGATTTCTTCAAGAGAAAGAATGAAAAGGTTAAGAGGACATTCTCGAGTTAAGACTAATTCGGTCCTTGATACTAAGGCTTAGACAAAAGCCAGACAAAGAATAGTAGAATAGGATGATTAATTACTTCATGAGATATTTTTTTTGGCAGGGAGGGAGTACTCCATGAGATAAAATTCTTGGCTTTACTCATAGAATTTCTTACTAGAGTGTTAGCCCATCATTATGTGTATGACTTTTACCTATTATTTCAAGTCCATGATAAAATGCCATCTCCCCCATGAAGCCATCTCTGATCATTATAACTAATAATAATCCATAGCATTTGATGCATTCTTTTCTTATGGTGGTTATTCATTTTGGACCCAGAGTTGTGACTATGTATGCATACCTTCAGCAGGAGCATTTTTATGATGAATTTATTATTCTTTCTATCCTTGAGGTTTGGATCAATCTCTTAACAGCTCACAGCATAGTACCTGGAAAAGAGGACATACACAATAAACGTTAAACAAATGTGGGAATGTATAGAAGTTGTAACAATTCTTGGTCCTGGAAAAATAGAAGGCACATCTTGAGGTTTTCTATTTGTTGTCATTGAGAACGTTTACAAAGAGTGAAGCAAGTATACTTCTTAACTCTAAGTTTCTGTGTGTTCTGAGCCTTAAGTGTGGACTGCTATGCTGTATCACAAATGTTCTCCTGAAGTTCTTTACTGAGGTGTTAACCCTCTAAGGAATTATCATATCAAGGAGCTGGGCGGCTGCTTCTGTAAAACTTCTATATACAGAACTGTCTTCATTACCTTCCTGCTGGACTCTTTTCTTCACATTTTCCCAGTTATCAAATGCCTGGAATCCCATTAGAGATTGAATAATGAGAAAAAGTATAATTTCATAGCAGACCCGACTTTAAAGTCACCTTCATCACTGTGGGTGAGGCAATCTTGGCCAAGTTAGCAAATTTTTCTTCATCTAAATATCCCAAGGGAGAAGATATTTAGGGAAATGTGGTTCAGAGAGTTGAACTACGTATAGAAAACCACCTTTTCCTAATCTTGCTTGGAATTCTTTGGAGAATGTTTGGCATGAGCAGGTAAACTTTTGCTTCCTGCCTTTGTCTCATTTTCAAAGTTTAGTTTATCACAAGATACAAGAATATGTATTTCCAGGGCATTTGTTCAAATACACCCTTTCTCTGTTTGTCTTTTTGGAGTTCATGAGTCCCCTAATGATGGAGAAGTAAAGGAAATCTTTGTACCAGGAGGAAGATCAGAGTGTGGGAGCTGGAGTAGCAGGGAGCAGCTATTTCAAACACTTCACAAAGTACCAGAGTGTTTAGGAAAGCAGTGTCTGGCAAAATACATCTGGCTTCTAATTGACTCTGACAGGTTTCCCTCCTGCCCTCCAACAGGTTTTCAGACCGTTGCGCTACGTGTTCTAATGTGCACAATTTCTTTTCTTTTTTTTTCTTTTCCTGAACAAAGGTGGAATGGATGATCCTCTTTGGCAGTCTTAGGGAAATCTATCCTGCCAGATCTGCCCCAGTTCTGAGGACTAATAGACTTGTCCACTTTCTTCTCTTGTCTCAAAGTCAAGACAGTGACACTTTCAGATGTGGCAGAAGTGAAGTGCCACTTCATAACAGGAAAATCTGTCAAAATCGAGGGAGAGGCTGTAGAGTCTCTTCATTCTAGAAATTCTTTAGGATGAAAACACATAACATGCTCTTTGGGGAGGATGAAATGTATGTCAGCGCAGATGCCATAGAAGGGAAATGATGTTTATTGGTGCCTATCGTGTATAAGGGACAAGTGTAAACTATTTGATGTCATCTGCCCACTGGTCTTCTAAGGAAGGCGTGAGTGCTTTCATTTCTAAATTAAAGAGGCTCAACAAGTTGGTCATTTACCTAAAGTGATATAACTCATTAAAGATCAAGAGAGGAACTCTGCTCTTTTCTGGCTCCATCATGCTCCCTTGCAGAGTGGATTCAGAGAGAACACCTCAAACAAATGTTAAAAGTTAAGTGTGAGCTTCAGCTGTCCACCATCCCTGTAGCTAACTGGTACAATGCTGCCCCCGAGAACGGGCACCTTCTCAGCAGCCGCTTTCTCCTCCTTCCTGAAAGCTGATGAACCCACTGTTCACTAACCATGTGGAAGGAGCTTTTCCCTTTCCTATTTTTCTCCTCTACCTCTACATGAGAAAAACACTTTTTCCTGGAGTGAAACGAAGCTTTTTCACCATCTAGGCTGATTCCAGAGTCACTGTATTACAGGAATGGAAAGCTAGACTCCCAGGGATCCCATCTGCTGTCAGGTATGGCTCCAATCTCTGCAGCCTCAGAACACCTGAGGGAGAGAATCACCCGCCACTCAGGAAAGAATCCAGACGTCTGGAGTAGGCTTAGCAACACGCAGAGCTTCTCTGTCTGGGATCACACCCACAGGAAGCCACTGCACTTGTCCTCTTCTGCTGCCTGAGTCTCAGAGGCTGCCGGCTAAAAGGATGGAGGAAAGCAGTCCACCATACCACCTGGTTGCTGATGGCAGAGCTAGAATTTCTCTCCCTCAACCTTTACAAAACTCCAAACTCTGGTCACATCTGCCAAGTTGACAAATGTGGTTCTTTCTGGTCCAAGCTGGGCTTCTTTTAGATCATTAACTCATCTTTTCTGGTTACCTTCAGCCGGACATTGGCATAAGGCAGTATTGCCAGAAAATGGGCTCTGTTTGTGTGCCATTTGTGAAAATTAACTTCCCTAATTAACTTACTCATACAGTGGCATTCAGGATGGAGACATTAGTATAATTACCTAGAAAATTACTACCTTGGTGGAGTCCCCTGTGTCTCCTTTTGCCTCTCAAATGTGCCAAGAACAAATTGCTCTGATGACATCGTCAGATCTCTGACAGCAAGAAACTGATGAATGAAAGGAAGATGCCACACGTTGGCTCCCTTAACCCTAATTTCAGCTCATGGATTCTGCTCAGCATGGGGTGGCCAAGAAGTGATTTTCTCCATCCAGAGGGGAACACTGGTGAGGGTCAGAATTACTGCTTGGTTCATATTCAAGCACCTTATCGAGCACCAGGCTACATGGCAATTATGGCTAAATGAGTTTTGCATCAATTAGGGTAGCTAGAAGGGTTCTCTGGGGGTGGGGGTGGGGCAGTAGGAGGCCTACATTTCAGAAACAAGAGGTTATAAAATTTCATTTGTTTATCCAGCATACAAATGCAGCTTTATTATTTTGTTGTGAACTTTGGTATCTCCATGTAGAACCTGAGGATGATGGAATATTTCTAGCTCTGGGAGTTTTACTTCCTCTCTTTGAAACTTCCTGTGTATACGTGCTTATTGGCCACTCTTATCAGGACCAAAGGTTTCTGGAAATTTTCCATCTTTTTTCATGGTTTTATTTCATTCCACTGTATCATATGAATGGATTACTCTTGCAACGAAGGTGCACCTTCCACGAATCTTGTTCTATATTCTTTGCTAGGTCAGGCAGGGAAAGAAGTGAGAAGATACAGGGTATGTGGTTCAGTGTTACTGGAACATGGAGGTAATGTTGTGGCCTCAAAAATTGGAGTGAAATTTGTACTCTAAGAGTTTAAATTCATGGTTTTCAACTCTGCTACAAATTAGATTTATCTAGTGAATTTTTAAAAAACTGCTAATGCCTGAACATCATCTCAGACCAATTAAATTAATACATCTGGGAGATGGTGTCAAGATATCCTTAAAATGCTCCAGATGATACAAAATGTCAGACAGATTTGAGAACCATTCGTTCATTGCTTTAAAATATATACTCATAACCAATTATGTGTTCGGCACTATTTCAGGGCTGAGGTTATAAAAGTAACCAAATCAGAAAAAAATCTCTGACTTCACAAAATTTACATGCTACTAGATTTTGACTGACAACAAACAAGGTAAATAAATAAATAGCATTCACGGTATATAAATTGGTGATAAGAGCTAAGTAGAAAAATTAAAGAAGGAAGGGAGATCACTTATGAGGGGAAAGGTATTGCACTATTGTAGGAGACCCAGGAGCGCGTCATGAGAAGATACCATTGCATAATGGGGATGGGGGAACAATCTCTGGGCAGAGGGAGTGGAACATACAAAGGACCTGAGGTGGAAGCACGCTGTTCCAAGTGGAGTCTGAACTAGTGGTCTAGACTAACAAAATCCACACACATCGTAAGATGAACTATTTGTGGGAATAAATCAAAAGAATGTGTGTAAATGTATGATAACTTTGAAAATACTCTGAACCAAATCAAGATGACCTAGCTATAATCTCAAGGAAGCAGACGGGGATATGATGACAGTTTAGTAAACTGACATAGAGTATATCCCATTTTAGCCTGTTTGGAGAAAGGAGGGAGGAGGATAAGTTAGGTCAGTCTAGAGAACAAATTAAGGCAGGTGAAGGAGGAGAGGGTCAGATGACCTTCTATGCATTGCTGATGGAGGTAGGATGGTGTGCAAGGATGGCCATGGGTCATGAGAGACCATGACAGGTATGTGGTTAACCTCTGAATCACATAACTGACAATCACTGTTGGTAAGTAATGTTCTTCAAGCTAATTTTGAAAAAAAAAATTGGCTTCTAATATATTTAGGAATGGTTGTGTTGATTAGCCAGTGTGAACATAGCTCACCTAAATGTTGTTTCTTATGATAGGTTAAGACATTGTGATTGGGATGCTAGAGAGTAGTCTAAGTGAACTTCGTATGAGCTAGTTTCCCAGAGTCAGATCAATCCAGCACTAAATATTAAAAGGTTAAGGCCTCTCAGCCTGTGAATTTTGGCCAAGACAGATGCCCCTTTGTCGAGCTTGTCAGCGTCCCCAGCCTGCTGACTTTGCATTGCCATGTGACATTGTGACATTCAGCTTTTTTATTCAAAGCGTCAATGCCTCGTTCAACCTCTATCTTGCTCTCGGTTGTTGTTTTCCATAGTATAAATCAGAATAATAGCATAGCAATCAATTACAGGTAGTATGGCAATCAAATCTGAAAGTAATTTTAACTGTTAAACTGGTGTGTAAAATCAAGCATTATTTTCATTAATGATGATGAGAGTAAATCTAGGTAAATGGAGAAATCTGTTAAAGCCATGTTGTATTTATAATATGTACAGATTGGATTCAGCGTCTCTTTCAGATAAATATATTTTTTATTTAAAAACTAACTCTGGCATATAAATATATGCAGAAATGTCTAAAAAGTCAGTACACAAAAATATTAGTGGTTGTATCAAATATTTTGATAACAGACATTTTAATTATTCTTTTCTGTTTTTATATAAATGTAGGTTTTTAATCATCTTTTCATACAAAATGCAGATACTAATCTGTATATTCTCAATATTCCATTGCACCTATTATGAAGATGAAAGAATCGAAGTTATTTTTAAAACAACCTCACCCTAGCTTTTTATGTGCTTGTTGAATAAGTGGTGTGTTTGAGTTGACATCACTGGTCATGAGCTGGGTGTTGAGGGCCGTGAATCAGGTTTTGGACATCAGTCAGGAACAGCAGCATCCCAGAGCCCTAAACAGTCAGGTCCGTGTGCCTTGACTGCCTCTGGAGCACACTCCTCAACGGAGGAAGCCACACAGTTGTTCTAGAGGCTATGCTTCTGTCACGACCCAGAGGTTTCAAATAGCGTTCTTGTGTATTTTTTTTCCTTACTTCTGCAAATATCAACAGTTCTTTCTGAAGAAAAAGAAAGGGTAAAATTAAAACCGAGGGAGGCAAAGTGCCCTCAGACCAGTAAATTAAGTAAATAAATAAAGCCTTCTTGACTTCAGCTAAGACATAATTGGCAGAAGAACTTGTTGGGTCAAAGAAAATTAGTCACTTCTCTTCTAGGAACTCCTCTTGCTAGGATATAGTCCAGCTGTGAAGACAGCCTGAGACAATGAGAGAGTAGGAAAAGGGAATAGATTAGGACCTTTCATCTCCTGCAAACAGCAGCCGATAAGTCAGTTAATAGGACCATTAGTGTCAAAGTCCACCAGCCAAGGCGCCAGAAACACCTGTAGTCAGTTTTTCTGTAGTCACATAGAGCATATGGGTCAGCATGAGCTGGTGTTAAAAAAAAAAAAAGGTTTAGCTTACACAGTTTTCTTGCATGCTTTAGTGCAGTCTATATGTTCTTTGAGTCATGGCATAGTTCTGCAAATTATGACTGCTGTTTCAGTTCCTTTGCACGAGTGTATTTCAGGGAAGAAATAGGGGATAGAAAAGCACAGAAAGAAATGGAGGAGAAGACACAGGCATATGAGCATCCAGTATGTGCTTAAGGGATGGATAATGCTTATGAATATTGTACATAGGCTTCTCTGTGTGCATTTTAATCTCATTCTGTGATCTTTATTCAACAAGCTGTTTTCCACCAAGAATAAAACAATAAACTCTAGGAAATCTTTCCAGGGGTTAAGGTAGGGCTTTCCTCTCATTCCTTTGTCCTTTTTATAAGTCGGATGCTGAATAAATGCCTCCATTTCTTCTCAGCCACATAGCCAGCCATGTAATACCTGGGCTTTTTCCTGTTTCCCATTGATATTAAGAAACAGAATGCAGCCATCTTGCAGATGCCTGATGGGGACATTTTACCCAAATAGTCCTAAGACTTCTTGGTCTGGGTCTATTCCCACCTCCAGGAGACAGGTTCTTCATGAATAAATCACTGCCTTCTGTATCATCATCAGCATTTTATTCTCCTATCAAATGGTTTACCCATAGGATCAGAAAGCATAACCCATGAAATTGACCCCGCACATGTTTTTGCTTGTCTTCTCCAAAGTTGGCAGGAGATGTGTCAGGGTCTAAGCTACTCCATATTCCTTCAGGCTGTGCATTTGGTGCAAAAAAATACAAAAGAAATGTGAAGCTATAATTGACATTTCTATAGCTTTCTCTTAGATCTTTCTTTAGCTTGAGATACACCCCAAGGCTATAAAGGGTAGCATGGAAACCTATTCTGATCTGGGTACCTAGAAAGGGGAAAAAAATTTGTCTGAAGGCTCAGACTGGCACCAGAATTAGGGCCTAGAACACCCTGATTCCCATTTCCTCTTTGGGCTTTGCAATTTGGATGTCATACTCTACCCCGTAGTTTTCTCTCTTAACTGTAATAACGGAGAATCATTGCATACTAAGAAATCATGAAGGAGTCATAAGTAGTAACTCCTTTTGCAAATCTAAGTAAGTCTGTTGCAAGAAGGAAAGGGGAATGGATGCAGGAGGAGGAGGAGGAGGAAGAAAGTCAAAGCATGGTTGTGTCCACTGGCCTTTGGTCGGGATGCCCTCATGCCTTCCTTGAATTGTGCCCCTTTGCAACACATTCATTCACTATGGAAAAACGGCAAGTTGCAAGTGGAGAACAGATATGTCCTTCATTAGATTTCTCTCTCTCTCTCCATTATTTCTTCCTGATTAAAAAATGAAATAACTCTCTTGTTCGAATCCTTTTCATATCAATGGTTGTTTCAGCATAAGATGATACAATAAGGAGAAAGGAAAGAAAAAATTCCAGTAACAACCCATATTCTTGATTTTGAGTACACTCAGAGTAGGCCAAATGCTCTAGGGATACCAAAGTGCTGCCAGATGGCTGGATCAAGGGTACAAGAAATGGTGAGCATAGGGTGGATGATTCATAAAATAATTTTGAATTCAAAATTTTGTTTGCTTTCTTTACATACAGCTTCCCAAATACATTACATTTCACATGACTGGAGAGCGATGTTGTCTTGCATAAGTGGAGCAGGTTGATGCTAAAACATGATCCTGTTATTGAAGAATTGGCTCTTTGGGATTTTGATAGTATTCATAAGACTGAGTGATAGGATTCTCCCATGCTAACAGCAACTTGGATTGCAGAGCAATTGAGGAAGGCCTCTGAAGAAAGGTGACACTGCCAGACTAGCAATTTATGAATTTGGCTCATTAGTCCAATCACAGGTACCAGTTTCGTGGGCCCAGGTGAAATACTGTTGTGTTTTCTTAAGTCCAAATAAAGGGTGGTGATTTATTTCCGAGGTGGATTTGTTGAAGACAATTTTGAACATGACATGAACTTCAGGCACCTCCACTGCCTCTGCAGGTTCCTCCTATCTGGCATGTCCTTTTCCCACATCTATTCAACAAACTCCTGCTCAAACATCACCTCCTCTGTCATGCCTTCCCTGGTTCTCCCACACTGAGTCTGTTACACTCTCCTCAAAGGTCTGCCTCTTTATGCTTAAATGAACTGTGAGCTGCTTCAGAGCTGCTGTTCAGGGTTGTTATAGCCACAGGCCTAACACAATATCTTCTTTATAGTCAATACACGAAATGGACTGCACCTCTTTTTCTTTTAGGCATCTTTCTAGGTTGCCATCTGAAAGGATATCATGCCAAGGAGATTTCACATAAAGTCTATTCTGCTCCGGCTCTTCCCACAGCTGGGAAGTTCTTCCCTTCACTAGAAGTTCAACTTTGGAATTTTTACCTTGTCCTTCACCCTTCAAGAACTACTTAGAGAGAGGGTAATTTCAAATCATCATCGAAGGATGGGGCTGGGCTGGCTGATCTCTCATTGAGCTCCTCAGCCCCTCCCCCCAGCACCCCTAACTTCAAGGACACTGTGATGTAGCTAAGAGGACACTTGAGTGGGAACCCAAGGCCCCAGGCCGTCTGCCCAGCCTTACCATTGACTAGCTGAGTGGTTTAGATAGTTGATCCTTCCCTACGACTCAGGTTCATCATCTGTGCATGAGTGGATCGGGATCAGTGATGTCCAAATACAACTCCTAATTCCAACAATGGTGTTGAAATGTTAGGAGTCTCCATGTCTGTGAAATGCCAAAGTTGGCAATCCAATTAATGGCTGTTCTAATCCTATTTTAATAGATGGTTCCCCCACCCTCCTGTTGTTTAATTTTTCATCATTAAAATAATTGAGGGGGATGTCACTTTTATTCTTTTGACCTCTCCGCTCTCCACAGCTTTAATGAAACTGCACTGCTATTTGGTGACTAGGATTCTGGGGAGTTCTCTTACATGCCTTTGCAATATAGAGGTGGCCTGAAAGGGTACTGGAATAGAAATCAGACATTCTGAGGTCTAGCCCAGTTCTGACAGTTAACTTGTTGTGCCCCTCTTGAGGTCTCCATTTCCTCACCTGTTAGTTGGGAGGGGGTGTGACTTAGATGATCTTTACAGTTCTTCAACTCTTATATTCTATGAATTCGAAGCAATGACATCTCCCTAGAGAGTGAGCACTGAATGGAAACTTCATGTCACACTACCCCAAATGCCAAACAATTAATTATGGAATTCTTGCAATCAACTCCCTCTCCCCGCTCCTTACCCCTGCCTGTTTGCATTGATGGCATTTTCAGAGCCATCTGTTTAGAGCAACATGTCAGTCCCAGACTAATTGGCATCTTTCCATCAATGTCAAAGGGAGCCAAAGAGGTCCCCTTACTTAAAACTTTTCTAATTCTCCTCCGTGGGGTTCCCTTTGCCTCTCCCACACCTGTAGTTCCTGTCTCTTGAGGATATGTGCTCATTTGAGAAATCCCACCAAGAATAGCTGGCTCTGTCATTTGATATGCATGGAATTTACCAGGCCAGCTTGTAACCCTGTGCTAAAAGAGATTGAAGTTCAGGAAGGAAAACGAAGAAGATATCCTGTCCTGTTTGTCCCCGTATCACGTAGTGTTTCAGAACACAAGCTCTGGGAGAGGGCTGCCTTGGTTTTGCTCTTTATTTCAGTCAGCCATGTGGCTGAGGAAATGTGCTTTCTGTGCCTCTGTTTACTTATCTGTAACGTGGATTAGTAAATCAAAGTACTAGCCCAACAAGATTAATGAAAGGATGCATGTTAGTGTAGGATTTAATACATGATAGCTTTTATTAAGATTATGATGTTTGACATTATTTTTGGGCAACCAGTGTTTGCAATGTGCCCTGCTGCTTGTGAAGTCAGTTGTCTTTCAGGAGCAGCTCATCTCTACCCACTCCTGGAGTCTTTGTCCCCTTGGGCTCCTTTATCCTGACTCCCATGGGATCTCACTGTTCATGGATGCTTACTTAGTAAAGTGCTTTTCTATTGGGTGAATCTTCCTCCCCAAACTTCCCAACCTTGGGATGCTCTAACGCCTGACCTGAGAAACTGGGCAGCTCACACCGACCCTTTGTAAGAGAGAAGAGGCTTGACTACAAAGAGTGTTTTACTCATTACTTCTCATGTGCACTCACTAAGCGTGAGGTACACAGTCCACACATAGTTAAGGCATCTTATTCTGCTTAAAGAGGGGAGAAACATCTCTCATTTGTAGGACTTACAGAAGAGAGGTCTATTTTGTGTGACTCTTTCAGTAAGCAATTCCATTTTCTTTTCTCCCTATTTCCTTTCTTTAATACTGACAGCTGGGTACCGTTCGGTGCACAGCAAAAGGAATGAAGACTTCCTTATGGTGGGGGAGTGGGGAGAGGAGAAGCAATTCATTTAATGTGTTTTATTGATTTTACAGCACATTTACTCCATGGGTTTAAGACACCACATGTCCATTCTCTTGAAGGCAAGTCCAAATCACTTACTGAACGGGATCTTTACAGAAATTCAAAATGAAATGGAAAGATGACTATGAAGCCATCAGCTAAAAAGCATTGGCTCCTTATGGGGGATTTTGCTTTTTTCCTCCTCTTTCCCTCATTTGTATCATCTTTCATCGCAGTGTGCTCTCCCTTGGACCTTACCTACAGCGCTTGGAAGTCCAGCTTTGGTAAGAGGCAGTGAAAATATCCAGACCATAGAACTAAATTGAACAAGATCCTGATTTGGGGAATACACCATCATGAGCAAGCGAGCAGTTATTTTTAAAGCCACGCTAGGTTGAATATAAAATCTCCTGTATTTGTAAAAATCGAAGCATGTGTTTAACAACACTCAGATGACATAAGCACTGTGTCCGGTTCCCAATAATGTCTGCAGGAGGAGTATTGTGGTGACTTCTTCAAGGATCAGCGTAAACAGTTCTGGTGGTCATCTATGATGAACTCTATGGGGCCAGGTCTTTAGAGGAAAAATGCAAATTATAATCAGGGTGAGGAGACAAGGTAGTATCTAGAAATTTGGAACTGGGTGTTGATTCTGAGAGTGACACATATGATGTCAGGAACCAGGAGTATCAGGAATGGGAAGGAATGTGGCTTCAGAGGGGAGCTGGCGCAAGTGGTCAGGTCTAAGGTCATATTATCACAATAGGGTGACAAAGGTTCACTTTCAAATGATTCACTAGTGTGGCCTGGGAGCAGCCCTGACATGGCCTCTCCTGTCTCTTATTCCAGACAAGAATTCTCATGTGTGTATTAATGGTGAGTAAGGTATGTTTAAGAACTAATTTGTCATGGGTCAGGGATAGACAGAGGAACTGGAGCAAAGGGGAGAAAGGAGAAGACAGTAGAGATCCTGAGAGATTATAACCTCTTAGAAACAAATTCCCTTTTTCTTTTCTGTGACTCCCAATGTTTTGCTGGAAGAACAGTACAGGCCTGTGGTGTTGAAGAATTAAGACTTTCTCACAGAAGGAAGAAAAACAAAAGCAATTCATTTAATGCATTTTATTGATTATACAGCTCATATACTTCCTGCGTTCAAAATAGCTCATGTCCATTCTCCTGACAGCAAGTTCAAATCATCCTTGGCATCTCTAGCTTTCTTTTCCACAGCAGAAAGGAAAGGTAAGGATGGGAGTGTGTGTGTGTGTGTGTGTGTGTGTGTGTGTGTGTGTGTGTGTGCGTGTGTGTGCGTGTGCGTGCGTGTGTGTGCGTGTGCATATGAGGGAGAAGAGGAAGAAGGACAGAGAAAGAAGGAAGAAACTTAGGAGAAAAGTACTTAGGAACTGAAAGTAATTAAGGTAAAGGTAAATCCTGGAGAATGACAGATTGCCAGTATAATACGGTCTTTAGGAAAAAAGTTCTGGAGCTGTCAGGGTCTAGAGAAGGAAGAATAATCCTTTGGAATGTGTTGGATCCCTTGTTGCAGGATTCCAAAGAAGCAGAAGGTCTATTTTCCAAAAAAAAAGGTGTGAGAAAACCTTTGAGAAAAAAGGTCCTGGCTGACTTGCGGGTGACTGACAATGTGAGAAAACAGACTCTTCAAGCTTTAGGACAGCAGGCTGGAGGGAGCTAAATGTTTTGCATGCAGCATGTATTGGAAGCCTGCTTAACTTAGCACAGCTTTGGCTCCAATCTGCATGCCACATGGGAGGAGTTCCTTTTACTACGAAGGAAGCACTGAGAGGGTGATTTTGCAGATGAGTCCCTTCAGTGGGGTGGGGACCCCGAAGAGGATTAAAAGACGAGATGGGCTCCTTGGGTTTCTGGCAGACCTGGTCTGCATGGAAGGCAAGGACTTTCTCGTTCAAGTGTGTCCCTGCACTTGGGAGTCTGAGTCTCCCTCAGCGGCAGAAGTTGGTTCCCTGGCCAGTGTGGAAAGCTTCATTTTCTAGTCTCCACACTTCAACTGTTGGTAATTTACAGGGGCAACGACTTAGATCCTGCCTGCCCAGAAGTCTCTGGGTACCTTAAACCAATTACAACTCTTCACGCCCGTTACAGGTTTTAAAATATATCTGGGATAATGTCAAACAGCATTGAAGAAAGACTTTGGGCCTCAAATAAAGTGGCAGTGACCTCCTTACCCTCAATTTTCCCTGGATGTCAGGACACCCCTCCACAAAGTGACGGAGTGTATAAATTTAATCTGGTTGTTCATAGTTCGGTTGAATGGAGGGGCCAGTCAGCTGTCACTCTGGGCAGTGACAGCTCACAGCCTGTCAGTATTGGGCAACGAAGCACAAGCTGCCATTAGCTGTGCCCACATCACCTGAGGAAGAACAAAAGGCGTGGGGCAGTCCTTACGGAAGGGCCTTGAGGAAACGTCAGAAACTGTTCGACAGCTTTGGTAACTCTTGCTCTCTCTCTCTTTCTCTTTCTCTCTCATCAGATCACATAACACATGTTTGCCTACAAGGAGACTCTTGTGTACCTTTTGTATTCAAAAATGTGACCCACAAATCAGAAGCCTGGGCCTTTCCTGGGAGCTAGTTAGAAATGCAGAATCTCAGGCCCCGCCCCAGACCTCTTGAATCAGAACCTGCATTTAAGAAAGATTTTCAAGGGATTTGTATGCATATTAATCATTGTTGTATATAATTCTCTAAGTAATCAGTTTTCCTGGAAAAAATTCTATAGAAGGTTTTCCTACTATTTGGACAAACAGCTGGCTTACTTTTACATAATGCTGAATATTAACTTGGTCAGCCGATTCCGCTGAACTAGATCAGGTAAGAAGGGGACATGAGCTCCCTCTGCCCCCCAGTCATAGCTTCCCATGGAAACGGAACACAAATCAAATAGAAAGGAACTGCAAGGAACATTCCATTTCTTTTAAGCTCAATACCTGATTTCTTCGAGACCCAGGGTCAGCTATTTTCATGGTTCAATTGAATTGCTTGTCTGTCTGAGTGTGAGTGTGAGTGTGAGTGTGTGTGTGTGTGTGTGTGTGTGTGTGTGTGTGTGTGTGTGTGTGTGACCTACAGAAACCTAAGCGTTCTACTGAATGTTAGGCAATTTCTAGATCAGGCAACGTGCTTCATCTCCGCAGCATTTCCTCTCTTTCAGTTCTTGAAAAAATCATGGTACCTTTTGCCACAGGCACAGGCTCCGTGAAAAGAAGAGGCAGTAATGCGTTAGGGGAAATGAATTGGCTGGGGAACGTCACCTTAATCTGTCTGGGCTGATCACCACCTGTCCCTGCCTTTTCTTATGAAACCCTTCTTTTGTGCATCCCTGCCCAGCTCACTCTCAGACCATCTACTCCAAGGGAAGATATGGAAGTATCAGGAAGTGAGCTCTACCTCCTTTATCCATGTGGGCTGGTGGCGCTAAAAGTCTACAGGCTGGTTTGGGAGGGAAGGTATTGCAGAAGGCAGAGGCTCACAAGCCCTGGAGGAAAACACAGACCTGGGAAATCCATCTAGAGTTCATCTGTGTACTCCTTTTCCTTTTTTTTTTCTGCCCCATGGATCCCCAACCTACTTGGCAATCAAGATCCCAAACATGGAATATTTGCCCCACTTCTTCATCTAGTCACATTCTACCCACTATCAAATCCCTGTCTGACATCCCGTTTATTTATTCAGATATTAACCGAGCTCCAATAAGGTGCTTGTTGTTGTTCTAGTTGTTCCAGATAGATAGATAAGGCAGAATCCGGAGCATTTGCACCTCATTGTAGAATAATGAAATGAGTGTGGGCATTGGGGATCAAAATAAACTGGGCTCAAATGTTGACTGATTTTGAAGATATATACTTGAGTTACTTCAACTCTGCCAGCCTCATTGCTTCTGGAAGCCAGTCTTCTCTTACAAATGAGACAGCAAACATCTTAAATATAATGACCATGACACAAACTTCTCTGATATCTTATTAGGCACATATTAGCTACTGACCAAATACTAAGTTAAACTGAATTTTGAGTATGATTTAAAAATTATATGGCATAGGACACCCTGAGTCCCAGTTGGGCTATCAAGTAGCTGAAAGTCCTTGGATAAATCATATAACTTCAGGGGTTTTTTATATGTAAAAAGAAGAAACTGGAAAATTTCAAAGATGACTTCTGTAAGCTCTAACAATGTGATTCCTTCTAGGATTCCAAACTTATATGAAATGCTACACTAATCTTCTGCAACAAATGCCATATTTATAATTCACTAAGATTTGTTTATATATACATGGATATATAATCTGTATGTACATATGTGATATATATTATATCAATAAACATTCATTTTCACATTTTCTGAATGAAGTTGAAAATTCACAAGATATTTTGGTAAAGACACAAGTTACATAGTTATCTTTGTGTGTGTTTGAGTGTGTGATAAGAGCTACTGAAACCTATTCTTTGAGCAAATTCCTAATTCTCAATATCGTATTCTAGTATTTGGACTTGTTTAATACAGAATTGCTAAAGTTTATTTTAATTCCTCTCCCTTTTTATAATGCCAATTAATATCTTAGCCTTCCTCAGCACATTCAACCCAAGTTTGCAATAGATCTTGGCATTCTATATTTTTAAACCTCAGTTTTGACTATTTGCAAGTGATCTCCAAGTTCCATTTCATGTAGTAGTATTTAGTTTTGCTAAACCACCAGTGTGAATCATGCTACAGACTAGTGAGCAGGATGGAGTCAATACAGTTCTTAACTAAGCCCAGCTAACTCCTGCCCATAACCAAATGCCCTTAACCAAACCCGCTCTTACTACCAACTCCTGATATTGGCATATTTGCAAGATTGTAGATTCTTAATGATCTTCTACTACAATCCTCAAGAGCATCAGGAATTAAATGTAAATATTTCTGTCTTTGAATGCAAGCTCCTACTTTAGGCCACTGCTACCCACACCACAGGTGAATCACCATTCTTCTCCTCAAGTCATTGGTATTATGCAAAAAGAAATGTGGCAGATAATCAACAGGCCCTTTCAATGTCATTGGTAAGTTTCCAACTTTACTGAAATGTGAGGCGTAGACCAGTGAAATGTGTAGTAATTAAAAAAAATTCTAACATTTGGTCAGCAAAGCTCAACATTTTTCTTTTTAGAAATGACCTAAGAACAGGAAGCTCTGTCACCCAAATTTCTAATGCCAACTCTTATTCTGGCACTTCTGTTAATGTAAGCTTCTCGGCAGTGCAGTGGAATTGTTTCTTAAGGGCCTCTGCTCTCAGGCCTGAATTATGGGGCAGAGAGAGTAAAAGACATTTTTTGAAACCAGAGCCTGTTTCAGAGACTGGAGTGAGATCATTAGTCTGCATCTCCAACTGGTATCGCCTCAACTATTTCCTATTCCTTGTCTTGACATACTGAACCCTGGGGATAGCTCCTACTGATGATATGGAGATTCACAGAAAGAAGAAACAGTTTCTCAATTCAAACGATATAGGCCTAGTTGGAGGCAAATACTGTTTATTGGCCTCCCCTGTTCAGCAACTAGTGAAATTAATTTTTTCAGAAGAGTTATTAGTGAAATACTGCAGTCATTCTGCGGTGTCGTGGCTCACTAGGATATTAAGTGAGCCAGACTTAAGTCTATGGAATTTGCCCAGGAGACTGTTCTTGGAGAAGCCGGAGTAGATGATGCAAAGATTTAACATTTCTCAGCAGCAATGCTGCAATATTATGTCTTGAGTTCTTTTATTGTCTTTGTATTATAGCCAGGAAATGTGGCCGGCAGTCTGCCACAAGCCCATTTATTTTCAAAATAGCAAATGATAATTCTTGAACTTGAATATCATGTGAAATTAAGATCAAAAGACAGAATTCATTGCAAGTCGATTAGTGATCTTTAAATGAAGGAAGAAAGTCATGGCCCTCAGGGTTCTGTAAGTCTTACAAACCATTCCTCAAGCCCTTGCAGCTCCTTTGGTCACCTGGACAAATGACAGAAGGCTGACTCATATTGACTTCAGTTTGCAGAGGTTGTTTCATCCATCTTGCTGGTGATTCTGATTTCTCTTTTTAATATTATTGATGATCAGTTCGTTCAAGATATTATTCAGGATGGATGAAGCCAAAAAGGGCTAGCAGAGAATTCTGTGAGCACAAGTAACACAGAAATGAGAAGTAGGTAGATAGAAGACTTGCAGAAGCATTACATTTCCTGCAGTGATGTAGATGAATAAGTCTAGGGAGCTAATGTACAGCATGATGACGACAGATAATAAAACAATATTGAGAACTGGCAATTTGATAGAAGAGTAGGTTTCAGGAGCGCTTACCACACACACACACACACACGAAGGTAACTGTAAAGAAAAGATATATAGACTAACTTGACTGTGGTAATGTTCTATACCTTAAATATATAGTCTTTACTTAAGAATAAATAAAAACAAACAGAACAAAATCATTACAATTCTAAACATTTTGGATAAAAATACTGAGCTTAAACAAGTTAGAGCTTAAACTGGACACAGAAAAGGCTGCTTTTTTGATAATGTTTATTTCCTCAGTGGTAATGAGGGCTTACACACAATAATAACAATATAAGGAAGATCTAAAAAAGAAGATCTAAAACAAGACAAATTATTGGATAAGTTGAGTGACCGATAAGAATTTGTTCTTATTGGATACAGTTCCATTTGTTTATAATTCCTTCAGACACAAATGATTTGAAACGCATTTTATACTCTTTGAGTGCAGAACTTCATTTTAGGCCATAGGTAGGATCCAAACTAATGGAAAAGCAAAACTCTTGATTGAAGAGGCTCTGTGTCTCTTTTCTTCAATGTTCATTCATTAAATAGATGTTTACTAATTTTATTGAGAACCTATTATGTGCTAGATTCTCTTTCTAAATATCTGGCAATTAACAACAAAAAAGAACAAGATGTATTTTTTAAAAAGAGAGCCCCAGTATGGTGGGAAGAGAGACAAAAACAAGAAAACAAGAAAAAACATCAGGCAAGATCATTAAACTCGTTATTAGTTTCAAGAGGACACTAGCTCATAGGGAATTATGGTGGCGTCCGCAAACTTAGATTGGATGGTCCAGAAAACTACTGCTTCTAGCAATATGGTGTACTTTGCGACAGACCAATGTTACAGCTGAGAAAAAACAATCAAAAAATAGTCACACAAAAGACAAAAATCATGTGTGTAATGTCATCACAGAGATACTGGAGCCATGCAGAACACAGTGGCTAGTTTCCAGAGAGGGAAAAACTAGAAAAGTGGGCTGATGATCTGCATCTGCTTTTTCTTTGGGAGTATTTGCTGAGTCTGGGCATTGGAGAGTCAATGATATTGTCCCAGGCAAAAAGCCATTGTTGGGGGGATAGAAAAAAACAGCAGATATTTTGGTGGTGGTGTAGAGATGGGAGGAACTAAGTCAGTGATTTGAGGGGCATAACATACTTGGCCTCTCCAGATATTTCCCAACTTTTGAATCAATACAAGATTTTCTACTAAGAAGCTACACTGGAACCCGCTGAAAGGAAGGGCAGAGTCGCAGAGCTGAGATAATGATAAGAGTATGGCATCCTCTAGAAAAGGGGGCCTAGTAGCTCCTCAGGAATCTCCTTTGATTGACATTTCTCCCCCATACAAAATAAATTCATCCCGTTCCAATGACCTCTAAGGTCTCATTACACTCTGGCATCAGGCTCAGGCTTGAGGTCCAGAATCTCATCTCATTGTCAGGTCCAGGCATTGATGGGGCTGTGACTCCTTGAGTAAGTTTCTTCTCAAGCGAATGCCCTCAAAACTGTAAAGTTACTTGCCCTCCATCTCCACCCCACATCCAATGGCGAGACAAGGATTAGATCACCAGAACAGACACCTCTTGTCAAAAAGTGGGGCAGGCAGAACTTTGTAGTCCCTGATTCACAGCTGGGAACATGTTGCTATTTTTCTGTTTAGAGTCCAGTCCTCTCGCTGGGAGTGGTTCCATGGCACTGAGCTCCGTATTCTGTTGGTTGCAATGAGTGAAAGGGCCATCCTTGATTCAGTGAGAGGGAAGATTATACACGGGCCTGAATACCAGGAGTGTGGCTCACTGGGACATCTTTAGAGAATAGCTACCACAGTGATATAAACCACTTTGCAGACATACTCAGAGACAGAGATATGTTTATTGCTACTTAAAAAAGAGTGAGAGGGAAAAAGCCTTAATTGCTCTCTGTGGTTTTGATACTATGCTGTCCTGTAACCTTCCAAGATGTTATTGAGGTTAATTACACAATTTCAAGAAGCAAAATGATCTGAGCTTGTTTCTCAATTCTACTACTTTTAAAAGCATGACTTTAGGTAAGCCCTTTAATCACTTGAAGTATTATCATCCCAATCAATTAAAGAAGAAAATGAAATATTTATCTTACATAGTTATTTTGAGGATTAAGTGAGATAATGGGTGTTCAATATTCAACCCGATGATAGGCATTTTCTACATGCCTTACAAATGATAACTTAAATATTTTTGTTTGCAAGACATCTACTGAGATAGAAGAATTTTAGGAATGGCCTGGAGATCTCTGTTCACATATTTGGCATGGAAAGCTGATATAAAATAAGGGTCAAATGACTTAGATTTTGAGAAATTTAACAGTATTAGACCAATGTATTCTTGAGCAAAAAGACAGAGTTCTATTTATATGGATGATGATTAGAATTTTCCTAAAGAGAAGGCAGGTCATCTTATGACAAGGGTCAAACTATTAGTAGAGGAAGAACAAAGACCTGTACCAACTGAAGGCACCCAGGCAGTTGTGCAACCTATAAGGATAGCATGGATCCCTGGGCAATGAGACCCCTCAAATCTAGTCACCAGTAGTGAAGTAGGAGGCAAGTCATTCTTTATAGTCTGTAGAACTTCCCTGCGGTCATCTCCCAAGTCTTTAGGAGTCCCTTGGAAGGTGTATCTCGATCTCTGCTTTGCTATAGGAACTAAGAGAAGCTCTTTGCTCCTCTAGGAGAGCAGAGTACTCCCAACTTCATTTCTGAGGCCCGCATGATGATAGCAGTCACAACCCCAGCAGGAGTAGTGGTCCTATAGTTGAAGGACCCAACTGGCCAGGACAGAGGCAACTATCGACACTGATACAACAACGAGGGTGAGTTACCACTGCCCAGCGAACATGCTCAGAGACACCAGGGAAAGGAGAACTCCAAAAGACAGCTGAAGTTTGGTTAAATCATTATAATTTGGTTACTAACTTATAAATACTCATAACTTACTTTATACTAAAAAATGGTAAAGCTCGTACATACCACTTTTGCGTGGCTGCAATCATTGTGGACACACTTGAAGAGAGTAAAATCAGTTGGAGGTTATGCCAGGGATTACTAGGTAATAAAAAGGGTTAAAGTTAAACACTTTACCAGAAGTGTATCAGAGAGAATTTCCATAATATTTATGCTCATGACTATGATTTCAAAAGGTCATTGTGTGTGTGTGTGTGTGTTTGGGGACATGTGCAATATGGGTATCTCTAGGAAATCCCTTGCTTTACTGAACAGAGTAGGCAGAAAGCAGTTTAAACTTCCCTTGATGAGAGAGAGTCATAAGCAGAAACACCAGCTAATATACCATGCCTTAATATGGAGATTTCTTAGAATTATTTTAGAGATAGAGGGCATAGCCTAACTTCTCCTTGAATTACTTCCATATTCACTTGTACATACAAGACTTAAGTGATTTTTGCAAAGCCTCCCTTGTTCTTTTTAGATTTCATTTCTTAATATATGGCTTCCAGAAGGCTCCTACTCTCCATACCTAACTACTGTCACATCTGTTGTAGGCTGTAGTTTAAAAGGAATATTGTTGGAGGAAATAGATTATAAAAGCTTATTACATGATCTTTCAGTCAATCCTCTGAAGGTAGTCCAATGTCAATTCTATAAGATGTATCATCTTTATGATACTTCTCTGTGTGTTTTCTGTTATGTCCAGGTTAACAGAATATTCTGGAAGATTTTGGTTGCTAGAAGGATGACCATTGGGTTAATAGGGCATTTTTTATACTTTATGAATAAGGCTTGATTATAAAACAATTTACATGGCAAGTAGAACACTAAGGCATACTGTTAGAACTGTCACACCACGTTGTCTCTTCCACGTTATGTATTCAGTTGATTCCCAGAGGTCCTTTGAGAGATAGACTGAACTTTAGTGTAAGCCTGTATTCCATGAACCCATGTGTTGAACTACCCTTGCTTCTGACTCCATGTACATGTCAGCAAAGAAAGAAAAATATGAGCCAACACCACAACCAGGGAAACACACAATCGGACAAGATTTCTGCTAGGGTAGCCTGACTCCCCTTTTTATATATCTTTTGGCACTTGCTGCAGGGACCTATTCATAGCTTGTGTTGCAAGTATCCCCAGAGCTGTGTCCAAGTACAGAATCTTCAGAAGAAGAAACAACATGAAAAAACACATAGGAGGTGCTGGGAAGCCCTGGTGCAGTGATGTGGTATGTTAGGAGGCTGGTAAATTCGGAAGGGGGTAGATAGATGGAGCAGGTCTTTAGAAAGCTATAGAACCAGGGTTGGCTTTCCAGCCAAAATGTGTGAGAATATTTTCATTGATTCACTTCCACTTCATTCTCCTTCAACTCATTCCATGTTCCTGGCCAACACACTTCTTCTCAGGGTTCCCCGGGCCATTTCCCTAGGACCCTGTCCTCAGTTAGCACTTACGAAGGGTACCATGTGGTGTTACCTAATAACCACTTACGGTAGGATCCCTCCCAGTGGGCAGTGCCATCTTTACAGGAACTCCGTCAAGGTGGAAAAGATGTCAGTATTTAAAGGAGTGACTTTAAGGGTCAATTTTCTGGTTAGAGCCTACATGGAAGCCCCCTCCTTATCCAACTATATATAATTACCTATTTGCTCACTCCCAAGCCAAGTGCTGCCTGTCGTATCCTGCTGGGTGAATAATGGAGTTGATTCTCTAACCTCCAACCACGGCCAGACTAAGGTGAATTATAGTTTGGGGCAAAGGTAGCAGAAGAAGGAGGGGGGCATTTGGATTTAATTGGAGTTGGGGCCACCAGCTTGGTAGATAAATGTCTTTTATTCTGAATCTATTCAATGGTTACAGTGAACAGTCACATGCAAAAAAAAAAAGTGCTCTTCAGTTCAGGAAGGGGTGTGCTAGGATTATTTTTCAAACCAATTGGTCTAAATCTTCACCTCACCCTTCTTGGCTTCTGCAAGAAGAGACTGAACATCCTTTGAGCAAAGGGCTAGGGGTTTCCTGCTAAGCAGTTCCAGAGGCATCTACAAACCACAGTCATTGAAGACACTTCCCAGAAGGCTTTAGGAATACAAATCTCTTTAATTAAAATGGGAAAAGCCATAGTGAGCGAGGTGAGAGGGGGTTGGCTGAGAGAGGAAGGAGGAGGGGGATGAAGGGAAGAAAGGGAAGGAGAAAAAGTAATAAATATTTTACAAGTGTTTTCAAACACTGGCCGTCTAACACCCAGTGGAAAATGCCACTTGATGGATTATATTTTGGGTTGGAAAGTGAGGCTAATTCGGTGTAATGAGAGGTGAATGGGACTTCAGGCCCTTATCCAACCACAAGAGACCCCTTACAAAAGAGTCTGCTCTTTCAGTCATTAATTTTTTATGAAGTTTAATAGGCCTGAGCCTAGAGACCTTCTGTGGTGTTGATTAGCTTCATATTTCTCTCATTAATGTAGAATCTGATTAGCTCTTATAAAAAGCATTTCATCTCAGGCTCCAGCATGGCAACCTCATTGTTCTGATATTAGGAATTGCAAGCTTGCTTAACCCAAGGAAAGAAGCATCAATAGGAACAAAAGGCCTGGCCTCTTGCTGTTCCAGAATGAGAGTCCGGGCGGGACCAGCTGTCTCTCACATTCTGCTGGCTGCAGTAAGGAACTCTCGACATTTGGACTTATTGAAGGCCAGAAGAGTTGGTACACTGCAAAGAGAGCTGACTTGGAAGAAGAGGCAACAGCCAGTAAATCAGTCAGGGTTCCATCAGAAAAGCAAATAGGCTCCATTATAAGGATTCGATTTTATGTCACCCTCAGAGCTGGCAGAGATGTTTGCTGCCTTACATCTGCTGTTGGCCCTGAAGTTGCTGTAGGTCAGCTAGACTAGTGGTCAGGAAGGAAAGCTGCACTTGGATGAGAACAGGGACAAACTGGGACCTACAAGAACACATTGGAACTCATAGGGACAAACTGGAACCCTTCTCTGTTTCTCACCACCTCCAGGCTGGAAGTTATGGCTGCCCCGAAGGAGAAGCCTGAGCCCTTTGCCATGGATATGTATGCACACTTGGCTCAAGACTTAGGGAAACTGAAGAAGGAGATCTGGCTGCTTCTGGAGTGGCTGCAGGTCCAGGAGCTGCACCGCGTCAAGAAGATGAACCAACTGTCTGGCGACAACACGCAGGAGCTGCCACCGTATCTGATGCCCTGCATGGACTTTCAGAAAGTAAAAGGACTAGTCATCCATTCCTGTCTTCCAAATCCCATCTTCCTCGATGGCTAACTAATCAGGAACCAGACAAGGAAGAGAATTCTGGGAACTGTTCCAGCATAGCTAATTTGACACAGTACAAAGCCGCCACAGCTAATCCTAAGTGTTATACACTAAATAGAATGACTTGATGCCAATGGTGAGCACCAATGTGCAGAGAACAGACAAGGGGTGGTACTCGATGAAGGGTCCATTAGTGAGAGACACTGAGAGGTTTAGGTTGAAAGAATTTTGCTGTCAATAAAGGTTATAAGGTACTCGTGGCTAGCCACACCTACTGGGAATTTTACCTGGGAGGCTTCCTCACATAGGCATGACCAATTATTAACTATTTTCAGCCCTCTCCTTTTTCTGGACAAAGAAGGTGCTGAAAATACCAAGTTATAATCAGGGCTTGGTCTTTCTAATGACCACCCCCACTCAGGAGCCATCCAGGAGCCCACCCAGAGTCACCTCATTAGAACAAAGGATGCTCCTAGGGCTCTATCAATTAGGAACTCAAAAGGGTTTTAGGTACTCTGTGCTTGGAACTGGGGGCAGACACCTACAAATAAATGAATTAACATGTGTTTGTTTTTCGTGGCTTTGCTTTCTATTATCTTGCTGACTGCTAAAACCATAAAGAAGCATAAGGAGGTGATTACCACAAAAATCTGGTGCTGGTTGTTGGGTCAGAATTGAAATAGGGATGCAACACACGATTAGTAAGTATGTGAGAAAGGCTTCTGGGGTAGCTGGCAAACTTCCGTTTTCTTGCTCTGAATTGTGATTAGAGGGTGTTTACCTTGTTAAGTATTCATTAAACCACACATTTGTTTTTCTGGGGTTGCTTTATCCATCGTTTACTTTATAATAAAAAGTTTCTGTTCTTTCTAATTCCACAATGCCCATTCTCTATTATACTAACTCAGATCAAGCGATTGACTCCATCGCTTCCCTGGAACTGTTCTTGTCACTCACTGGTTGCCTCCAATTGCTAAATTCATGGCAAAATCTCGGGCCTTATTTTAGCTGTCCAGGGTTTGCTCAGTTGCTCACTCCCCCACAGCTTAAAACACAGTCACTTGGCTATCATAACCCTCTATGCATTGGATTTCTTAATCTTCTTTTTTGATTTCTTTTCTTCTCCATTACCTCTTGAAGTTGGAATACCAAAGTCCTCAATCCTTGTCTTCTCTACTCTTGTCAACACTCTTTCTTTGGTAGTCGCATCCAGGATGGTGCTTGTAAATGACATCTATATACTGACAGTTCCCAAATTTACATCTTAATTCGGTTTTCTGATAGAATCTGAAGTTTAACAATCCCCAAGTAAAACTTTCTTTCCTTCCCAAATCAGTTCCACTCATGACATTTCCTGCCTCAGTTAACGATATCTCCATGCTTCCAGTTACTCAAGACAAAATTTTGAAGTCATTGTCGGCTTCTACCTTTTTCTCTTTCTCCTCATTTTATTTGAAAGCTAATCTTGTTGACATCTTCGTCAGAAAGTATCCATCCACTCCGCTATGCTACCACCTGGATTCAAACCACAGTCATATCTTCCCTGCAATACCACAGAACTCGCCACAGTGGTCTCTCCACCTTTCCTATTGCCTCTCTAGATCCCCCACACAGGCTACTCTCAGGACAAAGCCAGAGTTAAGCCTTTGACAATGAAAATCAGTGCATTTTACTCCTTCGCTCAAAATTTATTAATGTCTTCTACTTTCACTCAGCATAAAAACCAAAGTTCTTGCAGTGGCTTAAAAGGACCCGCATGATCTGATTTTCCAACTTTTATCACTTGATTTGTGTCTTATTACAAGTCTTCCCCATCCCTTCTTGGTCTTTGTATTGGCCTACTTGTCAGTTCTTGAATAGGCCAGACACATTCCTACCGGTGGGTAAAGATATTTCCAGAATATCTCACCTGGCTTTAGTCCATTTGCATATCCTCAGGGGTGGAGAGAAGTTCATCTCCATATCAGTGGGTAATTACCTGGGCAAGGAGGGCTTATCTGTACCTGAGAGGTGAGGGGGAGGTCCTTGCTTGCTTCTGCCAGGAGTAGGAGAGAGAGATGCCCTTGGACTGCAGTTTGTAAGCAATAAACGGATTTTAAACTTTATTTCTCCTTTTGCCTGATTTCGGTTTTAGAGGCATTTTGCCCCAGGATTTCCTCTCCCCGGACTTACACTCCCTTAGAACTTCTGTTTCTGGTTGTTCCTTCTGCCTCTCCTCAGTCCATTTCCTCAACTTTGTTCAAGTCTTTGAGCAAATGTCATCATCTCAATGAGGCCTTTCCTCATAGCTATATTAGTTTACACCTCCCAGTCCTCTGAAGCCTCAAACCCTCCTCCATTGCTCCCATAGACTCATTATTTTCTAATACAGCATGTAATTTTCATAAATTATTATGTTTGGAGTTTGATGTTTGTCCACAATAAAACTAAGCTCAACAAGGGTAGGGGTTATTATCTGTTTTGTTCACTGATATGTCCCTAGCATGTTCTTCACCAGCTGATACCCATACAGAATTCAAATCCCTGCTATGAATAGGAATTCAAATTCATAACAAATACATGTCAATGAATGACTATAAGGAAGCATCCCGCAGCCCTTGAATTTCCATTTTTTCCCCTCTTTCAAAAACATCCTTGAGCCATAGGAAAAAAGATAGACCTTATCTCAGATTTCAAAAAAAATGAAGGAAAATCAATTTTAGTCACTTATATAGACATTTCCATTAACCAATGTTCTGGGTTCTTTAATGATTTGGTTTATGATCTCTCAGCTCACTCTTTCTCCAAGGCAAGCATACCTTTAATGAGTGTGGTACACATGTGCATTACATGGAAAGATAAATCATGATGAGATGTGAGTTTTTTTCAACAAGTAATACTATTATACAATTAATGAACAGTATTGTTAGCTAACTCTAATTGCTAGTTATCTCTATTGATATACGATTCGTCTTTTCAATATGAACACAAACTACTTGTATTTTAGTGCATTACTTGACATCCTTTTACCAAGTCCGTAATAGTTCCTGTACATAATGGACTCTGAACCATATACAAATATATTCATCAACTAGTGACGAGGAAGCTGAATTTTGTGTGAGGACAGGACATATGGAACCATGTACCTAGTAAATGAAAGGCATATGTAGAAGGAATTGAGTATACAGTCTGATTTTGCTTCAACTACTCAAACTAACAACAATTACGCCTATATTTCAAGTCCTCCAGAGATGTTTGCATCATCTTCCACTCTTTGTCTGTCTGGGATGAATCTTTAATCTGTTTCCTCTTCTGTTTTCAGTTCAGATGGAGGAGTTTTAACTGAAAGACTACCTCCGTCCCACGCATCCATACCACAATAGTGATTCAAGGCTCTATCTACAGCCCACGGCTAATGGGAGGGAAGCTGAGAACCAGAGAATGGGGAGCTAGGATGTCAGCCCACTTTGGGGTTTAATTTCAAATCTAAGGACTTTTTTGTTTTTATTGCATTGTTACACTGTATATTTAATAGGCTGAAAAATAACTTGTGTATCTACTAAAGCAATAACTTGCACATCAGCTGCTTTAAGGGGAGGAAAACAAGGATTTTCTGTTTATTTTTCATCTTTTACCTCTAAGGAAAAGAAGAGGCTGAGATTATGAATTAGGAGCCTGATGCATGCCTATTTCACCTATTCCTCATTCTGCGTTTACTTTGCTCTGTCTGGAAAGGATGCAGAATGTGCCATAATGAATGACCCAAGCAATTTCAGCTAATGGCCAGAATTAAAACCTTTGATAATCCCAGGTGAATAATGTTTTCTCAACAGACTGAAGGAGTCTTTTACCTGTCTGACACAATGATAGATGTAATTAGTTAACAGGGATAGTCAGAGGTTTTAGTGGAGGCATTAGCAGAGCCGGCTCAGGTCATTCTTAATTATGCAAATTCTCAGTCCTCTTCAGACAGAATACAAAAAAATAAAAAGAGTAAACACAGCTGGATGAAAAGATTTCAGGGAAACCGCAAAGCTAGGAAACATCTGAGAGGTGATTATGCATCCCTCAGGCTAGACAAGAGGAGAAGAAATAGCCACAGACAGAGGCTCTAAACATGGCAGCCCCCCACTTTTAGGTGAGCCCAAACAGCTGGATGCCTGCCAAGAATGCTTACCCTAAGACAGATGTCACCTTGAGCAAACATGACCGAAGAGAGGAATATTGTTGCCATTTTAAGCTCTTTCTAAGCAGCAGGCTTGCTCTCTGGAGAGGACAGAATAATAAGTGACTTCAAGCAATCAAAAACAGGATCCAGGGAATGATAAACTGGGTTCCATAGAGTTGAATGAGGAGAGGAAGATGAGGGCTAGAGAAAGAAAGAGGGTTCTCCTCCAGCTCTACGTTTGCAGTAGCCGCCTTTGCATCAGCTGCCCTCTGCCCCTCTCTGACATTCCAATTTGAGATCCTACATGCCTCCACTCTGCCTCCTAGCAGTCACAGCCAGTATCAGATCTGGAGGAAGGTGCATAATTCAACCTGGCGTCAAAAACAAAGGACTCTTTGCCTCAGACGTGTTTATTTTTCTTGTAAGGCTTTGACACATCAATGGTTGTCACCCGTGGTTGAGTGAAATCTTGGCATGAAATCAATTTGATGTCCAGCGTCAAGCTGCCTTCTTTAATGCCTATGGATAAGGCAGGAGGGGCCTTGTGTTGCTGAAGAGAGGCGAATGAATGACTTGAGGTCAATCATTCGGGCTTGACAAGGATCCAGCTGGTCCCCAAAAGCAGTCAAGAGAAGTGAGCAGTTAGGCAAGAACTCTTTCTGGTTGGCTTGAAAAGCTTCAAAAAGACAACCCTGGGAATTGCTGTTTATCTTCTCTCTTTGCCTAGCACACAGGGTGGCTAATTCTAGGTCATGACTTCTCAGCCTGTTTCTATGGCTTTCTGTTCTTTCTGTAGCTTGAAGAAGGAAAAGCAATGAAATGTTTTCCATTTTAGGTAACTCACAACCAAGAATTTGTACAGCATAAAAATATAAATGATTTAAAAGGCAAAATGTCCACATGACAGACGACTGTAGGTGCAAGAGGGAACATAGGAGAGTGGAAAAAACAACTGTATTAAAGTCATACTGCCCTGGGCTTAAATCATGTCTCTATCTTTCTTTGCTAGCTGTGTGGCCTTGCAGAAGTCACTTAAATCCTTTAAGATTGGGCTTTCTCTTCTGTAAAATGGAGATTATAGTGCCTATTTGAGGATTAAATGAGAGTTTGGTACACATAAATCTTAAGGCATATTTTCATGGTGAGAATAATTTTTGAGGTTACCTCAGAGAAATGACAAATCCTTTGTATCCCTTATTACTGGCTCCTTAAGAGAAGGGACACACTGTTCAAATATTTCATACTGAAACCAATGTACCAGTAATTATATTCCTATGTATCAAAATCAATTCTTAAATTCTACTTTTTTTTTAAGTCTTAAGTAGAGTCTAACCTAATTAAGAGTTTGTTTATGTGGTTAACAAAACTGGAATCATTCAAGAAAAGGAGGGCAAATTAGAAGGGTCACCCCATTTTCACAAGCATCTACTTCCCAGATAGACATATGGAAAAATAATCCAAACTGGACTCCAAGGATTTGCTTTACAAATCCTTACATGATATTTCCTATCTGTCACGCATTTGCACATAGTGCTTTACAAATATTAAGGCATTTAATCATCATAACAAGACTACACTGGAGTTAGATAGGTGTTGTTATTATCCCCATTTTGCAGATGAGAGAACTGAGGAATGATAGGTTGAGTAAATTGAAAAGATTACACAGCAAGTAAGTGGCAGAGCCAGGCTTCACATTCAAGAAGTCAAGCTCCATGGTCCACATTTTAACCAGTGAGCTCTGCTGTGTTCTTCACGTCAACACTTCTCTGGGATACAGGATTTGCTTCTCAGTCTACAAGAGTTCAGATGTGCAATGCTTCAGTGATTCCTCTCTGGCTAATGATCTATATAGGAGGCTCTCAAGTTAATCCATTATTTTAGAAGTTCAATCCACCAGGATCCACGTAACAGCATTATTTGTATTTTTATCCCATATGTGTTGGGGGGGGTCATGAATTCTCTAAAAGCAATAGTAAAAGTCAGAAAATGCTAGCTCCTGTCACCTGAAAAATGTATGAAATAAACACATGGTACGGTTTGTTGTCTATGATACTGGAGCATAAGTATAATCTTAAAATCACTATCATTTAATTGATCTATTTACTCAGGAATAAAGGGATTTTAGAAGGTAAGGTTCGAGATTATATTCTCTTTCTCCAACATCCATCGCAAGGATTCTCCAATGAGGTTTAGGCCCCTCCAATCACTGCAAGTTTACTGGAAATACCTGTGCATCATTGATGCCAAGGTGGCTCATGCATTCCATTAAAAAATTTTTAATAATAGTTTTAATGAGCTAATAATCCACATGCTTTTTTAAAGTATACACTTCAATGGTGTTAACATATTCACAAGAGTTAAGCAAGCTTCAAGACTATCTAATTTCAGGACATTTTCATCATTCCAAGAAACCCATGAGCTCTATCTCCCAATTCCTCCCTCTCCCTAGAGCCTGACAGCCACTAATCTGCTTTCTGTCTCTGTGGATTTGCTTCTTCTGGACACTTCATATAAGTGAAATCACACATGATGTGGCTTTTTGTGACTGATACCTTTCACTTAGCGTGAGGTTTTCTGGGTTCTTCCAGGCTGTCACATGTGTAGTTCAGCTCCTTTTAAAGTTGAATACTGTTCTATCGCAAGGGTACACCACCTTTATGTTTGACCATTCATAAATTAATGCACACTTGGATATTCATTCCTCTTTCACTTTTTTTGGAAGATACATGTGAAGAATTGCTGTTCAGTCTTTAAACGCTTGATAGAGTTCACCAGTGAGGCCAGGCTCGCATCTGTTTCAGACAGCTGATGCTTAAGGAGTGGGTCAGCAGCACCTGCCCCACCCAGGAGATTGTTAGAAATGCAAATTACAGAGACCCACCCTAGGTCGAGTGACTGAGAGTCTCAGGGAGTGGGCCAGGCTGTGTTTTAACAAGCTCTCCATGTGATTGTAATACATCCTGAAATTTGAGAAGCACTGCTTTACACAATTTTCAATGTGCTTTCTATCAAACTATAGGAGTTTTGGGAGCTTCTCCCTCCCTGATTATTTTAGGTCAAAGTCCTTTTTTTCATTTGCTTAGCTTTCAAGTTTCAAGGACAACTATATTAGTATACTTTAATACTGTTTTCTTGAGAAACATCACCCATTTTGGGGAGCAAAGCACAGAGAGGGGTAGTATGACACAGAACAGGGCAGAAATCTTTGGTTCCATCATGCATCTCAAACTCCTAGAGTAGTGCCTGACACATAGTATGTGCTCAGTAAATATTTTTGGCAAATTACATTACTGTGGTTCACTACATTCATCAACATTTCTGGTTGACAATAGCAGAAATCCACTAAACTAGTTTAAATAAAAGCATGGTAGTCATCGTGTGGGTACACAGATGTCTCATGGAGCCAAGGGACTCTATTCAGAGAATGAGGTCCTGAGTAGAACTTAAAGTCTCTATCTCTGCCTCTCACGTCTTCCTTTTTCTTGCCTTTGTAAGTCTTTCTTCTCTAGTTTCGAGAGCTGATCAGTCACCTATCTTCAGAGCATAACAATGTTCTCAGTAATATCGAGTGCTTGATACTACAACTCATCATAGAAGAGTTAAGTCAGATTAACCAGACTAGCTTAATGTCAATTCCAAATTCCCAAAGGTAAAGGCAGCTTAGATTAATTAGTACCCTTCCCCAAACCATTGGATTGGGTCAAAGGTTTAGGGTCTCAATGTTTGAATATGGCTGTCCCCATTATTATAGCTATGTGAATAAGGCACTGTGACATTGAATTAGAAAGTGTTGAATAAAAAATAAGGATGTATTGAACAGACAAAATGATAAATGTTTCATATCTTTGTTCATCAGTCAATAACTTGATTAATCAAACATTTTTGAGAAACCCCTGCTCAATGGTCTATGCTATAGGCTTCAGGTAAAAGAGCTGTGATTTAACCTTTACTCTAAGGAGAGAGAGAGTTTAGATAAAAGGTTAAGACCTCACACAAGAATATTTAATTCACAGTCCAACTATGCGTGCCAAGTGTCCTTAAGAAGAACAAACAATAGGTGTTCTATGGCCTGAGTCATCAATACTAAGAGCAATAGCCCCAAGGCATTCATTATTACACCCTCCCTGGGGATGTCATGGGTAAAGACCTTACCTGCTCTATTACAAGGTGCCCATCTCTTTAGTGGAAACCTTGGTATACTTTTATTTCTGGTCTTGGTGTCAGGAACTGCTACGTAGCTTCTGGGCAAAAGGGCTTGTACTTTATGAATATTGTGATTCTTAATTCAATGGAACAACAAAATTTTTAAAGCACCTTTGGCAACTCTGCAGGACCTCCTGGTTTATATTATGCACACTAACTCTATTTCTGAATTGATTTTATTTTCCTGTTCTTGTTTATTACTTCACTGAATTTCCACAGTTATTTATGTTTTCACAGTGCATATTGGAGTATATTTTTCCATATATTATATAATGTATTTCCATAACTTTCCTAAAGCCCTTTTTCAAAACAGATTATAACCAACCAGAAAAAAAACTAAACTGTCTTGTGGAGTTCCTAAGAAGGAGAATACAGTGTAGGAAGGCAGGGGCAGAGGAGACCTTATCACCATATTTGCCTTGGTCTTCTCTGGGTCATTACCATCTATATTTGGGCAGTATGGAGACTGGCAAATTAATTGGGAGAAAATTACTAGAAAACCCTTTGCTAAAATAATTCCATTCTTTCCAAGTCAAAATTTCTTTACGCTGTTCAATGTAAAGGCAATTTAATCTGGGTAGTTTCCCAATTATCCAAGTTCTTTTGATGGCATAGACATGACAGTACTTTTTAAGGGCAACCATTCAGCAAAAATGTTGAAGAAGGTTGCCTAGGAAATCATAGAATTTAAGAACTGCGAGGGATGCTTTTTTATTTTGGCTTTTTATAAAGCTGCATCTCAGCCATCCAGAGCATCCGTGTCTTGTTAGCTCAGTTAATTAGAGCATGGTTCTGCTGACACCAAGGTCATGGGCTTTATCCCCGAGTGGACTCCTTGACTTTGTTTCTGCACCTTGGCTGAAGGCTATGCTCCTAGACACCTGCCTCAAACATGTGAGCTGTGCAATCTACAGGAGCCATCGGAGATACTGTACAAGGGCTGATACTTCGCAGCATCTCTGGGCCAAAGTCTTCCACAAAACACCCCTTTGAAGTGCACAGATTGCCAAAATTGTCACTTATTTACCTTCTGAGGGCAAACTCATTTCTCTCTCTCTCTCTCATTCTCTCTCTCCCTCTCCAGTCCCACTGTGGAGAGGTTGCTCAAACACAAGACTGTCTTTGTGATGGGTCAGTTAAAGCAACTTGCCTTCTTTGCATGCAGAAAGGACAGTGCTCTCATTAAAGTAAGGTACCCGGAATGTGGCTGGTCCTTTAGTTGGATACATGTACTCTGGGATCATCAATCAATTCTCATTTGATTTCACAAAGCCCCTTTACTGAAAAACATCCAGGCCTCTCCAACCAATATGACTCATGGGACATTTCTGATTAATACCAATCAGGTTAATGGCTTAGCTATAGTTAAGACCTGTTCTGTGGCTGCAGCAACAAGAATTAATAACAAATTCCCCACTCGTTTTTGCAAATCAGAGGAAAGATGCTAAGGGCCTGGCAAGCTCTAATCTTTGTGATTTAATGGAATCGTGTTAGAGCACAGAGACTGCAGAGATTGGGAAACTGAAAAAATTCTCTGTCACATCCGTGGCTTTAAAGATTTGAGCTTTTTCTAATACTCTGTCAACAGCTCACTGTCACTGGGGCCTTACAGGACAGGACAGCCCTGGTGACAAACCATCTAGAAAAAAAGATACAAGAGCAAGTGGTTCATTAGTGCAGATAAGGACATGAGGTTTAATCTCTATGGAGAGGGACAAAAAATTTAACAGGCACCTTATCATAATGAGCTGGAAAGTGTGTCTTAAAGGCACGGAGGTTGATTCATTTTGTCTTTGCTGGTGACCTTTACTGATTCAATGTCACAGACACTCCAAGTGCTGAAATATTCAGCATTGGACAGTCCCTGAAATAAGTTGTTGGGGCTTCTTGGAGCCAATTGCAAACTGCACCAAACCACCAAATGTTAAGGATTAGCACGATTTGAAGTGGGTTCCCAGAATCCCAGAAATAGGTAATGGGGGAGGGGGTTAGTCCAACACGTTCAGACTGGGGTCTAAGTACTAGTGGTGCTTTGGGAAGCACTACATGGGGAAGGAGTCAATTCTAAAGTGTGTGTGAGGTGGGCAGTAATGAGTGTGAATTTGAGTCAGGGAAGAAACTGGGGAAGTCAGATTTTATTTTAGCTGCTGCCACAGTCTGCCTTCTATAGATCCCCCCAGTAAGAGTAGCCAGAACATGGGGAAATTTTAAGTCAAATTCATGATAAGATGGGGGCTAGTTTGGAGAAAAATTCCCTCTCAGTGGGAGGAAAAGAAACAAAGTACAGTCTGCCAGGGGAGGAGAGGAACAGAACTAAGGAAGGTGGATAACAGCTGGCCAAAGAATTTGGGAGTCTTAGAGGAGATGAGAATACTGAAAATTGTTTATACAGAAGACAATTCAACTGGAATTCAAAGAACGCTGGTGTAGTGAGCACAATACATCAAGCATCTGGATGCAGGATCTACCGCAATCACTCAGTATAGAGCCCCAAGGTCATCTCTGCCTTGGTCAATAGTGGTATGGTCTGCCCTTCTGTGAGGACAGAAGCTAAGGGTGAAAAAATCCAGACACAGAACTGAAGAAAGCATTTACAAGAGCTTCCCTGCAGGCTCTCTATATTTATTTTATTTATTTTCCTAAATATAGACGTCTAGTCTGTTACTGTTTTAGTAAGCACCACACAATAATTAACTCACTGTGAGAATAAAATGTGTACTCAATCACATCTTTGTTATCTTTACAATCTGCCTTTAATTGTGACCAATTTTTTCTTGGGCTCTGAAAATGATAGGCTCAGAGTTAAATGGTTGTTGATGAGTCTCAAAAAGACCATTAAACAAAGATTTTGAAGGATTGGCTCTGTGCAAGGAATCCTCTTACAAAGGATGCAGAAGGTGAGGGATTGCCAGCAGGTTTATGGTTTATTTTTACCACAACTTCAGTAGGAATTTCCTCTACGCCTACTTTCCAAGCGACAATTGACAGACATAATCTGGACAGCCATCCTTAAGACTAAGGCTGATAAACTCTGAATGAAACTCAGGTAGTGCCTTTGATAGGCAGTTATGAATGGAGGTCTGTATAGTGTATTATCCATTTGGCTGGATTTGGGTACATCAGATATGTGTCCACACTTCCCCTCTCTCCACAATCCAGTTACAAAACAGCAAAAGCTTTGGTAACTCCACTACTGACAGAAGAGAGAGTATGAAGATTAAAACCATCCTCCGTTACCTACTTTAGCACTCAGGAATCTTTGCAATTACAGTAGATTATTAATAATAATAACCGATCACCAATACAGCAGCCACTAGCTTCATGTGGCTGTCTACACTGAAATTAATTGAAATTAAATAAAATTAAAAATTCAGTTCTTCTACCACACTAGCCACATTTCAAGGATTCAGTAGCCACAAGTGGCTAGTAGTTACCATACTGGACAGAGGCAGAAGAGCACGTTTCCGTCGCATACACCATGCGATGGGACAGAACTGGATTAGACTAGTGTCATTCGTCTTTGTCCTGCAGCATCTAACACCCACAGAGTTTGACGACTGCCTGGGAGGGGCTTGCTGAGCTGGAACACAGACAATGAGCTCTTTTTTTTTTTTTTTCAGCTCTAGGCTCTCCCATCTTAGGCTCTCTGTAATTCAGGCTGCTTTCCCAGCTTCTCTCAGTTCCCAATTCCTTCTAGATAAACGGAAAGTATGCTTGTCTGTACTCTCTCTCTTTCAAGGCTTGCTTGGCCTGGGACAGGGTGTCTTTAAACTATTAGTGAGCTTGCGTAGAGGGCTAGGGAATGTGATTGCTCTGACTAGTGTTCAGTGATAACAAAGTCAGAAAGGCTGAGGTGGCGGATACCTGGGAATATTTACTTTGCATGTCCAATCTGTCGCCTAGAGGGGAAAGGGAGGCAGATGTGAAGACATGAGGTGGTTGTGTAAAGGGTTAATTCATTTAGCTTCCTTAGCCAACAAACAGGAGAGAGATCTGTAAAGGAAGCCAACATTTATTCCCCGCCCCCCACAGTGATCTAAGTATCTCTCAGCAACCATATGAGGTAGATTTTATTTTTCACATTCAGAGAAAATTTTAGAGAAACTTAGGAATTGATATTTAGAAAGGTGAAGGGATTTGCTCAAGGTCACACAGCTAGTAAGAAGCAGAGCACGTATCTTATTATATTATCTATAAAATATAATATAAGGTATATCATCTAGTCCTTTCCCTTCAAGCACATAGGCTTTTTCTATCATGCCGGGGACTTTTCAAAAACTGTGCGGGCTGGAGATTTAAGCTGTCTGTAGAGGGAATGGTCTTCAACAGAGAGTCGTCTCCAATCTAGCCCTCCGTACCTATGCCCTACAAAGAGGAAACCAGGAGCGCGTCCACAAACTGGAAGGGAGTTCATGTGCAAGGCTCCACCTGCCCAGGGAGAGCTTTGGCAGGAGATATGGGAGAAAAGAGAAAGAAACCACCTTTTACCTGTTGTGAAATACAGTTTGTTGATTTACAGTTTGTAAAAGGCTTTTGGTGTTAACTTGGCTGCTAGTTACAAAGCAGGATAATCCAAGACAAGGTCCTGCAGCCTGCCTCATACTGAACTCATTCTAACAGAGGACACTACCTCTTTTCTTATTGGTTCATCTATAAGCTAGGGCCTGGATATTGCCATAGCATGTTACTTGACAGAACTGGGTTTCTAAGTTTCTGTTTATGAGATCACCCCACAATGTGAAAATCAAGGTTTCTTCATGTCACAGCTATTTCTGACATTATACTTGTAATTGTAGGAGGCTTAGTCATTTTTTAAATCTTTCACATGCACTTCACATGATTCTCACTAATATCCTGTCATTGATACAATCATTCTCCTTTCCAGGTGGGCAAAACAAGACACAAGGTAGCTAAGTAAACAATGCAAAATCACCAAGTAAATTAACCCAGGCTTCTGATTTCTGAATCTTTTATCACTTTTTTCCATGAACAGTAGGAAATAAAGAAAAAGATAAACTTAAAATCCAGACCCTTCTGGGTCTATTACATTTGTCCTTTTGATTTCTTTCTTGTGTCATACTCTTAGTTTAGAAATCACTAGCTTCCAAGTTGTAGAAGTTATTGTTCAAGGACTGAGAGTCTTATGATAATGAATACACTTCAGAGTCACCAGTGTCAAGCAATCTAGAAGGTATAGAACAAGGAAGCCAATGTCCTGGCCCAATGCATGAAAGATTTGAACACAATCCTTCATGTAACTGTTAGATAAGTAAACAATACAATCAACTCACTAATTCCTCTATACAGAGGCAAATGAGTAGCTTAGCCTCACAACACCCTTCAATGCCTTGATTTTTTCCCACCAAATTCAGAGGCCAATGTGATGTCAGGTTTAAATGGCTCAGGTTGAGAAAAGAGGACAGGTGAAACATTGTCTGGTGAATCACAAAAAAGAGAAGATGTTTTATGAGAAACCAGCCAGTAAAACCAGATGCACTTCCACAGCTGGGTAAACTAAGACCCATTTCAGAAATGGAATTTGGCCTTCTTATCTCTGTTCATTAACTCACCCAAACCAAGAGATGAGAATGCATATGAAATTAATGTGCAAACCAGAATTAAGAGCTATTAATATTAATCGATATTTTGAGTAAAAGATTCGTCCATCTAGCAAGTATTTAATGAATTCTGATCATGTGTCTTATATGCTCTGCTTGGTTGCCTTGTTGACTGCTTTACAAAAGTAAAGCCATGACAATTAACCTAAGCTCAGAAATGAAGTTTTCCTTCTTTCTCAATGTGGATTACCCAGATAGTTGCTTCAATACTCTGTTCCATGGCACCTTGCTGATAAAGCTTTAATTATCTTCCATGGCCATATCCAGAAGGGAATGCAAACCAAAGCTATATTTCCCTAGGTGTCCCCCAAGACAGAATCCCCCCCAAACTGGAAAGGAATAAAGTCATCTCACATTAAGAAATCTGCCTTCAGAGGAGCAGGACTGGTGAGAAACCTTTTTACACTTTACAGGGCAGCATTAGACCCATTAATTACCTAATCCTCTGCGCCCTCTTAGCTGTCTTAGAACACCCTTCGATGCCTTCAATTCCCTTATCGTAAAGGCCTCAGAATTCAGGCCACCAGTCCTTTGGTCCCAATTAGGTCCATGTGGGGCATACTGTGCTGCAAATCTCTGCAAGGTATTTACAGTAATTATGAACCTTAATTACAGGGGAGCCCAAGGAGCTTAACACCCATTCCAGTCATACATGGAATTAAACAGAGTTTATAATCTTGGAAGCACAGCAAAGCAAGCTCAGATTATGTGGAGTCAAGAAGCAGGTAGAGAAACAGACATAGAAACAATCGGAGAGGCAAGAATTTCTAAGAAAGAGGGGGTCTTGAGCACAAGAAAGAAAAGGATATCCACTTAGTTTGCACAAATGGGGCAGAGGTGAAAGACCTCTTAAATCCTTCTGTAAGGTCAGAATTGATTTTAGGAAACCATCATGAGCTGCGTTTGCAAGTAAGAGTTAAACAATCTCAGTTGCAGGGAAAATGGAGTTCAAAGCTAAGTCCATGAAAGGACTACACTCAGACATAATTAAACTATCAGATATTTTAAAATAATATTCATTCGTTCATTCATTCATAGAATGTACACAGTGTGCTAACTTCTCTACCAGGTAAGAGTAGCTCACATTTATTGTTCATTTGTAACATGACAGACCCTATTCTAAGGACTTTACATGTATTCATACTTTGATTGTCACAATACATAAGTAATATTATTGTCCCCATTTTATAGATGAGGAACTGAAGCATAGAAAAGTTCAAATATAGTCTCTCAAGAGCACAGCAAGTGTCTGACTCAGATTCTAAATCCAGGCGGTCTGCATCGGAAGCCCACACTAATGAACACTGCATTACTTTGCCTCAACTGGGTATGAAAAGGTAAATGGATCCAATCCAGCCATAAGGGCAGTCCTAGCCTAGGAGATTTGACATATAAATAATTATACACTATGGGTATAGTACAGAGGTTTGGATGACACTGGATCCTATTCCTTCATGTCTAAACAAGGGCATTGCCCCTTCTTTCTTCCACATGATCAACATTTCTCCCTCTACTGCTATTCTCATTAGCATATAAACATACTATAAAGTCTCTCAAAACAAAAAAATATTTTAATCTCCACTTATCCCCTTCTAGCTACTGTCTTTGTTTTCCTGCTTCTCTTTATAAAAGCAAACAAAATTAATCAATCATATACAACCAAGTAAAAACCAACACACTAGTCTTGGAGGAATTATCTTTACGGTCTCACTTTCCACTCCGTCTTAATTCCATTTCAATCAGGTCATTCTCTCTAGTATGCCTAAGACATGGTACTTGGTAAGGTCACCAAAGATTATCATGTTTCCAGTGACCATGGTCAGTGCTCAGGCCCCAACTGCATTTCCTCTGCAGGATTGGATATCACAGAAGACTAGCTCCTTCTTGCAACTCTCTCTTCCTTGACATGCCAGAAACCAAACCCATTTCTTTCCCTCCTACCTCACTGGCCCTTCCAATGTAGTCTTTGCTGGAGTATCCCAGGACTTTGACCTCAGACCTCAACTCTAGTCTTTCGACACTTTTAGTATGTGATCTCAATTTTTCCCATGGTAGAAAACTTAACCACATTTCATCAGCTCTAACACAGATTGTTTCGTCTTTTACACCTCTTGAAAAAGAATCATTCTAAAATAGTATAATCATCTAAGCAGTGTTCTTTATTTAGTCTTCATTGCTTAGACTGTGAGAACTTGGTCACTGTGGTTAGTATTATCTTAATTCAAAAGAAATTTGTGGATCTATGCTACTACAATGTTGGATTTAATGCTGTTTAAAATGAATTAAAAATGAATACTGTGATTTGACATTAAAAGAAAATTATTATTGGGTATGCAGAAAAATATGGAAATAGATCAATATGAAGGAATATGAAATGAAACATTTAAAATTTTTTTTCTTTCAAAGCAACAAGTACTTTATGAATCTTTAGAGAATAAGATACCTTCATGGAAAGCTCTTTTATATTTTGTTACTGAGATGTCTACAAACGGATAAACTACTACACACTTATTAATGTAAGTGGAGGCAGGAGAATTTTTCAAGTGCTTTGGGAAAAATAATCAAAATAATTTAGAGGTGTAACAAATTCATGCATAATACAGGACTATTATTAAGGCATTATGTCATAGTTTAATTGATATTTTTTTTCTTAAGAATACGTATTATATTTGATAGTGACTTAGATTGGTGAAATATGGAACATATTGATTCTCCTTTTTAAAATTCCAAAATAAACCCTGTTCTGTTCTTCAGATATAAACATTTAGCTACCTTGTCTATATCTCCTCTTGGATGTCTAGCAAACATCTTAAAATTATGATCCCCACTGAATAGTTTACACTTCCTATCCCCATTCTCAACCCACTTCCTCCCCACATCAAAAAAATGCATCACCACTTATGAGCTGTACAAGCCAAAAATCCGGTAGTTATCCTTGATTCCTCCCTTCCTTTCACACAACATATCTAACCCACCTGAAAATCCTATCAGGTGTACCTTTACAATATATCTCAAACCCTCCCACTTTATTCCAATTAAACTGTTATCACCTAAGTCTGAACCATCGTTTCCTGCTTCAGATTCTGTCTTCTCACATTGCAGCATCCAAAGTGACCCTAAAATATAATTAAAGTCATAGTGCTCTCTTGTTCAGCCCTCTGAAAAATAAGGTATCTCTGAACAATAGAGAGAAAATAGACTGAGAAAAAGAAATGAACAGGAACTTGGGGACCCGTGGAACTCTAACAATAGCTGTAACATTTCTGTCATCAGAATCCCGAAGGGGGAGGAGACAGTGGGGATGTAAAAAGTAATGATGAAAGAAATAAAGGTTAGTAGTTCCCAATTTTGGCAAAAGATATAAAACAACAGAATCAAGAAGCTGAATGAATCCCCAAAGGGATAAACAGAAAAGAAATCCAAACCCAGATACATCATGGTCAGACTTCTGAAAACCAAAGTCAAGAAAAAAACATATATATTGACAGCAGCAAGACAAAAGGTATGCCTTACCTATGAGGAAAAAGCAGTTTGAGTGATAGTGGATATATCATCAGAAAACATGGAGGTCATAAGGAATTGACATAATATTTTTCAAATGCTGAAAGAAAATAACTGTTAATTCAGAATTTCAGAATTCTATATCTGGTAAAAACAGCTATCCAGAAGAAATAGAAAATCAAAGACATTTTCAGATGAAAGAAAACTGAGATAATTTTTCGCTAGCAGGTCTGCCCTAAGGGAATGAATAAAGAAAGTTCTCTAAATAGTAAGGAAATGATAAAAGAAGACATCCTGGAATATCAGGGAAGAAAGAATGACAGAGGGAATAAAAAGAAAGGTAAATATAATACATTTTTCTTCCCATGGGTTTTTGAAAAAATATGTAAGTTTAAGCAGAAATTTAATAGTCTGAGGTGGTTCTAAATATATGTAGAGGAAATACTTAAGACAATTATGATTAGCAAATATAAAAAGACATGAAGAGAAATAAGATTTCTATACTGTATGCAAATTGGTACAATGACAATACCAGTGAACAGTGATGTCATCTATATAATGGAATAGCTGGGTAATCACCAAAAAGTCTGTACAAGAAATAAAATAAAATGTAGAAAAACTACAGATAGATCAAATGGAATTCTAAAAAACTTGTTCAAATAACACACAAAAGGTAGGAAAAAGAAAAAGAACATAATAGGCATAAAAGGCAAAAGAAAGGAGGAAATAAAACTTTCCTTATTTGGAAATAGGTCGGTCATCTATATAGAACATCTCAGGAAATCTAAAAAAAAAATCTAGAACTAATAATGAGTTTGGCAAGGTTGTAGATAACTATATAATTAGAAATCATTGGTGTAAATCTAATAAAAGATGAATAGGACAGATATTCTGAAAACTACAGAATGCTGATGAAAGAAATCAAGGATTTAAAAAAATGGAGAGGTGTAACATAGTCATGAATCAGAAAACTCAACATAGTAAAGATGTCAATTCTCCCCAAACTGATATACAAGATTAACACAATACTTATCAAAACTCTAGGAGGGTGTTTTATAGATACAGACAAGATTATTCTATAATTTACAAAGAACGTTAAAAAAAAGTGCTAGATAAAACTCCCAAATAGACAAACCGATTTTTGACAAAGTACAAAAGCAATTCAATGGAGAAAAGACAGCTCCCTTAACAAATAAGGCTGGAGAAATCAAGCATAGGCAAAAAAAGAAAGAAAGAAAGAAAGAAAAAAAGAACCTTTACCTAAACCTCACACCTTATACAAAAATTATGTGAAAATGTATCCCAGATTTAAAAGTTAAACATAAAACTATAAAAAAATTTAGAAACATATATAGTAGAAAATATTTGGGATGTAGGGCTGGGCAAGAAGCACTTAGGGTTAATAACAAAGCCTGATCTATAAAATGATAATAATAAACTGTACGTCTTCAAAATTATAAACAGATGACCTTTTTAGGATGACCTTCAGAACAAGTGATAGTATCAAAAATAAAGAGGGTCATAAAATAATGATTAAGGGATCAATTCATCAAGAGATATAACAGCTCTAAAACATGCATCAATGGTGGAATCTCAAAAACATGAAGCAAAATGGACAGAAATGAGAGAAAATATAGACAAAACCAAAATTATAGCTGAAGAGTTGATAGAACTAGTAGACCAAAAATCAATAGGAATATAGAAGACATAAACAGTACTATCAACCAAATTGACTTAATTGACATTTGCACAATATTCCATTCAGCAAGCATACAGTACACAATTTTTCCATGTGCACATAATCTCCAAGACACAGCACATATTAAGCCATCGAAAACTATCAATATATTTTAAAATACTGATATCATACCAAGTTTGTTCTATTATTATACCAAATCAAATTAGCTATGATTTAAATAAAACAATATGGACAATACCCAAGTATTTACAAATTAAATAACACAATTCTAAATAACCAATAGGTCAAAGGATAAATCGTAAATATTTCTAGAAAAATTTTGAACTAAATGAAAATGAAAATGCAATGATTATAAAATTCAAGCTATAGAAGTGCTTGAGAGAAATTTATAGCTTTATTTGCTTATATTAAAAAGAACCATTTAAAATCAATGACTTATACTTCTACCTTAAAATTCCAGAAAAAGAAGAGTGAATTAAACTCAAAGTAAATAGAATAATGGGGATAATAAAAATCAGACCAGAAGTGATAAAATGAAAATAATAATTTATGAAACCAAAAGCAGTGTCTTTGAAAATAGTAAAATTAATGAACATCTATAGATTGATTAAAAAAAAGATAACACAAATTACCAATATGAGGAATGAAAGAGGGGACACCACTACAGATCCTACAGATATTAAGAAAATATTATGAACTTTATACCAATAAGTTAAACAAACCAGATCAGACTTACAAAACCTTAAAGACAAAAATTGCTAAGATTGATTCAATAGGAAATAGAACATCAGATTAGCCATTTATATGTTTTTTAATTGACATTTCAATTTTAAAATTTCCACAAAGAAAACTGCTATCCCAGTTGGATGTACTGGTGAATTCTCTCAAACATATAAAGGAGAAATGACACCAGTAAATAAACCTTCTCTTTTAGAAAGTAAAGAAAGGAGCACTTAATTCATTTTATGAGTCCTATATTACTGTTACAAAACCAGGAAAAAAAATTGCATGAAAGAAATTCCAGATAGACATCTCTGATGAACATAGATATAAAAATTCTAAATGAAATTTATAAAATTGAATCCAACAATATATACAAAGGCTGATGCCTGTCAATTAATTTAATCCTAAGAATGCTAGGATTTTTACTATTCCAAAAGCTATAATGTAATCAGTCTTATTAACAGATTAAAGGAAAAAAAAGACAATCATCTTAATAGATGCAGAAAAAACATTTGTCATCATCTAATATGCATTCATCATAAAAATTTTCTTTCATTAAAATTTCATTTTCATTGAACTAAGAATAGATAGAAACTTCCATAAGCTAATAAAGGTCATTGCAAAAAACTTAACAGCTAACCTCACACTGAATAGTAAAATACTGCATGCTTGCCTTTCTAGGATTAGGAACAAAGTAAAAATGTCTACTGTCACCACATTTTTTTATCTTTGTAGTGGATCAATAAGAGACGAGAGCATTAATAAATGGCATACTGATTGGAAAAAAAAGTCATTTGTAGATGACAGTATACATACATGATCCATTCATATGAAATTCTAGAAAAGATAAAATAGAGACAGAATGAAAGATTTCCTTCAGCTGGGATAGGGCAGATGGACTGGGAAAATGAAAATGTTTTATGTGTTGAGTGTCTTGAGTGTTACATGGATATATACATTTGTCAAAATTCACTGAACTACACTTTTAAAATGGATGCCTTTGTAAATTATATCTCACTTAATTAGAAAAAAACCTATGTCCTTAAATACCATCAAGAAACAAATAAAAGTAAAAATTATAAAAGATATTCTGCAATAACAACCAAAAACAAATAACCTAAAACTAAATCTTTCAAAATATGTGGAATATACCAAGACATATAATGGAGAAAGTTAATTATTGAATAACATAAAAATATAAATAAGTGAGTATATATAGTGTATCTGTGAGTAAGAATGTTCAATTACATGAAGATGAAAATTCTCTCTAAAAGAAAATAAAATTTCAAGGCAAGTCTATCAAATATTAAAGAGAGGTTTTCATGCAAGTTAAGTTGATTAATGCTAAAATTGATATGGCAGATGAAAGGCCAAGGATATCTAGGAAGATTAAAATATGAAGGCTCACTGCATGTGTTGCCAGTGCTCATTGAAAAATTTATTAAGACAGTGAGATACTGCTACAGGAATAGTCAAAAGACCCATGAAACAGTAAACTTAGAAACAAACTCTTCCTAATATGGGTAAAGCATATTACAGAGTAGCCTTTTAAATTAGTGGAGCAAGTATAGTCTAATTAACAGATATTATGGTCACTGAATAAGTTGAAAATATCTAGATATAGCTACATGTATGTATTTTACACACGTATATAAAATAATAGAATGATATCTCTATCCATACCTTTCAGAAAAAGCAGAACAAAACAATTCCAGATATATTTAAAACCTAAATATGAAAAACAAATTTATTTTCAGAAGAGAATATAGGAACATATCTTTACAAACTTGATGTAGTAAAGGGACTCCTAAACAAGACACACACAATAAATCATAAAGGAAAAGACTGACAACTTTGACCCCATTAAAATTAAGATCTGTACAACTAAAAATACCATAAAATAAATGAAAAGATAAGTATTTGTAATACATATGAAGATTAGTGACCAGAATAATAACCACTCCTTTAAAAAATAAAATAAAGATCATCCAAAAAAAAGAAGGAAAAAATACTTGAACAGGAAATTCATAAATGTGGAAACAAATCACCAGTAAGCATCTAAAAATCAGTTCAGCTTCATTTAAGAAAATATGAATTAGAACCACAAGGTATAAATTAAAGCCATCATGTGGAGAAATATGAATTATCATTCAATGCTCATGAATATAGAAACTGGCACTTTTGAAGACAATTCCGCACAATCTTCTATAATGACGGATGGGAATACTTTATAACCCAGTGACTCCACTCCTAGTGAATTTCTTTCATTATGTGCTCAAGAAAGCTTATTGCAGCATTATTTTTAGCAGAGAAAAATTAAAGACAATTTAAATATCATCAACAAAGGAGGAATTAACTATAGCATAGTCATACAATGGAATTCTACTCAGATAATAAACTCAACTTAGCTATAACGACATGAATTAAAAATATGTTAAATAAAAAACAAGTTGCTTACAAATACATACAGTTTATATAGAAACTGAACATACAAGTGCAATTTACATACATTTAAAAATACACAAAGCAATAATAATATTGTAAACTTATAGGTAGATTTATTGTAGATAAATTAGCGTGTAGTAAAAGTACGAAAACATGCTAATGATATGCCACCGACTCCAGAATAATGATTGGCCATTGTGAGAGGGAAGGCAGAGAGATTGATGGAGGTACACCTCTAATTACATTGTAACTTTAAATTTTTGAACAACAACAACAAAAAAACATAGAAAGAAAATATGTTAAGGTGTTAACATTAAATGAATTTTGATGTTAGGTTTGTTAGGTTTCTTACATTATTTTTAATATTCTTTGTTCATTCCAAATTTTTACTTAATTACAATAACAAAATTCCAACCCAAAGAGGTCCTTCAAATACCTACACAGCCTGCTTTGGATAGAATTTTGCCTAGACGATAAAGGAGTGTTTTACGGTTTTCAGTGAATTGAGGGTTGCTTTTTGCCCTAGAATTGTGTTAGGGGTCATGGCCACTCTTGATCTGTTGCTTGTTTCTATTCCCTAAACCTGCCTTGGCTTCTCTAGCTTTGCCCACACTTCTGTACACACTCCCTGCATTCAATTCTTTTCAGATGAACCATCTGCGTGCAATTTTGTTTCCTTACTGTGACCTCACTTGCTTTCTCTGTGAGGATATTGGCCGCTGAAGCCCTGATATTTTCATTTATTTTACAGAACACAGGGATGAATGACTGGAAGCCCCTGCCTGGGAAGGCCAAGCCTCTCCTCCTCCTGCTTATCTGACTGGGAAGAGTCCTTTCTCATGTCCGTATAAAGCTAGAGGAGAGTAGCAAGTCAGAGTGGACTCTCCAGCCAGTCTGTCTCCCTGTGGCTGATTTTAAGTGAGATGGGAAAATTACCTAACCACTCTGTTACGTGGACTACGGGCTCATTAATACTTACCTCCCTGGGTATTGTGAAGATTAAATGAAACAATGCATGTGCAAAGTGCTCGGAATAGCCAAGTATAAACATTGCACTAAACACTATCGATAAAGTCTAACATCAAGGACAGGCTACGTCCAGATAGGTCCTGTGGCTCGTAGCCTCTCTCTTCTCTCGTCTCTCTCTAGCTTCCTTTGTCTCTGAGCAGCTTGATTGTCTGCTTTCTTTACACAGAGCCTAAAGGAACCAGAAATGGAATAATAACAACACCCAAGTTAGAAAGCATTACCCTCCCATCTCTCTTCTAAATGTCGACAGATTCCATCCTTATATTACAATCCCAATTAAAGGGAAATTCCCCACCAAGCCATAAACCTAAAATGAAAAAAACCCTATAGGGATGAATAAGCCTCTTCCGTGAACAAACCTGCCATTTATCCTTTTTTTTGTCACTGCTTCTGTGCGCTCAAATCCCTGCTGAACCAGTCCTGCAAGCTGATGAAGAAGTGAAGTTACAGGCATCCATCGATGGGTCTGTCAAGATGTTACTAGTAACGAGTCTCCCATGGATTTGATTATTATTGGGTATTAATTATTAATGGTATTTCCTGCAGGAGGCCTGTGTGGGCTTCTTCCCCCCACCTTCCCCCCCACCGCCACAACCCGTATTTTGAACTGGAATTAAAGAATTAACCAAAATCTCCTCCATAGGAGTAGGAGGGGGAAAATGAAGAAACAGAGGACTTCCTCCCTAGTTTTTCACCACGGGCACCACTTGATATTCTGGGGCTGTTCTCCTAGTTCAGTGTGGGTGAGGCAGACCTGCACGCAGTTTCCTTGGCGTCCTCCAGCTGCAAGCCCTCTCCCCAAACCACAAAGGAGAAACAAAGCGCCTTTGTGCTGCACCCCGTCCTCCCCACCCTCAAGATCCTGCTCTAACCTTGTTTGCTTTGGCAATTAATCGCCTCTGATGGTTATGTTAATTTTTATGGCTTCCTAATGATCAGAAATATTTGGCAGATGAACATCATTTAACTCTCCTCTCCCTGGCGGGGAAAGAGACAGGGAGGGGGCTGAACGGTGAGAAACAGCTGGAAAAGGCAGGAGTGGAAATTCGAATTCTGCCCCAAACCTGTGGATGGGGCAGTGAGAGAGGGACACCCAGGAAAGGCTGCAGAAATTAAAACCAAATTTAAAAAATCGTCATAAGGCTGAAAGAGCAGAAACAGAGCCCCACCCCCAACCGCGTGTGGTTTTATCCTTTATTCACTGCTGACAGTCCTTATGCTGCTTCCTAGCAATGTTTTAAAGATGGCTACACCTGTCAGGGTGTCTGGGAGGTAAACACAGAGCAGATGTTGAGATTTGTGCCATGGAAGGGAGAAATTCATCTTGCCTAGCATCCCACAGAAACTGGCATGTTCCTGAGCATCCTGAAGGGGCCCCTCCTCCATCGCCATACTCCCCTTCTCCACAAGGCAGTGGTCCCTATATGGTGCCGCAGAAGGAGTGATGGAATTTAATTTTACTGGCGTTCAGTCAAAACAGAATAATGTGTTTAATATCCCTGCAGTGTAAGTGAAAGGGAGAGATTCAGGAGCTCGTTGGAGGCGAGGGATTCCAAGCAGTTCTTTGCTGTCCCCTGGTCTATAGAAACATAGAAATCGCAGTGGAATATGTAGATAAACCCAGGTTAAGGTCTCCACGGCTCCCCCAGTTTGCTGCTTTAAGGTTAAGCCTCTCTGACAAAGGCATGGGACTCAGGGAGCGAATAACTGAATTCATACAGAGGTGGTCAGGAGCCCTGAACTGAACCGCAGAGGAGGGTGGTTTGGCCACAGTGTCAAGGAGGGAATGAATACTCCTGGTCGGCAGATGTATTACACAGGGGAAAGCCTCACAAAGCAAGTCACTGGGACCTCCACCTCAAGTTTCCTTCAAAACCCAGTTGATTATAAAATCCAGTTATAACTGGATGGTATAATAGGATGGTAGAATTGTAGGTAATCACTTTTTTCTCATGCAGTTATGTCATTTTTATAATGAAGGATGTGTGAGTGAGTGAGTGTGTGTGTGTGTGTGTGTGTGTGTGTGTGTGTGTGTGTGTCTGTGTGTGTTGATTCTCTACCTTTGGTGAACTTCAGAACCACTTAGGGAATCTGTTATAGATGTGGATGCCTGGGCCCCATTTTAGGCCTCCTGAAATAAGAAAGAAGATAAAATAAAAGCAAAGTAAAATAAAATAACATGTAGAAACCCATTCCTCCCCTAACCTACCTCAGATCTGTTGACATGATGTGGGGTTGTCCAGCAAGGTGTCCTCTGTGGTCTGCCCTATATTCATGTCATCCCAAGCTCTTTCCAAGAAAACACTGCTTTCTGTATAATTTTCCCAGAGAACGTTTTGCAGTCATGCATATATCTGATTCTTTCCCATAAAAAATAAAATGTTTAAACTCCGTACTTTTTCCCTCCCTTGGATGTGATTTTCGATATCTAAATAACAAAGCCCAATGTCTGCAGAGTCCCAACTTGTTCCTGTCCATTTCTCATACACATATACATACACACACTTGTACATTCACAACCTCAAAGATAAGTCCACACACAGAAACACACACACACACACACACACACACAGTTCCCTTACTGCTATGTAAATTCAGTTAACGTAGTACAAAAAAGAAATCTACAGTTGATCAAATTTGTGGCTGGTTGAATGAAACATTTGGGAGGATTAAAAAGGAACCTTTATTTAGTATGTATCAGTTTTAATTAAGAGAGTTGAATCAGTTAATACTGACGGTGTTAGTTCAGATGCAAAGAAGCATCCTTCTTACTGTAGCTCTCTGGTAACACAGTCCAGTCGCATAATATATATTTTTTTCTTAATTTCCATGAGTCCAGTTACTATTGGTAAATGTATCAAATTTAAAAAAGAGAGACACTGTCTTTTGCTGCCTTAGCACAGTTGATTGTACACACACACACACACACACACACACACACACACACACACACACGACTATACATCAATTAGAGCTCTGAAGATTGCTACTGCATTTGCATAAGAATGTGGTGATCCATGATAGCATGTTTTTAAAAGACACTGTCAATAGGATTGAATATGCTTCCCCCACCACTAGCTAACTGCACAGTGCTGTAAGAAAAATGCCAAGATACTCGATTTTGTTTTTATTTCACAGTAGCTATTGATGCAAAGGAAGCGCTCATTTCTTCTACCTTCTGTCTGTGCCACTAAATGACTGATGTTCCATTGAGTCAGCTGGCTTTTCTGCCAGGGCTGGCAGCTGTCCACTCTCTGGACCTGGATTGACTCCCAGAGCTGGGGCACAGGGTTCCACAACTAATCAGCTGTCAGCTTCCTCAAGGAGGGACCACCCATTTGTTTGCCTCTGTGTAAGACAAGTTCTTTGAACTTGCATGTTGCCCATTTTCCCAGCCAAAACCTTTCTAGATAGATGGCACATATTAATAACAATAACACCTTACACTGACTAACCCTTTCCACTTCCAAGAGCACTTGAATATCCATTATCTCATTTCATCTATGACTGTGGTTTGCAATGCACCATCGGTCTTTGCAGCTCACTAATTCTGTGATGTGCTGTGACCTACCTAGCCTTGGGATCCTCATAACTTCTCACAGACCCCAACTCAAGACCCTCAGTGACTGAAAATGCTTCCTTTTATCTATCTTCTATCCAGCCAAAATAAGTTTCTGTTCAGTCTAGTCTGAAAACAGTGTCAGCCCACTGTTTCAAAGGTTTGTCTAGCACTCTGACCCTGTGATTTTCCAATATTCAGAACGGGGTCCACTTAATCCTACCTGTAGTTTTAGCCATATAAAAAACTGAGAAAAATCTGTCCCCGGTCAGTACTGAATACGAGGTTCATGCCCTCCCCGTTACTGAGCACTTACACCGTGCTTGGTGCTTAACTTTATTATTTCATTTAATATGTGCGACACTTCTTCGGCGGGGGTAGCCGACTTCATTTTAGAGGAATGGGGACTAAGTTCCAAGGCCACATCCCTGTTAAGTAGAGAAACCAGGGTTTGAGCCTAGTTCCGAATCTGAAATCTGAAATCACTGCTCTTCTCTTAAATCCCTGGTCGCCTCTTTTTACTAGGAGCCGCTTAGGAGGACAGAAACACGTGTTCCAATCCAAGCATCCCAAGGAAACCAATACTCCTTGGGCTAATGGTAGCCCTATCCTACTTTCGCCCTCCCAGGCCCATACGCCATGCCATGCATGTCTCTCCCCTACTGCACTGCAGACTCTATGAGCAGCTGCAACTTCTTACTCATTCTAGTATCTCCAGCATCTGCAGAGTTCCTGGAACAAAGCAACTACTCAATAAACGTTTAGTGAATAAATGAGCAAATACGTAAATATATACACACCAAGCCTGTGAAGGGTGAAATTTTGAGATTCTGCCTTAAAAAGCAGATGTTCACTTATTTAGGACCAGCTGGATCCTACATTCCCCAAGCTTGGCACCCCTCAACCTCACCAACTATGCCTTCTCAGCCTCCCTGGTCCTGCAACAATCTTACTACTCTGTGCAGAGACTCAAAACTGGCGAACTCTGCAAGCGACGAGAGGCTGTTCCCTCTTCTTTGTGGCCTCGGCAGCAGGATGCCCCTGGAGCACACTTAGCAGACCCCTAGCAGCTGCCTCTGAAATTCCTGAGTTTCCAAAGCCTGTGACAGCTTTCTCTGACCCATGGCAGCCCAGTCTTGTGATAAATCATCAGTGTTCCTTCAACTACTTATGGTTACAAAGAAAGTTTTTCCCCCACTTGTCATACTCTGATGCTTATGGAAAATAAATAATCCCACACTTGGATGTCATGGCAATGTCAAATTCACATCGAATCTCCTAGATTCCTTCTCTCAAGTTCTGCACTTCTCTCCTCACCAGCTTGTAATGGTGTGTAGACTGATGCTAGCGCACACACCGTACTTGGATGAACACCAACATAAATCACCAAATTCTGATTTTTCCCTTTAGAGCAACAGTGTCCAATAGACATAGAATACAAGCCGCGTAGTTAATTTTAATTTTTCTAGTTGCTGCCTTAATAAAAGTAAAAAGATTATTATATTTGATCCAACCTACCCAAAATATTAGCAGTCTGCTACACAACTAATATGAAAATAGAAGACATTTTACATTCTTTCTGTGTGTATGTGTGAAGCCTTTGAAATCTGGTGCGGACTGCATACTTACAGCAAATCTCCATTTGGACCAGCCACACCACATGTGCCCAATAGCCATATGGTGCTGTGACTGCTTAAAAGGACAGTGCAGGTCTACAGCCTTCACTGCTACAACACTAACTGGGTCTCCAGGCCCACAAACTCCTCTGGGATTTTACTGTTGCTCTACACAAAGTCTCTCAGTTATCTCCAGGCTTCAGAAATTTCCCCCACTCACCGTGATTCCTGCATTCAGTTTCAGGCAATGTTGCAGAACTAAACATATAGTTCTAGTCAAAGAAGGGACAGAAAAGATAAAAGGCAACAACTTGTAATAAGAAAGATATTCTCACACAAAGGAGATCCAGATGGTAATTCAGCAGACCATTTTGAGCTTCTATAAGGTGTTAGGCACAGGTGCTACGTAGACAATCAACCAGAATCTATAACACACTGTGCCTTTTTATTTTGTACAGTTGAAAGCATCTCATTTGTATATTCTAAAGATCATAGGGCCCTTTCTAGCATAGAAGAGAAAAGATCCTTAGATCTATGGGTTGCCTTCAGGTCAACTCTGAGTCAGTATTGCTCCTGGTCTTACTTTGAATTCCTAGGTCTACACTGACTAAATCCCATTCTCTTTTCACAGTAATATAATGTGGAAATTATATACCTGGAGTATGGACTGTTGCTCTTGAACCTGTCTTTAAGTTATTGCTACTAAACCATCTAGATGTTGATCTTTTGTCTTTTCGAGACCTCTGTTTTACTGTCCTTGTTTCTCCTGAAGACCATCCTGAGTCATTGTGGACTTTGGCTGAGGACAAGTGCAACCGACCCATCTTCTGTCCTGTAGAATAATTTCCAGGTTTTATTTCATCTGTTGGGCCTAACTTGGAATCCATTCCTTAGTCCAATCTTCATTTGACCTTGTGGCTTTGCCTTACATGTACAATATGTACATAGGTTGAGCCCGTTTTGCATTGCCTTAATCCCCAGTCGTGACAGTTATTATCATTAAAAAAAAAATCTCAAGTCCACACAACTCTAACATGGGTAGAATGACTTAGTGACTGGTATTTAGACTCAAAGGCCATGTTATTTGTTTTAAAAATCAATTAGCTAAAGAAAGATACCTTTGCTCCAAGTTCCTTTCCCATCTGCAGCATAGAAGCAGTGGCTGGTAAGCATCTGGGTGTCCTCGAGACATACTGAGCATTTCATTCATCTTACATGACATTTGCATATTGCAAATATCATACTTTATGCACATGCCTTCCAGGCTAGTACAGAGACTATGATTGCTGCCTAATCCTCACATAAATCAATGCACCAGGGATAGATTTCCCCCTTCTAAACATGGGGAAAATCAAGGGTTGTTCTGCCTTTAGACTTTTCCTGGAACCGTCTCATTTTCTTCACATCCCAAATAGATTCAGTGCCTTCATTTTCCCTTCTTTTCCTGTAGCTATTAAAATTCTATTAGCCATTTGTGAATATTATTTTACACCATCTGCATTTTCTCTAGCTGTGATAATGACCACTGCAATAATCTGTATGCATTTTCTGTGCAGGATTTGTGTGTGTGTGTGTGTATGTGGAAGAGCAAAACCTTTCCTTTGTGTGCCCATATATCCAAATAGAAAGATGGTGTGTTTGTCAATCTGTTTCTTCTCCAAACGTTCTTTTATTTGCCGAGGAGACAGAAAAAAAAGATGTTGAAAGAGAGAAGGCAAAAATACTTGATCTCAAATGACAGATGCAGGTTTGTTTTTTCTCAGGTCTTGGTTTGCTGCCTTGTAATCACAGTCGACCTTGTAACTACCCTTAGGTACTGTTTTTCATTTTGGATCTGATGGCCTTTGGGATATTTTCCCCATAACACTACCACTGAAAATATTTCCTCCCCTCTGGGTCTCAGTTAGCAGAATAACGCATGTAACCAGCCCCCTCCCTTCTTTCTTACTCAAGAATGACTCTTGGTCTTTGGGTGTTGCTCTGGCCGATGAGTGTTTCCCAGCCTTGGGAGAACCCCCTATGAAACCGGTGAAACCAAATTAAGTCAAGGGAAAGGGTAGGCTGGGAGAAACCACTATTTTATTGTTCACCACTTGCTCGAATTTTACACAGATTTGTGAAATGATAAACCCATCAGTATTTTGATAAATAACCAGGCCCTGCTCATCTGTCTCCTCTGGCCAAGCTCACTCTTTGCCGCCATGGCATGCTCTCTACTTCCCAAATGCCCCTTCCGGGAGGGACTCCATTGGCACATCCTTGGTGACTGGCAGACACCAGACCAATTGCATACCAGGAATGGAGGGGAGGAGAGAATGGCCGTTTCTCTCCATCCCTTGCCCCAGATCTATGGGAGGCTCTGCCGTGATAAACACCTATTGATATGTAAATGAATTAAGCCTAGGCAGGAGACTCTGGAAAATTCTGCAATTTACCCCACTTTGGGGAAGATGTAGGCTATGGCGGAAAGCCAGGGAAATCATCCCATAGTCTATCATACTGGGAGTCATCTGCCTGTCAGATGTTAACTGGGAAGCTGAACCTGCCCATTTTTGAGTATCACTTTAACCCCAAAATTCAAATATGTTGGACTGCAATTAGGGTTTAAGCTGACCTATTTATAAAGTGTTTAAATAACTGTCCCAAGGAAGTTGAGTCAGAGGATTGCCATTTGCAACTTGATTCAGCTGACCAGTTGCCTCCTGCCACACAAGGAGCCTCAGAGCCACGTCACAGTCCAGGCCTTTGATAGCCCTCCCAGGTACATGAGGCCTTTGTCTCAAACTGCTGACTTCACCCAGTGCTACTTGCCTTCTTCTAATAAGATGCTTTAGCAGGCTTTCCTAATATTTGCTGGCTACAGGTTTCAGCTGGATATTAGTGGTGGGAGCTAGGATAATTTTCTTCCAGGTTTCCTCTTGGTATCAAAACAAGAAGTGACTGAGCTTCAATCTCACAGGTTATGTGAGGAATATGGTGTTTCTTTCCACCTAAATTTGGTCTTCCACAAGAAATAGCTATGGCTAGATGTCACCAGAATAATGCAAAAGCAGATAGTCTCAGCACCATGAATGTAAATTTTCCTCTAAAACTTCTAATTCTAATGTCTCATAAGATGCATATGCTGCTTCTATTGAGATTTGTAAAATTATAAACCCATCGGTATTTTGCTGAAGTGGCATACTGCCTCTTCCTTAGGCTTATTGTCATTTCATATGGTCCCCACATTAGCTAAGAATGCCTCTGCCTAAGCGTCTTGTGGTGGGTGGGGACATCCCGTATAGCTGTTCTCTGACCTTCACATTTCACCCCTGCGTTAAGGTGAGGGTGGAGGACATGCTGCCAGTTAATCCTGACACCACCTTGTTGGTAATAACTGTAAAGATGAAAGTGGAGGCTGAGAAGAGAGAAAGGAGATACAATGCAATTTTTTAAAAAAGTAATAATTTTACAGTGCTTTATGGCACAAAAAGAAAGTAGAGTCTAATCATATCAGAACCTTGAGGGTGCACTCCCACTTGGTAGAAAGCAGGAGGTTGTCTACAACTGTGGAGAAGTTGCCACCAGATCCTAGTGTTTTGGTGGGTCCTAATATACTCCAACACAGTGTTGTGTCCTGAGGTGGACAAGCCATATATATTCCTGTTTCCTGGGAGGAGCGTGGGAGTAAAGAAGAGCCTTTAAAGAAGGCATGCATGGAAAGCCTACTTTCACTATGCTCAACAAGGTAGCTCAAGTGTCCCAAAGCTTTCTCTAGAGAGAGAACCAACATAGTTGATGACTCCTAATTTTTGACTATTTCTTGGAGTTAGGAACTAGTGATGGTCAAGTGGTTTATTCTTTGGCTTAAGCAAAGGAAAAATTATACTGCACACAGGCCTGGGAAGAGGAGAGGCAAACGAGGCACCCAGGGTGCAGAAGTTAAGGAGACCACCCAAAAGTGAGTCAACTGTAATGAATGGCTTCTTACATTTGCTCCCTGGGTGCCTCACTTAACTTCACCTTCGTAAGAACCCTGCTTTCGAATATGGAAGCAAAACTTCCCTATGGGACAGGGAAGCCTGTCGGCACAGATAGAATAAATGGCTAGCCTGTCTATGCCTTATGTACTCAATCACTGGATTTGCCAATTAGGCTTCAGACCCCTCTTTTTAAAACAGGAAAATTGCTGATTTCTTATGTTGATATTAATATTATACTACTTTGAGGTTGTAAGGCTGGTTATGTACTTTCTTCCATGTAAAGAGACCATTGAGCCCTTGACAAAAGGATCGGAAGAGGAAATGAACGTTTATGGAACACTTACTAAGGCAGGTAATGTTGGCTGCCCAACCTAGTATTATTTATTCCCTATTCCCTTTGTTCTTTGCCAACCATAAAGGCTGAAAGAATCAAATGCTTTCCTAGCCTCCTTAGCAGCTAATGGTTACAGTGAAACAGTCTAGCCAAGGGGGTTACAACAGCAATTCATTTAAGTCCCTGACTAGGACTTCCTGACATGGGGCTGCCAGATTTAGCAGATAAAATACAGGATGTCTAGTTAAATTTGAATTTCAGATAAATCATGAATATTTAGCATAAGTATGTCTCAAATATTCTTTAGGAAACACTTACCCTAAGAATGTTTCATGGTTTATCTGAAATTCCAGCTTAGCTGTGCTTCCTATATTTTATCGGCAACCTTATCCATGCATATATTTTTGCTTTGTATGTACCTCACATTGTCCCCTCCCCTGTCTTCCTGTCTTAAATAAGGACCATGATGGTCAAAGTAATCACAGAAATACTGATTTAGAATTCAGACACCGTGAAGACTCTCATTAAATGTAAAGAACATGCAAACTCTGGACTACTTTCTTTGTGACAAAAATAAACTCTATATATGTTTAAGTCATTGTTAGAGTAAGTCTCCTGTGGCTAGGACACAAAAGAATTCTTAATTGACATACCTAATCTGTGTCGAAGATCAAATAGTTTTTCTTATCTCATTTAACTATTATAATTACTCAGTGAAATGCATGTTTGTGTCTATTTTTCAGATGAGAAAACGGAAATTAAGAGAGCGTAAGTACCTTGTCAGTGCCTCATAATAATAATGATAATGATTAATGTTGATTCAGACACAGGTGTAAGGAAGCGTTGACATAGTGTCTGTAGTGTTTGTACAAATGAGTATACACTCATTTAGTCTTCCCAGCTACTGCTGAGAAAATACTATCATTATTGTCCATTTTATAGATAAGAAAACTGACACAAAGAGAGAGAGAGAAATTTATACATACAACAGAACTGGCTTTGAGTACATGCAACGGGGTTTTAGATCTCATGCTACTGACTAGTGGGATCCTGGCCAGCCTGCAATAGAGCCGACAGTCACCCTAAGCCTCTGATGCTAAAACCAGGGCTCTTTTCACTGTGTCGGCTGGTAAACTAAGGAATGCTGGACTGGACCAACCCTTCTCTCACTAACCCTGATAACTGCACCTTTTTTATCCTCCCTCATAAGTTCAAACTTGTATAAATAGGTTCAATCTGGCCTAAAATTTGGCATTAGGCAGGGGGCAGGAGGCATCTCCTCTCAGTTGCTCATGGAGGTGGCATCAGTGATTTTCTGGTGTTCCAGGAACGCGGTCTTCGGGTTCTCCCTGTTCTTAAGAAAGTGGGCTCATTTTCTATACCACCAAACTGCTTGGTGAGGCCAGTGTCCAGAGACAGCGGCTCACCGTTCCCTCTGTTCTCCTACTCCCCACCAGTGTAGGTTTACAGCCTGCTTGGAGCTTTATGATATGCCTCCCCCATCTTTACTGAGAGAAATACACTTTTTTTCCAACCTACTTATTTTTTTCTTTTGTGCCTCAAATTAATCCCCAATCTGGAGAACCTACTTTCCAGACTCCCATCTCTGTCTGACTTGCCAAAGATCACAGATTTCTCACTTTGCTCCTAGAGTGGCCTCCAGCCTTCCCTGACTTCTGGGTCTACTTGGGCTTCTGGTCCCAGGTAACTTATCTTGGCCTCTCCTCCCTGTAGTCAGATTCCTCTCACCACAAGCAGATACTCACTACCCAGTTTTGTCTTATCCTAATCTTGGATAGAGTGTAGGTTTGACTTAATGCCCTCTGTCAGCCCAAGAATGAACACATTCATTTTAGGGGTATACTGATAGGTTGTTTTTTTCTAAAATAATCCCCCAAGGCAAGGAGGTGGAGGGTGGGCATTCCACAAACGAAATGAGATAGCTGCTTATGCAGCCTTGTTTCCTGGGTCACGAATCATTGAAATAACAGCTGACCTCAGTGTCTTGGAATAGAAAGAATCACTGTTTCCTTGCAGAAACGATCACATTTAATCTGCCATTTCTAAGAGGAAAGGAATGTTCAGAGTGACAGGAATTAAAGTTCCTTAACCTCATCTGTTTAAAATCATATCAAGCCATTTACATATTCGGGGTGTGTTCAATTCCTCTCTGAGGTCATCGCCCCTTATCGCTTTCTCTGCTCTCTGTAGATGGAAGTTGATGGTCTTCCTTCTCATAATCAGGTGTGTGGCACTCAAGTGTGGGTAGAAGGGCCTGGTGGTAGGAAACCATTATCTCCACTGTTCTTAAACTACTCTCTCTGGGTGCCCCTGTTTGTGAATATATAGAACCAAGCAATAAGCAAGTCAAATCAAAACCTTGGCCTTTAGAAAATGCTCTCTTGATCTGATCTCGTTTCCCAGCAAAGCAATTGGTGGTACCATTTTGAAGTAAATGAGGTTTGATTGCAGAGAGATTTGCCTTTGGAACATCTTTACCTGGGCATTATTTTTCCTTACTTGAATGTTTAAAGGTTGACTTCCCTGGTTGTCTCTAAACTCCTTCATCTAATCATGAACTTTTCTTATTCAAAGTGCTATCCCTGTGGATTTAAGCCTAAGCATGAGGCACCTGAGATGGTTGTATACTTTCTGAAATGCTTAGCTTTCACAGAGAACAATCCGTCTTCTAGAAGAGTCAGGTATTCCAAATGTTCCCTTTTGTCATAAAGCACTCAAATAAGATTTTTACTCTAAAGAAAATCATTATTCTTTTTAGATTGTCACCAATAAGGGGGTAAAGCTTACTAATTTTTAATTTCTTTAGCATTTTCTCTCTAAATGAGGAACAGATTGCAGAAGGAAGAAATTAGACAATCATAGTTGGTTTCTAGCTGCTTTGTTAGCACAATCTATTCCTCAGATTTTATGAGATCTGGCTTACAGAGCACGGGTTGATAAATGATTCAATATTTAACCATGATTTACCTGTACCATGTGGAAGAAAATTATGCTGATGGAACTGAAATCACCGGAACAGAGATTTTTACCTCCCACAGAATGTGTCAACATAGTGTTGGGTGTGAATCACTCACTTGGGACATAAAATGTTCTTCTTTTTAGGCTCCCGGATGATATCTCAATATAAATGGCTAATGGAAGTAAACAAAATGAGCCCAGTGCACTGACTGGTGACAGGCAGTAATAAAGATCAGCAGTGAGGGATGGAAGGGCTCCCCCGCCGTCTCTAGATGTCACAGAAGTAGTTTTAAAACTCGGTGGGTGGTATAAGCCGGGAAAATAGAGGAACATTCAGACCACATGGAAATCGATATAACTTCCTGCAAGGAAAGATGAGAAGCAGCTTTGCCTCGTTAAGGGAAATGACTCACCAAGGGAGTATGATACCTGGGCTTCTCCTTGAAGTCTCACTATCTATATATTTATTTTAAAATTTACTTCATCTAAATTGATGAGATCCAATGTGTTACAATCTAGGAGATTTTAGTCAGAGACTATACTTGTACAGACATCGGGAAACCCGTAACAATGAAGAGTTGACTCACATTAGCACACAGAGTCAACAGAATAATACAATATTTACATCACTCTATGCCATATGCTAAAGAGTACACTAGCACAACTAAGAATGATAAGAGTTTTACATTCAAGATGAGAAAGGTGGTAGCTAGCGCATCTTCTGGGGAAAAGTTTTCTCCTGCTAGACAATAAACTACATGTGGAGGATGAGCTATGCTTAGATCACTAGAGTACCTGTTGCCCCTTGTGCCACTGCAGGCCCAAGTCAATTTTAAATAATTTTATTTTGGCCTGGTTTCTTGGAGAACAGAAAACTTCAGAAGCAGTATAAACTTTGGAAGAGAGGTAACTTGATGGGAAAAATGGTAGACTGGGAAGTGAGAGCCGATCTTACTGCAAGAGAAGCCGAGAAGGTGGTCTAGGGGTCCAATTTCCAGCCTCATTATATTAATCCTCAAACCTGGAAAGCCTGCCTGGGCCACTATTCTGACTTAAGGCCAGGCTACTATCCTGTGTCTTATTAACCTGATACGTCTATGGCCAAAAGCAAAATCTGGGTTTCTTTGCTTTATCTCTGTTTTTATAAATTCCCATCAAGTTAACCAGATTTGTAGTCACAGCCAATAAATACACCATCCACTGGCCTTTCTCAAGGCCCAAGGCATTTCACTTGTGTCCAGGCCAAGAATTAAAATGAGATTTCAAGCCCCTTAAACTGATTCTGGGTCTTGCAGTTAGGCTGACAAATGACATTATTCTTCTAGAATCCAGCAAGTGCCAAGGTCCTTATCCTCAAAATCTGATGGTTTTGGATATAGATAAAGGGCTGTTTGGATATAGATAACACCCAAATGGCTAGCTGCCTTTGTCTCACACTTATTTGGGGCAAATTTTCTTAAACTTTGTGAGGTGGCAGACAGTTTGAAAATCAAAGTATTCTTTGCATAACACTATGAAATATGGATGCATTTAATTCTAGCATTTGAAGTAGGGACAATTTTACTGGCAGAACATGACTGTATTATAGGTATGCAACATAAAATGTGCACGGAAAAAACAAGCTCTTGAGGGAAACACGATCTGTTGTTTCCGAGTTTTGCCATTAATATTCATTTGCTGCCTGTTCATTTGTTTTGTTGTCTGTCTCACAGACAAGCAGTAGAAACCACCCAAGATTTAAGAAAAATTTATGGGAGGAAAATTTAAAATTGAAAACATTCTATCCATTAAGTTATTGTTTCCTCTAAATTGGCAAGATTGCCATTATTCAATTTCGGCAGTGAAAAATTTTGGATCAGCATGGGAAACATCAATGATCTTTGGGAAAGTAGTTTGAAAATTACAGATGCATCAGTGTGGTATAGGTTAAAACACTGAAACTCAGGGGCAGACACACCCAGGTTCGAGTCCTCCCTCTGCCAGATACTAGCAATGCGACTGTGGACATACACTTCAACTTCCTTTGCTCTACTTTTCTCTGTGAAATGGTTACAGTCCCTGCATCACAGAATTGTGTGTTAAGTGGGGTGGCTCATTATTAAGGTCTCTTTGATTTCGAGCAACATAAATCAGTTTTCGATAAATTCAGCAAAAGTAATTTATAGGAGGGATATCAGAGCTTTACAATATCTACAAGACCCTGAAGAATCAAACATGGAAATGGGGTTGACCTAAAGCAGTTCTGGAGGCTCAGAAGCTGAAAAGATAGCATACTTTTGAACAGAAACTTTAGTCCAGTCATGTTCAATCAAATGGAATTGAACTCCACCACTGTGAGTGTCTTTGACTCGGATCCTATGTGATAAAGCAGAGAGGGAACAGCTCATTGGCCTAGGCTGGGTCATGAGACCACTTCTTATTCAGGAGTAAGGAGTTTATCTTATTACAATTCCACCACAGGGCAATATATATGCATTGAGGAAAAGATATTCCAAGGAAGAAAAATAGGATACTACCAGAAAGGGGAAATGAATGCCAGGTATCAAAAACAAAAATGTCTTCCCTTTTTTTCAGCTTTATCGAAGTATGACTGACAAATTTGTAATATATCTGAAGTGTACAAGTGTAATATACTTGATATATTCATACCTGGGGAAAGGAGTCCCACAATTGAGTTAATTAACACTTCCATCATCTTACATATTTATCCTTTCTTTGGGGAGAGGGAGTGAATACACTTAAGTTCTACTTTTTTCACAAATTTCAATTATATAGTAGAGTATTATCAGTGATGGTGATCATGAAACAAATATGTCTTCTGTAGATGAAGCATGTAGAGTGACTGATACTTAGTAGATACTCAATACATGGCATTTAATATCACTTTCCTACCTCATTCAAGGCCATAAGATCATTCACACTAGGTGGGTATCACCTGGGATTCTAGGTATGGCATTGTAATATTTTGATATTAGCCCAGTAATTTTCAAGAATGTCAGAAGTGCAGATCTCTGGGTTTTTCCATCTCCCTGAAATGAGAACATATGACTTGCTCCCAAAAGAGCTTTGGATACCAATGCTTCAGGAGGAGACCAAGGGCTTCTCAGAACCGGGGCCCTATTAGAGGTACTAAGATAGAGTAACTCTGCTGAATTAATTACCTTAGTGACCTCTAGAAAACCGGTGGCTACATGCATCCTTGTTTCCACGATACACTTGAAGATCTACACTTGGAATCATTATAATAGAAAATTATTTCTATGGCCACACTTCTGTTCTCCAAATTGTGCATCATTTGCTAGATCTTTTCAGAAGAAGCATGGACAAAAAAATTTGTATCCTCTTTTATCTCTGCTGACTACAAACTAAATCTATAAATACCCCCAGAGAGTTTGGCAAATCTGAACCATCACATCACAATAATTTCACAGTTTCTCCTGGAGTAACTGGGAAAATTCACTGACTGGGCACATTTTCATTACTGACTGGACTCTGATATCTTCCTTTTATCTCTCTCTCACTTCTTGCTCAGCCAGGTTATTTTATTGGCTACACCACAGCCCAATTTTATTCTTATATATATATATATTTGCACTTTAAAGAGAACGTTCTAACTGGGGTCGTTTGAAATTCCAACAACTTGCATTCTGGTGTCAATATTTTAAAATAGATGAATTCCTCTTTTCCCCCAATTATAAGTCAGGTAACAATGTGAGGGAATACTCTTTGTAGTAAACTATCTTTTCCCCTTTTCATCCTTGTGACCAAATTCACCACATTACCTCTGGAGTCCTTTATTAAATTATCAAGACTTGACTACATTTAGGATTGATTTGATGGGGGACTTGGAGGCCATTGAAGCCACAGGGTCTGTACCATCAGCTTTCTTTTCCCTTTTTCCTTTCTTAAAAAAAAATGACTTTGGTTTGTCACAGTCTAAAACATCTATTCAGATATTCAGAAGTTTGTTCCATTAACTCTTTTAATAGTCCCTTCTCCAGGGCTCTGATGAGATTAAAGTCATTTCCCCCTAGAGGCTGGAAGGCTTCTGCTTTTCACCGTAATTCACCGGCTCCAGCTCACCGGCAGGGGAGGAAGGCGTGGAAGGGTAATGACAGACTAGGCCATGATTTGTAATGACTGTGGGGTTTGTGAAGAGGTAAAATAGTGGGTGTTCTTCTGTTCTTCCTTTCTTCTTCGATCTTTGGTAGAATGCTTATTTTGTTTCCCCTTTCCCAGCTCTAGCCTGATGTAAGAAGAGTAGCTCCCATTGTGGTCTATATAAGGGGTGCTGGAGACAACCAGTCCTTACATATTTCTTTTCCATACCTTTGGCTGAAACCTAAACTCCCACAATCAGTGATTCATTCTTTTAACTTAAGGCTTTATATTTTCTAAAACTTTTCAGTACACTAGCATATGGAGTTTTATGAGCCATTAGCATCTAATCAGTAATTTATTTTGCACTTACTAGATAACAGAATTGAGCCAGAAAGATGAGATGAGTTGGTGTACACTGGACCCTAGATTAATAGGAAAAGACATGCCGGAAAAACCCAGAAGTTGACAACATCAGTAAAAAACGCTTTTGCAGGGGGGACTGTACAGCTCAGAGAAGACAAGTAGTGATTCTCATCTCACTACACTGATGGACAGTGACTGTAATAGGGTTGGTGGGGGGGACTTGATGAAGGGGGTAGTTTAATCATCACAATATTGCTCATGTAATTGTAGGTTAATGATACTAAAATAAAATAAATTATAAAACAAAAACAAAAACAAAAACAAAAAAACGCTTTTGCAAACTTTATGGTATTTAAGCCAAAGCTGGCTGCTCTTTATCCCCCACACTTGGATACTTATTGTTTATTTCTTAGAAATAAATATTTACCAATTACTCACATCAAGGTGTGTCCTATTCCTTTTTTTTAAAAAACATACTTCTACACCCTGTCTAATTTCCTTTCCTGATAAAATTGGGGAAGAAATTACAAGGGACATTTCCAGAAGATAAATGACAAGCACTGCCAGACCATATACCGTCAGAAGTGTTAAGGAATTAAAAACAAAGTGAGGTGACTTTTGTTTCTAGTCATGATATAATCATTAGTCCTAGCCTTGCCCTTTGGCATAAACACTAGAAGAATTGAAAAAAATATATATGACACACCTATTTTCAGATATTAGATAAAAATCATCATAGGACTATAATCCCTGGCAGAAGGGAAACAATCTTGGTGAGTCCTGCAATTCCTTGGCTTTCTGTTTAGAGGCAGCTTGGGAATCATAATGCAGAGATCAGAACACAAGCAGAACACAGTGGTCTTGCTGAGTTGAAGATACAACAATCAGAGTTTGATGAAGATTAAGAAGCTTAAATTTTTTAACAGAGTACTCAATTGGAGGAAATATACACAGAGAAAGACCCTATAAACCAGCAAGGTGGTTTTCTCTGAACTTGCTGCTGAATACTAAGTTATACACTTCTTAGGTAGGACTTTGCAAGGCTGGGCAAAGAACAAATATCACGAAGAAGTAACTAGTGGGGAGCTACAAGCTGAATAATTCCTAGAAAAAAGACAAGGATATGTTCAAGTTCCAATCAGTCAGCTTAGAGAGAACCCAGAAGGGTAACACTTCAACAGTAGAGGTAGACTGGATATAGAGTGAAAGATACTATAGACACACATTAACAAAATTTAAAATCCTTACTTTGGAAGGACCAAGAGGATCCCATGTCATTTAACTGCCATGAGATGAGCCCAAACAAATCTCAACACCTTTTGAAAGAAAGCAACAAAAAATACAATATTTAAAAATTGTAATATTTACAATGCCAACCATCCAGTTAAAAAAAAGACAAGACTAGATGTGGGGGGGAAAAGGCAGGAAAAATGTGAGCCATAATAAAGAGAAAAATAAATCAATAGAAGCAGATCTAGAAATGACAGAAAGAACAAACAGCTACTATAATTATGTTTAAGAATTTAAAGAAAAATAAGAACATATAAAGGAAGGAAAAGAAAGATGTAAGAATGATTCAAATGGAATTTCCAGAGCTGTATAATACAGTATCTAGAATAAAATAGTCACTGACTAGGAATGACAGCAGATTATACTACTGGAGAAACTATCAATGAACTCAAAACATAACAAATTGAAGCATAGGAAGCAAAAAAATGAGAAAGAACAGGTATTGTGAACAAATATCAAATAATCTAACACATGTAGCTGGAATCTCAGAAAGAGGAGAGAGTAGAGAAAAAGCATTTTTGAATAAATAAGTTGCATTTATTTTCCAAATTTGATGAAAACTGTATAACCCCAGGTATAAGAAACACAACAAAATTCAATTAAGATAAACACAAGGAAATCACACCACAGGACATCACAATAAATTGCTGAAAACCAATAAGGAAAAATATAAATAGCATCTAAACGGGGAAAGAAAGATAAATTACATACAGGAGAATAAACCAAACAAAAAACTGAAGACTTCCCATGGAAATAATGTAAGCCAGGAGATAATGTACAAACATCTTTTCTTTAAAGAAAAAGTAAAAACAAAGCAAAACCCCAAGAAGTTAACCTCTCAATATAGAAATCTAAAATCAATTAATATATCCTTCAAAAATATTTAAAACTTTACACAGAGGACTCTGGAACACTGGCACTGGTCAATGTAAGAATAAATATGTTTTTTAAAAACCTCATTTGAAAGATAATTGTCTATTTCAAACAAAAAATAATAATAACAATGTATATGGGGTCTATAACATATGCAAAAGTAGAATTATGACAATACTAGCACAAAGAAGAAATGGGGAGATTGAAGTACTCTGTAACAAATTTCTTATTTTATATAAGAAGTGATATAAACTTAAATGAAGAGTGGGTTAAGATAAAAAATATGCATTGTAAAGCCTATAGCAATGATTACTACTTTTTAAAGATAATATGCCAAAAAAGAAGATGAAATGAGATATTGAAACATACTTACAAAATCCAAAGAGTTAAGAAAAGAGAAAAGATATAAAAGAAAATGGAGAACAAATATCTATCAATATAGCAAAGTCAAGCAAATACATAAAATATATTAAATAAAATACACCAAGTGAAGGACAGGGAGTCTCATATTGGATGGAAAAGCAAAACCTAAGTCTTGCTTATAAGGAACTGTTTTAAATTTGAAGATACAGATAACGTGAAGGGAGAAAGGAAAAAGTATACCAAGCAAACCAGAGTCATAGAAAACTGCAGTGGCTATATGAATAAAAAACAAAGTAAATACAAGGACAGGAAATATTTTTGTATACAAAAGGAGATATCTGACAATGATAAAAGAGTCAATTAAAGAGGCATAATAATCCTAAAGGTGGTTGGAAAACTTGACTCTTGCATAATTATAATTGGAGATTTCCATACACCTCAGTTGGTAATAGATACACCAAGGCAAAAGATAATCAAGATAATAAGAACAAAGAAGGCATAAACATCATTATTAATTACCTTAACTTAGTTAACACATATACAAGAATGGAAACATATATATTCTTTTAAAGTGCATATAAACATTCACCAATGAATGCAATATGTAGGACAAAAACAACAGTCTTGGTAAATTTAAATGTATTGGATTCATTCAGAGTATATTCTTTGACCACAGCACAATTGGAAATAAATAATAACTATTTCTGAAAAATCCCCCAATACTAGAGAAATTAGCAACACATCTCTAAACAACTCATATATCAAGGAAGAAATCATGGGGGCAATTAGAAAATATTTTGAACTTAATAATAATAAAATCATAATATATTGCAATTTTGGGGAATACCTAAAGCAGTGTTTAGAGGGAAAATACATATGTTTACTTGAGGAAAGAAATGTTTAAAGTCAATGATCTCCTGTAAGAAGCTAAAAAGAATAATCTCAAAATCAGAAGAAGAAAGGAAACAAAAATAATAGTTGAACTAAATGAAATAGAGAACAAACAATAGAAAACAACCAGTAAAGCCAAAGCTTGTTCTTTGACAAATTAATAAAATTATTAAATATCTTTCTAGAATGACTAAGAAAACACGTAAGAAAAAGAAAATCACCAATATCAGAAATTAATGAGGACTTACTACTACAGATTGTCCAAATATTAAGAAGATAATCAGGTATAATATTTTTTCCACTTAATAAATCCTGAGCATTTTCCAGGGACAAATATTAGAAAATATTAGAACAAATTTATGTCAATAAATGAAACAACTTAGATGACATGAAAAAATTCTTTAAAAGAATTATATTACCAAAATTGATACAAGAAGAAACAGAACATCTCAAAAGCCCTACATCTATTAATTTCTAAATTTCTAAATTTCTAAAGAAATTGATTTCACAGTTAAAAAATTTCTACAGGAAACACTCCAGGCCCAAACTAGTAAATTACATCAAGTATCTGAGGTTGTAATAATACCAATAAAACAGATTAATTCATAAAAGTTTTCCAACTCAAATATAAGTCCAGTATTATTCTTATAAAGAGCCAGAGACATCACAAGAGAAAACTATAGACTTATATCCCTCCTAAATATACATGTAAATATCCTTAACAAAATAGTAGGAAACTGAGTCCACAATATATAAAAAGGATTATGAACTAAAAAATGAGATATATGCCTGGAATGAAAGGTTAGTTGAATATTTAAAAATCAGTGCAATTCACCATATCAATAAAATCAAATAAAAAACCCATGTGAATATCTCAAAGGATTCAGAAAAAATCAACACATCAATTTACGATATATAAAAAAAAAACTTAGCAACTTAAAATGAAACTTCCTTAGCCAGATAGTTATCTATGAAAAATCTATAGCTACCATCATACTTAATGGTGTAAGACCAAACATTTTCTCCCTAAGTTCAAGAAAATATAAGAATGTCTGTTCTTTTCATCACATTTAACATTGTAGCGGAAGCAATGCAATAAAGCCAGAAGATGGAATAAAAATAATATAGATTGTAAAAAAGAAGTAAAGATGCTTTTACTCACAGATGATACAATCATGTACAGAAAATTCTTAAGAATTTATTTTAAAATTACTAGAATTAGTAGGTTTACCAATAGTTCAGGATTCAAGGTCAATATACAAAAGTCAATGACATTCCTATATACTAGCAATGAACAATGAAAAAACAAAACAAAACTGAAAAAGTTGTAATATTTACAATAGCATCAGGAACATGAAGTACTCAAAAATATTTAACAAAGTATGTGCAAGAATTCTACCCCAGAAATCTAAAACATTACTGAGAAAAATTTAAAGGACTTAATAGAGAGAAGTATTATATTTATGGACTAGAAGACTCCATAATGTTCAGATGTCAGTCTTCCAAATTGAACTATATAAATTCATATCAACTTATGCACCATTTCCGCAAGGCTTTTTAAATAGCAATTTATAACCTGAAACTAATAGTTATATGGATATTAAAACACCCTAGAATATCCAAACCATTTTTGAAAAAGGATAAAGTTTTAGGACTCACATTATGTGATTTTAAGACTCACCGTAAAGATGCCATAATTGAGACATCATAATATTGATATAAGTACAGAGACAGAGATTATTAAAGAAGAATGGAAAATCTATAAATAGATCTAAATATAAATGATCAACTTTTTTTTGTTACCAAGTTGCCAAAGGCATATTAATAGGGAAAGGATAGTGCTTTCAGTAAATGGTGCTGGGGCAGTCAGATATCTCTAGAGAAAAACAAACAAACCTTTACCTCACACCATACACAAAACCAATTCAAAATGGATTTAGTCCTAAGTATAAGTACAAAAACTATAAAACATTCAGGAAAAATACATAGGAAAGTATTTGGGATAAGCAAATATCTTTTAGACAAGGCACAAAAATCCTGAAACATAAAAGAAAAGAAAAGAAATTGGAATTTTTGGTCCTTGAAGGACGCCATTAAGAAAATTAAAAGATTAACTTTACAATGGAAAAAAATATTTACAGCCCAGACATTGCACTAAGGACTTATACCCAGAATAAAGAACTCTTACAACTCAGAAATAAAATGACAATAGCAACAAAAAACAATAAATGATGTTTTTAAAACATAACTTAAAAAATAGGCAAAATATTTGAACAAACACTTCAAAAGGAAGCTATACTAATGGCCAATAAGCACATGAAAAGATGCCCAGCATCATTTGACATCAGGCAAATGAAAATTTAAACCACAAAGCTGCCACTATATAACTACAAAAGTTAAGAAGACTGACAAAACCAACTTTTGACAAAAATGTAGAGCAACTGAACTCCCACACATTATTTGTGGGAGTATAAAATGATAAAACCACTTTGGAAAATACTTAGTCATTTCCTATAAAGCTAAATATATACTTACTATACAACTCAGCCATTGCACCACTAGGTATTTATCCAAGAGAAATGAAAATATTTGTACACACAAGGTTTTATTAAAAAATGTTCATAGCAGCTTTACTTATAATAGACAAATACTGAAAATCAACAGGTGAATAGAAAAATAAAGTGTGGTATATTTTTTCAATGGAATATGGATCAATAAAAAGAAATAAACTACTATATATAAAACAATATGGGTGAATCTCAAAAACATGCTGAGCCAGAAAAGCTATATACCAAAGAATAAATACTATATGTGATTCAATTTAGATGAAATTCTTGAATGGACAAAATACATCTATGATGACAAAAATTAAATCAGTGGTTTTCTGGATCATAAGTGAGGAAGAAATGAAGACAAATGGACACAAGTGAAATTTGGGGGGTTATGGAAATATATCTCGATTGGCATGGTGACTACACAGGGCTACATATTTTTCAAAACTAAAGTGTATTGAATTGTACACTTTATATTGATGCATTTCATTGTAAGTGATAGCTCACTAAGGCTGATTTCAAAATTAATAAGAAAAAGTGAAGGGTGGGAGTTGCTTTAAAAGGACTATTCTCAATTTCAGACTTGCCCTTAATTTGTACTGTCTATGGCAAGAGTATAAACAGAGATCTCTATATGCCTAAAGATTTAGATGGATCTATCATCTATCTATCTATCATTTTTCTATCTATCTATCTATCTATCTATCTATCTATCTATCTATCTATCATCTATATCTATCTATCTATCGATCCATCTATCTATCATCTATCTATATCTGTCTCTCTATCATCTATCTATCTACATCTACCTATGTACCTATGTATCTGTCTACCTACCTACCTATCATCTATCTATCTACCTATCTATCTATCTATCTATCATCTATCTATCTATATCTATCTATCTATCATCTATCATCTATCTACCTATATCATATCTAGATAATACAGCCTCACATAATATGTTCTTAACCTCCTATCTCCACTCGAATACCTGTATTATGAACTGGAAGTCAGACTTGAATTTAATATTGGTGGACCTTCACAACCTGGAGCATTGTCATAAAGACTCCTAGCCATTCGTTTGTCAACCTCAATTCTCTTTCCACGCACCTATGCTTCACATAATGCACGTGGATATCCCAATTTTTATGCCCAAGTTCTGTTCACATGGCCCATGAATGACTGCCTATTGGCCATTCCTATAGGGGTGCATAGTAAGAATGCAGTTCATCCTTGGAAAGATAAGTCCAGAAAAAGGAACACACAGACCCTAGATATAGGCTTGGGGCCATTTGGGTTGGAAATTACAGGGTCTCAGAATGTGATCTAGAGGGAGACACGGGACACAGTTGAACACTAGTCCTGGTCCCAAGGATTATGCACCTAATTAGGAGATAGTGGCTGAATGACAGGCAGAACAGGGCCCCAGCTAGGGACCTCTCTCTCCTTGGTCTGAGAGCAACATTGGTCAAAGAGAAGGTGTCTCAAATATTCTTGCCAGCAAACTATCACCAGACTCCCCACTCCTCATTCTCAAGGAAAGGGAGAAGAGAAGTAGAGGTAGAAGAATAAGCCTCATTTAGCCACTGAATAATTGAAGCTAAAAGTATCAAACTGGAAGAGGAGGCGAGATTCACATAGGAAAAGGGCAGGTAAATATGTTTAATGCAAGAGGCTGTTCAAGTTACCTGTGTAGGGCAGGATGTAGCCACTCCTGTTTTTGAGTTCAGCACGTAAGACTGTGTGGATGCTACAAAACCTGCATCAAGGGTTAAAAATTTAGGAATCTTAGTATCTGAAGAAGACTAATTCTTGCTTCTAATCCTCCTTTTATGTTCCCTCATTCCTCCCTCTCGCCTTCCTTCCCTCCTTCATTACTTCCTTTCTTAATACAATTCAACATGGTACACGTTTTGTTAGTTGAGCAAAGCAGTGTAACTCATGGTACCTGTTTTTCAAGGAATTTACAAACTTGTTGGTGAAATAAAATTAACACGTGAAAAATAAAACAAACAAGGGACATTATGATGCAATATATTATTGACTATAAATTCCCAGGAGAGAGAGGTCAGTGGGAGTTAGCAAGTACACTTGACGCTCTTTTTGATCAGTATATTGATTTGAGAAAGTTGAATAAAAATTAAAGGAGTTCAGCAAAATAACAGCAGACTCAGAGACTCTAAGAAGGAACTAGTGGTTACCAAAGGGGAGGGGGGTGGGAGGGCGGGTGGGGAGGGTGGGAGACGGGGACTGTGGGGTATTATGTTTAGTACACATGGTGTGGGGGGGTCACGGGGAAAACAGTGTAGCACAGAGAAGGCCAACAGTGACTCTGTGGCATCTTACTGCACTGATGGACAGTGACTGTATTGGGGTATGGGTGGGGACTTGATAATATGGGTGAATGTAATGTAGTCACCACATTGTTTTTTCATGTGAAACCTTCATAAGAGTGTATATCAATAATACCTTAATAAAAAAGTAAAATTAAAGGAGTTCAGGGCAAGAGGCATTCTCAGGAAGAAATGGCCTCAGCAAAGATATGATTTGGGAACAAACAAGGCAGGTCTTAGGGAAGTTGAATAGATCAGTCCAGCTATAGAAGAATGAGCATATAAAAGACAAAGTGCAGGTTTTGAAGCTAAAAACTTGAATTAAAGCTTGGAAAGGTAGGGGACAGATTACAGGAACTATGACTGCATATTAAGTGAACAATCACTAACAATTAAAGCATCTGGCAATACCTGAAAGTTTGTTCCCATACATTATCTAAGCTGATCTTTATGAACTTTGGGAAACATTTTATAAATGAGAAAAAAAATGTCTAATAGAGGAAAAATGCATTGCATAGATTTACAGAGCTATGTATGGTGGGGTCAGCATTCAAGTCTGGGTCTCTTGGCTTTAAGACTTAAATTCTTAAATTGTTAAAGATGACCTCCTACTAATATTACACCATTTCTAATGTAATACCAATTTCATCCATTGTATGGGGCACTTGTGAGTTTTCTTGTTTCCTCTATGGGGTTAAAACTCTCCTGAGGATTGGAACTGTATCTTCTGTTTTATCTTCCATAGGTCATAGCACAGTGCTGGGCTCAGATATTCAGTAAATTAATTACAAATGAATGAATGGTAACGTGATGAGTAGAGGTACAAGAAGAGACTGGAACAAACTGTAGGTTCAAATCATCTGGTGGAATAGATAAACATCCTACTGGCTAGGATCCACACCAGAAATTGTATTTAATTTTTCTCTAATCGGACTCAGACCCTGCCATCTTATTTGCCATCGGGTCCTGCTACACATCCCAGAGTTCAGCATCTAGTCTTTCCTTAAACCTTCCCCAGCCAAGGTTATACCACCATACATGTGTGTCTGAGAAGGGACTGGGAGCCTTCTTTATGGAACTATGGCCAACTCAATTCTTTCAGGGCAGAAGTAGTCCATATATAATTTCAGTAAATGCAACAAAAATGAACAAGGATTCTGTAGCTAAAAACCTCAGGGCTTGGGATGAGTAGGCTTGTGACAGGCCTGGAAAATATAAAAGGGATAACTTCTTGTGCCTCTTGTTTTGTAATATTTCCAATAACTGTGCCATTAATCTCCTTAGATACCATTAAACATTTCACAGAGAGCACTAATGAACAAAGAAGTGAGAAGCTCCTGTCTGGCCTGTCTGCGTGGTATGCATACGAAACAGGTATGCTAGTGTTCATTCCAAGATCTCTGCCTGGTACACATGGGGGAGAAACCAGGAGAGCAAGAGATGGAGACAGAGGGAAACGGAGTGTGTGAATTTCTAGAGAACCATGCGGGTGAGCTATTTTCCCTTTAGGCCCGCCAACTTCATTCTCAGGATATTCTTGCTCTTACGTGATTCTTACAGGTTTGGGAACAGAGTGCAAAGGCCTGAAGTAACAGCTGTTAAAGACTCCCTGCATATGAAAATGAAAACCAAACTAGTATGCACATGCCAAGGGGATTATCAACCAAATGTGCTGATTTCCACCCTGGATCTTTGCAGCAAAAGATGTATGTTTCCTGAATAATAATGATGTCTTCCACTTCTATCATGCCTTTCTTTCCAGGACTCCAAGATATTCCATTCTGTCCTTTGTTCACTTATTGGGAAGAAGGGAAGAAAGAGTATAAGTATTTCCTAGTGTGGTCAACCATCTCCGCTGGAGTGGTTTTAGTGCTGAGAGTCTCATGACATCCAAGGAAAGTCCTTGGTCAAGGACACTCTGGAATGATTGGTCCCCAAAATTTCTTCCAATGTTATATGTGCAGGTCTGGTTCTAAGGTGATACAGCTCCCTGGACTGGGGTAAGACAATCTGCTATTGTTTTTAAAACTTAAATAACAAAAATAATGCATATTCATTAAAGAAAATTAAAAAGTATTCCTGGATATAACCAGTTTATATTATCTAGGAATACAATTATAAATATGCACACACACACACACGCACACAACACACATGCCCACACGCACACACACACACACACACTGCTTTGTTACCTGATTTTCATTCTTCATGCAACTTCGCATGAATGTCTTTCTAAGACTGTATTGTACCTATACCTATAATTATTCTTTAAAAGCTGCATAGTGTTCATTGTAAAACTCTTCTAGGCTGTATTTAAGCGAGAGCCAATGGTTGCCTTCATACATACACTCATGCACACACACATACAAACCAGATTTTTGCTTTTAAAAACAAAACTGCAGATAATATTTTTGTCATATATAATTGAAGATTATCTGTTTATTCCTTGGTGATTTCAGTGTTTACATAGAATGTCCTTCCAAAATCCCAACTATCTTAAATTGAGTTTCCCCAAAACAGACCCTGAGACAAGGATTTGGTGTAGGTGATTTATTTAGGGTGTGATTCCAGGAAACCCAGCAGGGAAGTGAGACAATGGAAGAAAAGCCATGAGCAGGTAGATTACCAAATGTGTTTCTTGTGTGGTAATTGGATTTCAGTACAACAAAAAGGACCTTCTGAGAGATTCCAGAACATACTTCAGAGCTTTGCGTTGGGCAGTGGGGTTGGGGTATTTATGCACTAATTCCATTGTTACTAAATCCAATGGCTAATTCTCACTCCTCACCTTATTTGACTCTCTGCTGCTTTGGGGTTAGTTGTTCACTTTCTTTTCCCTAATACATGTTCCTCACTTGGCTTCATGGATAGTATTTTCTGGTTATTGTCTTACTCCACTGATCTCTCCTTCTCAGTCTCCGTCCTTATCTCCATAAACTCTAAGGTTGGAAATGCCCAGGGCTGAATTCATCACCATAATTATTCTCTACTTACACTTAATTCCAACATGTACTCTTTATCTGTAGCCTTGTCTTTAGTCAGGCTCCTGGCTTTAAGTATCCTATTTCTGCTGGCAAGCCCAAATGCCTATCTTAAGTCTAAATCTCTCTCTGATCTCTAGAATCATATATCCAACTCCTGCTCAATGACTCTATCTGGATATCCAAAAGGCATATCAATCTCTGATACTTAAACCCAAACACCTGATCTTTTTATCCCAAACTGCTCTTTCTCTGGTATTTCCAGCTCAATAAATATAAACTCTCCCCTTCCAATTTTTCATCCAAAAATCTTGCAGCCATCTGTATGCCTGTTTTTCTCACGTACTGTAACATACCCATCAGCAAATTTCATGAACTCCAGCATTCACGCTATATAGAGAAGTCAACAACCAGGCTGGTCCAAGCTGCTATTATTTCTTGACTGGTTTACTGTCATATAATCCTAACTGGTCTTCTGCTTCTGGCCTTTCCTTCATGAAGTTCAATCTCAACAACAGAGCCAAAGTGATTTTTCCAAGATTTGAGTGAGATTCTTTGTTTAAAACCCACTAATAACTTCAAAATTACTCAGTAAAAGCCTAGGGCTTGGCATTATCTCTATGACCTCGTCATCTCTTTCTCTTCTCTCTCTTTCCCACTTCACTCCAAGCACACCAATCTCCTTATCACTCTTTAGCTGGGCCAGACAGACTCCCATCAGCACATTTGCCCTTTCTGATATCTGCACAGATCACTTCCTTATCTACTTAAGCAAGTCACTCAAATTTCATTTCTCAGGTCTTCCCTGACCACCTTATTTACAATTGTAGCCACTACTCCCCCATACGTTCCATTCCATATGAACTTTCAAGCTTTACTTTTACCATAGCACCTATCAACACATAGCATAATATTTTAAAAATGCATTCATTTATTTTATGTCTCTGTCTCCTACAATGCAAGTTTCATAAGAAAAAGGATTTTTGTGCATTTGGTTCTCCATGACCAGAGAAGTGCCTGGCATATAACAACTGTTCAACATATATTTATGGAATAAATGATTAAATGAGAACCTGCTTAGGTCTCACAAACACAGTTTGCCATTTACTAGCTGTGTGACCTTGGACAAGTCTCTGGAATATTCCAAATGTATTTCCTCACCCACACAATCATAAAGCGAAACCTAATTTATATACTGTTGTGAGGATCAAGGTATGCAAAGGATCTTATTGCAGTACTTGGCATGAAATGTGCATGCAATAAATATTCACTGAATTTCTTTTCCTTAAACAAAATTAACAAATTTCTTGCCAATTGCATAATGTATTTCTCTCACATTTCCCATCTTACTGCCTGCCCTCAGATTTTCACCTCTGCTTTCCATTTTTCACGCATTTTCCTAAGCCAACAGAAATCATTTACCTTGGGCTGCTGGATTGATCAACATGAATGGATTGGTGCCCAGTGTCAAATAATCAGTCTTTTCTCCCTCCCTCCATCCCTCCCTCCCTTCCTTCCTTCCTTCCTTCCTTCCTCCTTCCTTCCTTCATCTTTATTGTCCCCCTCAAAGATCACATGTAGGTAATATAAAATATTTAATAGACTTCAAAGAAACTTTCTCAGGAGCTTGAAGTTTAATTATGCTGCTTAAATCATTCTTCAAACAGATATGAAGCAAAATGACTCAGATCTAGTATTAGATACATGCAGGAATGAACGTTTAGATGGTTATAAATTTAGAGAAAAGTCTTTCGATAGAGATAATTCTTGATCTTAACCCTGAAGGATGCATAGTTACATTGTTCAGAGTAATTAATGTTAACTGCAGCAACAAATAAGCCTGAAAATAATATGTGCTTAACACAATAAATGTTTATTTATTGCTTATGTCACAGTTTGATATGAATTGAGGGGCTTTTTCTGGTAAGTTCTCCCCTCAAGCAGTGATGCACATGGTCTTCTAGGTGGCCATCTGCAATATCTGGCTTCCAAGATCACCAAGCATGTCCTTTATCTCTGCTGGCCCCAGAATAAAGCAGTTTGTAAAGTTAATACTGAGTCTTAATTCAGTGTGGCCTTATTCAGGGAGTACTACTCCAGTGGTTCTTAGGGGCTTGGAGGCTGCCATGAATGGTTGTGTGTTTCAGAAATATTGAAAGCAACAAAACATTACGCCAGTGTCCCAGAGAGGCGTTCTGAGTCTCAGGATGTGGGATTGGGGAACAGTGGCGGGTCATTCTCAACCTTACTGCCATAGACAAGCAAAAGGATTCCTGAGACTGGAGTGGAGATGTATGGGTCTGCTGAAGAGACAGAAACATCTGTAAGTCAGGGAAACAGGTGTTCATGGGATTACGGGTTCATTAATGAAGCGATGGACCTTTGAAAGAGATCGCATTTCAGCAATTGTCACAAACAGGTGTGTTTGTGATGAGGCCTGTGACCTTGGAGGCTGCCACAATAGCACCCTGCATCTCTTGAGAAGATTACAGTGTAATTATAACTCTAATGGGCTTCAGGCAAAGACTCTAAAGTAACCAGAAGGTTATTTTCTCTCTCAGAAGGTTATACGCAGGTGAGATATTGAGACTAGCTCACAGGTGTTGCTTAAAAACATTTCAGCAATGAAAATTCCAGAGACATGAAATTTCCAGAGAGGACTCTGGGGTTTAGAAGGAGACTGCTTACCTTCCAACATAAGCAGTTGTCTCTTTACCTCTGTGCGTCTCTTATTTCTCCCTATTCTTTATCTTTATCTCTGGTTTTATTTATTTTGCTGTGTATTATTTTTGGTCTTTCAATGTGTCTCTGTGGACCTGCCTTATCACTCATCTCTAGCCTTATGCTTCTGTTCTAAGGGATGACCAAGTCTATCCCTTCGACATATAATCCTTTACACTTCCATGAAATATTAATCCAGTGTTTATTTTTTTCAAAGAAAAACCCAAACCAAAGCCTAATTTCTGTAGTCTCAAAAGTAAGCAGGAAGTGTCTTATAAAACTAACAATTGTCCTAAATGGAGATTATACATGTATATATAGAGAGAGACAGACAGACAGAGAGACAGAGAGAGAGCATATAACAGATGATCTGTAATCAGGTTGTAATTTCTGTAATTTCAGTCTATGCCAGATTAACCAGACCTAGAGTTCACTCTTAGCTTCTGCTGGCTATGCAATGGAATTCTCTGATGTCTCTGATGATCTACTTCCAGGCACTTTTGAGCACCTGGGAAGTTACTTTACCTCAATCTGGAAAGGACTTACAGCCAGCCTCATCTTTCCTCTTGCTTTTAGTAAGAAGGATATGCAGAGAGATGAAGAAAAAGATCAAATTCTTTTCTTTTCAAGGCTTTGTCCCAGAGAAAAAGAGGCATCTCAAAGTAATGAATAGGATTTCATATTTATTAAATACCTAGCGTGTGCCGAAGACTGTGCTAAACATTTTACATACAGTGACTCATTTAACCTGTGAAATAATCCTATGAAGTAAGTTGCTACCAGAAAACCAAGGTTTAATAAAGTAGTATGCTCAAGGTCCTACCATTTATATTCATGGACAGAACCATGATTAAAATTCAGCTTGTTGACTCAAGGGTCCATGCGAAAGTGGCTCCTGTGGGCTAGTTTTTTACACACATTAACCTCATTTGAATCGCTGAGCAGGTCTTCATATTAGGCATTATTATCACCATTTTATGGGTGAGAAAACCAAGGTTTACAAGTTAAACATTTGACCAACGTAGCTGGAAAGTGGTTATTTTGTATTTATATGCAGGCTTACAGAGTACAAAAGTTCTCCACTCTTCAAAGGACTTTTTCTCTCATCATATGGCCGTCCTATCTCATTCCACTTAAGATCTAATATTCTTATGTGTAACCTAGGTTCATGATAGTAGAGTTTATCTTTTGTTCCTTCACCATCAATCATCAAATCAAAAATTACGTTTATTGTGATTTTTGAGTATCTACTGTGTGTGAAGTCCAGTGCTCAAAAGTGAGGGATAAGTAGGCGCTGGTTCCTGCTCTCAAAGAGGGATGATCTGAATTAGGAAGAAGAAAGAGAAGCTTATGATAAAGTCAAATGGCCTTTCCAGACAACAATAGAAGGCATGTCATAAAGCAGAATATGATGAATGGCTATAAGAATGTCCCAGACAATATGCGCTGTAGGATTTAATGTGAGGGAGGAATAGGGAACAGATGGCCGCGGCTGTCTGCATAATACACCTTTGTATATTTAAAGCCCATCGTCAAGCCCTTTAGAAATCCCTTGCTTAGGATAATTCTTTGCATCTTTCCTTGAGACTGTTATTTCCCACTCCTCTCAATATTTCCTTGCTTCTTTCTACAACTTGTGCACGTTTCTTAGAAATGTTGGCATTTAAAACACAACTCAACTCTGTGAGCTAAGAAAGTCTTTCCTTTGAGGTCTGGTATGAGTTGAGCCTTTCCCTCTGATTATGGGACAACTCACAGGCAATAATGAAACCACTCTGTCATCCCGACATCCTGTTAGTTCTGGGATTTTTGAGTTGATGAAAATACATCCACAGTTTTTGACAGCTCTTGGGAATGGTGGGTATGACCAGCCATCCACCTAAGCCTGTGATAGATTCATGGATGAGGCAGGAGGCAGAGGAGAAGACATAGAAAAATTCCCCAGCACCCAATTAGCACTAAGATTTATTTTCCCATCCAGGTGGTGTTCACCATTATACATACATGCTTAGGTGCCCTCTTTAAGAAGAAATGCTATCTACTCTTGCATTATGCAGTCACCTTCTTACACAGGTCTAGGAATGTATTTGAGGCTGCATGAGAGAGAAAGGGTGGTGGAAAGTGATGTCACTGTCGGGCTGTGAAAATTACTTGGGAAAAAAATGCAAAAGACTTGATGGGCAAAATGAGCAAAGTGAGGGTGGGGGGGGCCCTAAATTACATTTTACCTACGTCACCAGCCTGCCAGGGACTTAAACGTAATGAAAAGTTCACTGTTGTGGAAATATAGGCACCTTTTTTTTTTTTTTTTTTTGCCCTTCAAGTCAAATGTCGAGCACAAATCCTAAGAAATCAAAAGGTTAGGCCATTGTAAATGCCCTCTACCTCATATCAAAGGTGACAGAGGTAAGAAAAACAGACATGATAACACTGAGAGCTTGTATCTCCTGGACAGTTTCAGGACAGTGTTTCACAAGGAGTTATTCAGAGTCACTTTTGTGCGGCTTACTGCTGTCACTTGATAAGTTCAAGACATCTAGTTTGCTGGAAGGCAATTCCATGTCAAGAAATTGCCAACAATTTTTGATTCATGTTCTCTGTTAGAGGGTAGTAGAAACTTTCTCTCAAGAGCCTTTAATTCCCCATCTAGAGTGCATTTGGTGTTTGATAGGGAACACAACCACCAGCCCAGGCTACACCTTAGAGGCCCTTCATCCCCCAACCACATGACTCACTCATCCAGCTGGAGAAAAACAGGCAACAGACAAGACCTACAGTCACGTGGCCATGTGGAAAGGGGACTCCTGTGCGGGACACTGAGGCTTTAGCTGGTGATTTGTTATTGTCATTTAAGCTCATACACTTTCAGATACATTACCTTCAAAGGGTACCAATAATATTATGTCATATACCCACATCTGTATTGGGATATTTAAGATGTTTTGTGCTACGGCATATCAGGAAAATAGCATATTTTTACAAAAACAGTTGTTTATTCTAGGTTTCTCATTGTCAAGGAGAAGGGAATTTGTAAGGAGAGGGTAGGCCAGAAAAAAACAAAAAGAGAATAGACTGATGGTTTCAGAACAGTTACATAGACCCTGAACAATGTTAGGATATTAAATTTGTTCTTTAATGAGATTCACTTTTCCACACTCAATTTTATTTTCTCCATGCTATGCATATAACAGTTGTTCACTAAAGGTTACATGAGAGAGTCAGTGGATGGACAAATGACTAATTCCCTTAAAGAGTCACTAGATATTTTCCTCAAAGCGATGGCCTGATTGCCTGTAGCAGTTATGTCTCAGAGACCATGGAGGTGACCCCTTCCAAGCATGACAATGAGAACTGTACAGAAGGACATCATTCTGGAAATCATCTCCCCTGAAACTCCTCAAAGTGTATCAGAATCTCACACTGGTTGTGCTGGCTGGGCCCTTTAGAGCCCCAGTCTTCTCCTACTTCTGCTCAAATCCACCTGCACGCTGCCTCAGTGTGTATTCTGGCTGGCTGTAGGATTGCTGATGACGGACAGCCATTCCCTGACAACACTGGGTCTGCCTACCTGGCTGTGCGTGGATGCTTCACAGTGACGAGGTTAAGTGCTGAAGCTTCTCCAGGGAGAACCCATGTTCAGGATGTGTGTCTGAGATACTGTCAAACACGGCTGCCAGGGGCTGGCTACTAGGTACTGAAGCCTCCAGTGAATGAAGAACATCACAGAAACAAAGCACCATGGTCCTTGCAGTCTAACTTCCTTGGGCTCCTTACCTTTGTCTGTCTGGCCAAGAAGATGTTGGTAGGAGGCAAAAGTCCCCACCTGTCTTATCTCCTTTAATTTGAGTGATGTTTTCCCAGTAATTAAATGTGCTGTAACCTCAGAACCCGGCTGGATGCCTTGGAAGACATACATCACACGCTCATCTAAATCTGGGATTAAACTTCCTGAACCAAATGTTTGACAGGATATAAGAGGAACAGGAAGTAAGAAGGTAACCAGATGATTGTAGCCTTTGGAACCGTGAAAAAACACACTGGGGCTTAGCCAGAGTCAGGTTAGAATCAGCCCGCTGAATTCGTAAGTGGGATCGGTACATAGTTTTTTACCATTCAGCAAGTTAGATTCAGAAGAATGTTTCATTCTCAAGAACCCGACTTTCAAATGTAAGGCTTAGTTCATGATGAATAATACGGCTTCAAAGAAAAATACATGCCTTGACTTGATTTCCTCTGCTTATAATTAAAAAAAGAGATTTTCACATTCCTCCATTATGGTGCAATCACAAACAGAGCTAGACGGGGGGAAACATACTCCCAAAACATTTGGGGATCCCTCCTTTTTTTTTAAACCAATTCAGTTATCTGGAATTACAAGTGGTCTCCAGGTTTGGGATGAGAAAAGGTCTTAATTCTTATTATTAGCATCCCCTCTGTCCAATTCTACCACCTCCCCAAATCCCTCATGGCCTTGCAGCTCCTGGGCACTCCTCAAATAAGTATTCCTTTCCCATTTGCCACCTGGGCTCAAGTTCTTCAGGAAGGAAAGAAGTGGTGCCCTCTACAGGAAAATTGTGATCACTGTTATTAAAGCTAATAATAGGAAATGACAGACTTGGTGGACTGAGGGAATTGGTCTAGTTCAGATGCTGATCTCTGTCATCTTAGTCTGGTGAGGCTTGTCCCCATGGGACTCTCGCCTTGCTGGGCAGGCAGAAGGTGACTTCTCATTTTTCTTGAGCAATGCTATGGATCACTTCTGAGCTATGAAACCAGCACAACCTAAACCCACCTGTTCTGGTCTTGTCCCTGCCACCTGATAACCCAGCATTGCCCTGCTTGCTGTTGGTTACTAATGATCCTGTCCTTATTTCGGTTTCCAGAAATCTTTAGCTTCCACAGGGGCTGCATCTCTTCCAGAAACCCTAGCGTTAGTTCAGGCCTGCTGCCAATGACTCTACAGACGTCAGGTCATTTAGTATTATATGATGATAGCATTCACTTGCACATTTTCGTTTGGAATGGGACAGAGAGCTATAGTGGATGATCCAAGTTTGAATGGATAACTGTGGCTGAACAAAGATGAGAATGTAGGTGTTCTATCTAACTCCCAGTTCACTGATCATTCTGGTTATTTAGCTCCCTACTAGCTCCTTTCAATGCATCTACTCCAAACTCCGCTATCAAACTTCCCCTCCTGTACTGTGCTCACTTTCAGGACCTTACAATTCACTTTTTTAATCTATCTTGATCTCTACAGCCCCTGTGCCTTCTCCCACCATGCTCCCCCTACTCCACCTCTTACTTTTTGTCCTTCAGTCACCTTTAGGAAGACACACAATTAGGTGAATAGAAGATAGTCTGCATTCCTTGCCAGTGTCGCCTGAGGGAAGTCCTTGAGGAGCAGCTATTCCTAGAGATATCTCTAATGTGCCTGTTCTAACTGTGGCTGAAATTTCAATATCTAAGGTTAGGGTATCAGGGTTTCCTTTACACTTCTTTTTACTTGCAATTACTCCAGCAGGAGAACATATCCAAGCATGCTCCATGCAACACTTCCCAATCCAGATTATACCGCTGTGTGGTGAACCATCTAGATGTGCTACCTTGGACTCCACGAGTGTGAAAAAAGATGGAGATGGGCAAATAAAAAGGGGTGGGCAGAGATGATCCCAGAGGATGGACAATCTGTGGATGGGGTGGGTGGCTGGCGACACGTGGCAGAAGGATTTCCAGCTGCAGTTCAGTATTCTAGTACCAATGGAAGAGAATGCAGGTGAGTAAGTTCTGATGCAAGAGTAGGAATAGAAATGGATTAGAAGCATGTGGTTTTGATTAGGCACCCGGGTACCAAGGTAACTACGGGAGCCCTAGTGCTCTGGTGATGGTTTGGAGACAGAGTGAGACTAACACAGGAGGGCATGGGGCACTGCAGGACTGGGTCCTGGGAGGTGGGGTTTTTAGTTTCAAATTATGTATTTGACTTTGAACATGTGATTTCTCCTTTCCAGGCCTCAGTCTCCTTCACTGTAAAATGAGGCAGTTGCACTTGGTACCCTCAAGGTCCTGACTTCTTCTAACTCTGTTGAAGTCGAATTCTCTAACACTGTAGGTCCACTTTAACCACATCACCCAGCACAGTTTTCTCTTGGCGTGACCACCAGGTAACTACATCCTGTCCTTTCTCTTTTTTCCCATGTCTCTTCTCCAAAAAGCAAACTCTTTTGAGTCTTTTATATCAAGCAAGCGCACGCATCTTTTTGAAGCCTCAGTTTCCTTCGGGGCGGCACAAAGCCTCGGGGTCTCAGCGCCTGGTGGACTCCCTCCCTCCGTTGCCCCTTCCTTTCTTCTTCCCAATCTGATCCCCTATACCTAACAGGTCAAACTCATTTAACGTGGAAATGATGGCAAATCAGGAACCTCCTGCTGTTTATAATGATAACACTTCCTATAATCTGCATGATAAAATTCAACTGATTTCAGAGAGCATTTCTGAGAACAGATAGCTGACACCAGGGCTCATGAAGGAAATAAATTACCACCTCAGGTTCAATGCCATCACAGTTGTGGATTTGGATTGGCTGACATTCAGCCCCAAACGAAAGCACAAAGCCTCATCTAATGGAGCAATGAAAAAGGATATCCAGGAAATATTAGCAAGTTTTGCATGGTAATTTATGCAAATACACGCCATAACTCAGCTGAAGAGGTTCAGCTTCCACCTAGAGTAGAGCTGCACTAGCCAGGGATTTTATGGAACGGATGCCACCTCATTACATCTCAGAGATTGCAGGTTTCCATACAAATTAGCACCAGAGAGGCCCGGGATGGCAATGAATCCTCAGCCCACCTGTATCAGCATCACCACAGGATGTCTATTAAATGCAGTTTCCTATGACTCTATTACAGACCGACTGAATCAGAAGCCCTAACAGTGGAGCCTGAGAATCTGCATTTTAATAAGCTCTCCCAACCCTAGGTAGTTTGTATGCACACTGCATTAGCTCGCCTTTCTAAGCCCGGCCCCTCATGGTCAGTCCTATTGACGTCTAGGTTGTGCACACAATGACCCAGTCTCGGCTATGCGAATTGGTTAAATGGCTTCACCATTCGCAGCCTCAGATTCTTCATCTACAAAATAAGAGTTGAGCCCAATTCCCTTTTAAGTACTTCAGGCCATGACGCTTTTTTCAGACAAGGCCTGAGCTGCCACTGCAGGTCAGACGAAGCATGCACACAGGCAGCCAGCAGGCAAACTATCCCGAATGGATCCTGTAGCCACATTTTCCTGCAGTTCTGTTGCATCCCAGGAGCAAGGAAGACTGCACAGCACCCCCAGTCCATCTTTGTCTCCCCAGTTTCCTGCCCACATTGTCTCTGTTTAATCTGGAAGCCATCCTTACCCCAGTGTTTCTCCCAGAGCATTTTGTCTAGACCCGAATCCTTCCTCCTACTGGCGGTTTAAGGTTTGGAAAGCAAACCCATTATGCTTTCAGATTTTTTTTTTTTTTTTGGTAATTGTTTTCTTTTGAAGGCTAGTTATGTTTTGCACTCTTTCGTGTCTCTCTTTTAAGGAAATAATGCCTTGTATATTTCATATACTACAATATTCCCTGCACCTAGAAAGGCACTGGTCATATAATAGGCTTTCAATAAATATTCATTGAATCCTAAGGACAATTACCTACTAGAATAAGAAACAGGAAATGGGGGAAAAAAGGGAGGCAGGGATATGTTTTAATAACTCAATACATTAGTGCTCAAAGCAAACATTTATTTACAATCAAAGATGCTCAAGGTTTTCTTTCTATACATATTATTACCTTTATTCTTCATACATCTATGAGGCAGGTATTAATATATGAGGAAATTGGTCTCAGCTAGGTTAAAATGTTTATCCAACGCTTCACATTAAAAAGTTGCTGGGGATGGATTCAGCACCAGGTTTGTCTGACAATAAAACCCCGAATTTTTCCATCTCAGCCCTGTGTCTCTCCAAATTAAGTCCAGCAGAAAATTGTTACACCGTTTCATCTAAGTTAGTTTTCCACTTAAGTTTTTGCTATTTCTTTCTGATCTGAAGCTGTTCTTTTCTATCTTGTTAGAAGATTGTAAGCCATGATTGGCTGTTTCTGCGCTAAGACAACCAAACCAGCGATTGCCCTAAGATCCCCATTTCCCGTTCCTTATTCTAGTAGGTGATTGTCCTCAGGTTCCTCATGCCAAGGCAAAGCCTCCTCTGGAGCATGGCGGGCATGAAGTGCTAGGCTCAGATCAGCCCACTGCATCTGTGCAGGACTGGGGACATTTCGTATGGCTCTTGCCCCTGGGTCAGGCACTGTCTTCTCTTTATCTTTCTAAACGTTTGCAGACACCAGTTGTCCCATGAGTGTTTCCTAGATGTTTCCTCCTGTGCCCGTCATGGTATCTCAGGTCCTATGAGTTTTGGGAGTGATGGCACAAGAAGCAGGGACTTCAGACAGGAACGAGCACAGGCGAAGGCTCCGAGAAGCCCTAAGAGCCTGGTGACTCAGTGAAGAAGTTGTGATCCTATATGAAGTCTCTCCTGTAAGACTCACTCAGAGACCCTTTGCCGTGGTTGTTTCTTCCTCTTTTCTCCTTTCTTGTCTCTGTATGACTCACATACAAACTCCCTGAGAGAGGCTCTCACTGTTCGGTTGGTCTTTATCATCTGGTGAGCAGAGCACCTGAGCCCAGCCACCTGACAGCCTGACTACCAGACTGGAGGCCAGTTGCCCATTTACAGGGCCAGGTTTTCTCAGGAGGGGTGTGGGCTTGACAGGCCCTAAGTGCTGAAGAGTTTTCTCTGTGATATCCTTTCATTTTGCTCGGCTGAAGGAGCACACAGAAGTTATTCAGCACGTACAAGTGTGGGCACTCAGGTAACAGTTATCCCTGGACACATAGGTAAGCAGGAAGACACTGGTGCATGTGGATGGCGTGGTGCAGGACACAGCTAGAGGCAGGGGAAGATCGCTTTGATGGGAAAAGCCCAAGTGTGCTGATATGGCCCACAGCTGCACACTGCTGCCTCCCCATGATTAGTCACACAAAGGACCTTCCTCTATGGTCTCAGCGCCTGAAACTCAAAATCCAGCCACTGCCCCCCTAAATCCTGCTCCTCTCCTCTGTGTTGTTCGGCGTCAGGTCATCCTAAACTGTCAGCCCACCGGGTGGGCTCCAGCCACAGCTCCTGCTTCTTGCTGAGGAAGAAGGTATCTGGCATTGGTGAGAAGCACAAGTGACACTTGCCAGCTTGGTGGTGGTGCCCACGGTTTCTCCTCAGTCCAGAGCCCCCTCTGCAGTCTCTGCCAGCCGGCAGCCTGTCCCCTGTCCCCAGGCTTCGTGTCGTTTCTCTTTTTTGGTCTTGAGCCTGCCTCGCTTTGGTAGCAGTGAAGTCTGGTTTCCTCACGCCTTTTCTGTGACGGTTCTCTTTGCTCCCACAGGCCCACCGCGGGCTGTCTTTGTTCTTCTCACAAAGGGAGTTGTCAGTGTTGAAGGCTCTTTTCAGGAAGGCAGGGAGGAGGCTCTTGTTTTTCTAAGTCGTAATCAGATGCATTATTTGCGCGCCTCTCCTCTTTCAGGCGTGCAGCATAAACAACGGCGTACGAGGGCATCACATATTCATGGGCTTAGGATGGAGTGAGTGCGTGTGTTGTGGGGGATGGTACATTCATCACAGGAGAAAAAGGAAACAAAAAACAGAAGAGGAAGAGGCAAAGGAAGAGAGAGAACAGGAGCGCAGGCCATGAGACCCGTTAGTAATGGGACCAGTGGCCCCAAGACTTCCCATCCTGCGCCTAGTGTGGTGTTCCTAATGTCAGGTCCTTTCAAGGCTCTCCGTCAGCTCAGGGGTTCAGGGGTGTTTGGCATTGACTAGTGGAACATCCAGAGTGACATCCGTCAAGTGCCCCTCTGGGCTTCTCTTTGGGCTGATGAAATCAGAGTTGTCAGTGTGGAGGCGGCCAGCCCGGCAGTGGCAGTGACCAGGGACACCAGCCGGAGGAAGTGAAGCCACCGCACACGGTCTCTCCTGAGCCGTCTCGCTGGGTGCTGGGCTCCGGGACCCACAGGCAGTGATGCAGCCTTCAGTTTTCATTTGTTACCCCTGCTTTATGTCTGTCCTCCCTAAGGGCGGGCTAGTGCGGGGGAGCAGGAGGGGCGCCACTCCTCGGCAGGCTGGATGCCAAGTTCGCACATCACCATCAGGACCCCAGTTTGGCTTTGTCAGCTTTCTCACATTCTGCCCCGCTCCACGAAACACCCCTCGGTGAGCTAATTCTGACTGACACGAGCTGTGCTTGGGGACCGGCAGTTAGGCCATGTGCATCCTCGCTCCAGCCACACTCGTGTGCAGCGTGGGTGGGGAGGTCCATTAAATCGTGCCAGCCACTGCTTTTCTTCCCCCGGCACTCGGCCCCGCCAGAGGAAGGTGCTTCGCGGATTATTAACAACGACAATTAATGAGGGAGTAATGGACCGTGTGAGGGGGCCAGTCAGGGTGGCAGGGACAGCCCAACCTTACGTTCCTGGGCCAGGGCCACCCGCAGGAATAGACTAGACCACATCCTGGACGAGCGGTCCATGAGCTGAGGTGGAGATCCATTTTGGGTTCCATGAAGCACAAGTGTAGGAAATTCCGGCCTGGTGCTGGAGTACCCGTGGCCCCGATCGCCACGCCTCACAGATTCTCCCTGTGGTAGTAAGCTCCCGGTTCTGAAGGGGGGCAAAGCTACCGGTTCACTGGCCAGTTGTTAGAGTTGGCAATGGCATTCATTGTGTAATTCGGGGCCCCTCCTACAATTCCTCCAAAAAGAAAATTTGCCTGGATTCAGTGATAATATCTAGTGTAATTTATGCTTGGAGATCCAGTACTTAGGACATTAATTCCCGCTGTAATGCGAAAGCCTCAGGGGATAGATAACACACTGAGCCCTGTACGTCAATAATGTGATCAGAATAGCAGTAATAGCAACCAGTGTTTATCGAGACACCGTCATCACCATCTTCATCATCAAGGAGTTAACCTGAACCGAGACATATTTGTTCCAGGCACTCTTTTAGGCGCTTTCTATGTCACTCCTTTAATCTTCATTGCAGCATTATGAGGAAAATGCTACTATTATCCTGTTTCGGTGGACCAGGAAAGTGAGGCAGAGTATTTGAGCTGGCCGAGGTTACCAGCTAGCAAACAGTATGCACAAGGATTCTAAGCCAGGGCACTTAGGGTCTTCTAATCAGGGTCTGTGCCATTAACTACCATGTTGCTGGAGTAGCACAAACAGATGGGCCCTAGGTCAGTCCTGGGACTGGGTGACTTTGGGCCTCTCTGTGGCTGATTCCCCATCTATGACATGGGGATACAGGGACACATAGAGCCAAGAGGGACAGAGTAGGCGAGGCAAGGGATAAGAAAGGGAATGGGAGGGTCTGGTGGCAAGCTGCACGTTTTGGAATGCTGTGGTTTTATGTCGCCTTCTGTACTGCTCACGAGATGTACCGCCGTCGCGTGCAGCAGGTGCCATTACCACGCAGGGGTGCTGCCTTGCTCCTAACAGCTGAGCCCCTCCCTTTCTGGAGATCACTGCTTTTAGAAAGCTTGGGATGCCTGTCCAGAAATTCCAAATTAATATACCAGTAACTTTCATGAAATAAGGAACTGTTTTCCGAACTCCTCCTTGCTGGGGGGAGGATGGGAAAAGTGAAGTGCGTGTGTGTAGGTGAGAGAGGATCTGGTGCTACAGGGTTACAAAACAGTCTCTTTTCCTGTTAAAGCTAACTGCAATGTTTTCCATTCTGAGGACCCAGCACAGTGCTTGGCACAATACATGCTCAGGGTTTGAGAATCTCCCTGTCCTCTCCCGCCTAATGCAGCCCTAGAGGGAGAGCTGGGCTAATCTCAGCCATACGGGTGTTGTCACCACAGCATGACAACTATGCTTTAAGAGACTTGCCTTCTGCGTCTCTGCCCACCTTCCCCATCTTGCTAATGATGACAAAGCCACAAGGCCAGTTCTGTTCTCTTGTCCCTCAGGTCACAAAGTGGCTCCTTCTAGGAGTCTGGTTACTTGCAAATTACTGATGATGTCTGGACTGATGGAGCCTCTAGCTTTGCAGAGATTCTGATGCTTTGAGACCTGGAGCTGAGTATTTAGCTAGGTATTTAGGATAATGTCGCCCTGGGGCCTCGCGCTTTGGGTAAATAACAAAGTCAGCATCGACCCGGCATGCCAAATGCTCCCGAGAGAAATGCTGGCCAAATACTGTCCCTCTCAGATGACTTCTCCTTGATCATGTGATTAAGATAACCCAGGCAGAAACAATTTGGAGGAACTTTGGAATAGCTAAGTAATTATGTTTCCTCTCTGTAGCCCTAAAGTAACTTAAAACTGGGGAAATTGCCAATATTCTAGGATGTTCCATGCTTGACCTCGTGTGTGTGTGTGTGTGTGTGTGTGTGTGTGTGTGTGTATGGTGGTGGTGGTGGTCTATAATAATAACTTAAACTTATTTGACCTTGATAAATATAAAAATGATTCCATCAACATTATTTTATTTAAACCTTGTGTGGTTATTTCCATCATTTACACTTTCCAAGATGATATACACTTGCCCAAGATCATATAACCAATAGAAAACAGAGATGGGACTTCAAACCAGGTGCACTGATTTTCCATTTAGTGGCTGTTCAGTGATCCTAGACCCACTTTCCCAGGAACTTCACCAACATGTATTGATACCCTGCTACTCAAAGTTTGTTCCACAGACTAGCAGCATGGGCACCTCCTTGGAACTTGCTAGAAATGCAGACTTTCAGCTCTCATCCCAGGCCTACTGAATCAGAATCTGCATTTTAACAGAATCCTCAGGCAATTTCCGTTCACACTGAAGTTGGAAAAGCAACGCTTCAGAGCAGTGCTGTCCAATAAAAATACGGTATGTATTACAGGCAATTTTAAGCTTTCTTCGAGTCATTAAAAAAGGTAAAAAGAAACAAGTGAAATTAGTTTTAATTTTGATAATACATTTTAGCCTCAAATATTGGACGTGTCATTTCAACATGAGTGAATGTAAAAAATTATTAAGAGAAACTTTGTACTCTTTTTTGTCCTAAGTCAAAACCTGATACATAAGGTACATTACACATCTCGGTTAGGACAGGACGCGTTCTGGGGACTCAGTAGGCATCTGTGATAAGCGACAGCTATGTTGTACAATGTGGATGTAGACCAGTGACAGGGTAGTGGTTCTCAAACGTTAGCATGGACGAGAATCACCGGGAGAGCTTATTAAACACAGATGGTGAAACATGCACCTCCAGTGTTGCTGATTCAGTAGCTCTGGGTTAGGACTCAAGTTTCCTATATCTAACAAATCCCCAAGTGATGCCAACACAGCTGGTCCCCCAGGACCACACTTTGAGAACCGCTGCTCCACAGGTTCTTCGGCCGCACCTTAGAGATCATCAGGCTCTAGACTTAAAGGACAATGAAGAAGGCTCAGGAACGTAGGATACAAAAATCACAACCGAAAGAAAGAACGCAGGCTTCTTGACCCACCAGGTGGGGTAGGGAGGGGTGGTGTATGGGGCCTGGACCTAGCTGTCCCCAGTAAGACAAATCACTATGCAGAGTTGACCCTGAATATACCTCATTTACAAATGTGTCTAGACTCACTGACACAATGTCATTGTTACACTGCAGATCAGCCTCAGAGGGTGCAGACAGACACCTGTGAGCCTTCCTGACACTTCCCTCTCCCCGGACCCAGCACACACAGTCTCTTTCCACAATGTGCATCTTTGAAAACTACCTTTGACTTCCTCACATCCTTCTGTCCCATTCCACTTCCCCTTTTCCCACTGAGAAGCCCCCTGGCAGGTCTCCTTGCTTCCAGGCTTGCCCAACCCCCGGTTCATTCTGCACACTGCAGCCGGAGAGACCCTCTCCAAAGGTAAATCTATTCAAGTCTCTCTGATTTGAACAATCCCAAAGCTTCCCATGAACATCAGAATAAAACCCAACCTGTCTGGCTGAACTTGGAGGCGCTTTGTGGCACTCTTTGCCCACTCTCCAGTCACACACGGCACCTCTCTCCCTCTGACGCTGTGCTCGAGAGACCTGGCCCCTTCGCCCTTTTTGAACAGGCAACAAACAAGCTCTTTTCTGACTGGGCCATCATGTGGATGGACCCTCTGCATGGACTCCTCTTTCTTCTCTGATTTATTGGGCTGGCTGACTTCAGGTCTCAACTTAAATACCACTTCTTCCAGAAGATTTCTTGGACCGCTCTATGGAAAGCAGCATTCCTGTCTCCCAGGCTTCATTATAGCACCTGGACCCTTTTCTTCATGTCCCTTAACCCAGTTTGTTATTACATGGTTATTTGTGTATCTACTGCTTCATATTAGTGTCACTCAATAGTCTATATGCAACAAGAGGAAAAGGAGCACATAGTTGGTTATTTTATATTCATTCTAACCTAGAACCTTGCCTGGCAGAGCAGTGGACTCATATATCTGTTGGTCAAATGGATAATTCTGTTATGTCAATAAATTACAAGGACACAAACAATAGAAAAGATGATCTTGAATATGTTTCCAATTGCTCCAGGCCATTGGGTGATAGCAGCAGAGGAGGGGAGGTACTGTTTTGTGTCTAACACTATTAGCATTAATATAAACATATTAACATGTTCAGAATGGTCCAAGAAAACACAAAAGTGGACCAGGCCAGACTGCCCAGGTTATGAAGGCCAATGTCAAGAAGAAAAACTATCAGTTATTCACAGCAAAATATTTGTCAAGAAAGGCAGCCTGGTGGCAGAGAAGACAATTATAATTTTCTTTATTTGGCCAATGGATAGAACCTCTCTCCTTTGCCATCTCAAATTAAACTGAATCCAGCATGGTTACTTACTGTAGGTTTTAGTTTTAGTCTTTAGTTGCCATCTCTAGATGGACCCTGTTTGCTTTTATATCTAGGCCATAGCTACTGGTTCCCAGTATCTTTGTTCCTTCCCTCTCTAGGTACAGACATTATACAATTTCAGGAGGAGTGACTGCCTCTCACCCAGAGGGGCATTGCCTGCAGAAATCCCCAGGTCAGCTCAGCGAGGTCTCCCCTTTCCCTGCTGCTCACCCAGGCTGGGCTGTGGAGCATTGGCTGGGGGCTTCACTGCCTGCGGCAGAGGTTCTAATAAATCAGGTGGAATCCTGCAGAGGAGTCCCACTGATTCAGGCATTTAGACAGGAGCAGGCCGGAACCAGAAGTAACCCATTCTTCATCCTGCCTGGTGTTCCTTTCTCCTGGAGGCGCCTTTGTTGTGGCCCAACTAACACGGGGATCCTGGAGCCTGTGCTATTGTAAGCCTCTGAGCTGCTGTGTGTGTGTGTGTGTGTGTGGCGGGGCGGTGGAGGGGGGGCACTGTACATGCCCATATGCCTTTCCTCCTTCTTTTCTTCTTTTTTTTATCATTAATAATGAAATATTGAGACCAGGCTGCTAATGAGCCTAAACTCCCTCCTGTTAGTTTTTCGTCTTCAGACTGTCACTTCAGAGTAAATTACTTTTCTCTGCATTTTGTTCCAGTAATATTCCACCAGCATGACCCTCTCCCTCCCACCCCCATTCTAATTTTAGGGTTATTCAGTTTCTCTCACTGCAGTTTACTCAGCAAGGGAGGTTGTCCCATCTATCATACTTAAACCTCCACAATGTGCCCCCCTCCACACCCTGCAAATGAGACATCATTCTTATACTGGGTTGAGTCGGGTTTTAACTACTTACACAACACACATAGATATAACCTGCAAATAAGTAAGTAAATAAATAAGACGTACCGTCTCTGTCTGCCCTTTGTTGAGTTCTATGGAGAAAGATTTAGAGGTGGGGAGGCAGAGGAGACCTGTTTGGAGGGAAGGCGCCAAAGAAGCAGACAGGCTGCAACCCCGCCATCCGCCTTCCCTGCCGTCTGTTCCGCACCGGCTCCTGTTCATTTCATGGCATACTAAGCACTTCCTTGTCAATTGGGAGATGTCAGGATGTGAAAACAACTAACATTAAGTAGATATTTTGTGCTAGCGCAACAGCAAGTGTATCAAATATGCTTTTGTCTCCTGTTCAAAGATGCTAAACTGGGCTTCATCAAACAGCCACCGTTTCTTCATTTCCCTTTGCTACTAAGGAATACAAAGGATGGGAAACTCCGTCTGCTTTTCCTCCCTTTCATTTCTCCCTGGTTCCTTTCTCCCTTGTCTTCATACTGGTTAAAAACAAGGGCTCTCCAGCTTTAGTTTATATCCCAGCTCTGCCATTTACTAGGATCTTGAGCAACTAATCTAACCTCTCTCTGTGTCCTTGCCTTTCAAGCGGTGATAATAATAGCATTTACTTGCTGATGTCTTGAGGACGAAATGAATGAATGCATGTAATGTGTTTAGTACAATGCCTCACACTTTGTAAATACTCCGTAGACCTTTTTTTCTTCCTCTGCCTTTTCCTCTTCTGTCATGTTTTTTCTCTCTCTCGTCTTCCTTATCCCTGGGGTTTCTGACCTCAGAGGATTAGCCTTTACTGATCACCCACCTGTCTATTCTAAACAAAAATGGATGTATTTCCTCTGTTGTGGTTGATAGTCCCAGACAGAACATTGAAGCCTGAAGCAAAAGGAAAATTCGGTAATACGAATCTGATCTTTACTTAAATGTTTGATATTTTGTTCATGGTGGATTTTTCTTTGCTTTGATTTTTAAAAACAGTACATTCAACTGTCATCTATCTTAATTATTGAGCTCTCTGGTGACACTTTTCATTTGTATCCAAGGCAAGTTGCATCAAGGCCTCTCCTGCCTTACCTCAGCCCCTTCCCCGCTGTCACAGAGACCCGTTTTCTTCCGGTTCCCCTATCTTCTCTCTTCGGCTCTGTGCAGATGCCTGCACCAGTCCATACCTTCTCAGTAAATGGCCACCCACCTGGTATTGGCCACTGCTGAGGAAGGCAAGGAAGACTCAGTTTCACCCAGAGGGAAAATCTCTTTGGACTGAGCATGAAACAAAAGGCAGGCAGGGAAACCCATTTGAGATCTGTGTAACCTGGAGGTCAGGTCTTCAAATCTCCCCAGCTGATCCATGAAATCTCATCTTGTGCCCCTTGATAGAACATGAATAGGGGCCAGCCTGGCAGCAGGAGTATTTATGAACCTGACACGCTGGGTGCAAGACGGTGCCGAGGGAAGGGTCAGAGAGCAGAATTCAAATGGCACAGCTTTCCTTTCTCATTTCCATCCAAGTGAGGAAGACTCTGTCCCTGGGATTAAGCATTTTTGTGGGGGGCTTTCTGCTGGTTCCCATGATAAAGTAGAGGCTGCAAAGCATTTATCCTTACAATTCATGCGATTCAATAATAAAAAGGCAGCTGAGGCCAAAGGAGAGACCGAGACCGCAAGCCTCTAGGCTCCCTTGCTAATCGGGGCACCTACAACAGTGCTGAACTATTTCCCTTGAGCATTCAGGACACCTTTGGAAAATTATGTAAAACTTTTCAAAGCTTTGAGGTTCTGGGGGAGTCTCAGCTCCTTTAAATATTCCCTAGGAAAAGCTACTCTTTATTAAATGTTGAGACTATTCTCTCTCTCCCAACCCCACACAAATCCCCTAGCCAATCCTGCCCTGGTGGTCAAAACCAGGCAGTGTGCCGACTGGGGAATCATACAAGTCACTGGGCAAGTCTGATGTGTATCTTTTTTTTTTCCCCCCAAGTAGATTGAAGCAAAGTGTTGGTAAGTCCTTTGTTCCAACTTGTTCTTCCAATATTTGCTAATAAGCCTGAAGAATATACCAAGATGTCTGAATTGGGAGTGTTGAGCCGTTTACCCTCTGTGAATCTACTGTGGTCCTGAAGTCTCCAGAACAAGGTTCCTCCAACTGCAGCATGCATCAGAACCTCCAGAAGGGTCTATTAAAATCTCTGGACTCTACCTACGGAGTTTCTGATTCAGTTCATTTGTGGTGGGACCCAAGAAGTTTGCATTTATAACATGTTCCCAGGTAATGCTAACACTGCTCATTTGGAAATCATGCTTTGAGGATCACTGGTGTAATTTCTAGATGTTCATTAGGTCACAGTTTCAAGTGAATGCTTTTACTGGTGAATTGACAACCCTTTAAATTCAGTGTAGAGAGAGATGCTGTCCCTTTTCATCGGTCAGGGTAGATTGTACTTTTACTCATATAAATGCCTTTGGGTGTCTATATTGTCTTGTCTCTGCCCTTCTCTATATCCCTGGAGGCTTTTCCGTTCATCTGATGGGCCAGGAAACAGAGTAAGAAAAAGCACATTAGCTTCTGAATCATGTTGGCCCAAGGGTGGCAGGTATGCCTAGGAGGATGGAGGAGAATATAGTCTAGCAATGTGCCTAACAGGAAAAAGAAATGTGTTTCAGTGAATTTATAGCTCTTTGCTACACTCTTCAAGAATATTTGGGAGTTCCATCTGGTTTTGTGTAAATGATTCAGTCAATGGTCTCCATTTCCCACTTAACAACAACTGCACCAAACATGGTGGCTATGCTTTGAGTCCCTTGTCAACTTGACATAACCTGTCCCTTCCTCCTAGACAGAAAGTGCTTCCTTGCCACATGGTGGGGGCTTGAGGAAGACTGGCATCAGGTAGGTGAAGATGTTGCTTCTTCAGAGACCTGTGATTCCCTTCGGTAACAACTTCTGAAACAATACAAAGCAATTTGACAAGCTCCCTTCTATGTTAGATGCTCTCCGTTTCTCATAGTCTTTTAATGGGGGAGCGAACAGGTATGGATAAGAAAGAAGAAAGTAGAAGGAAGAAAAGAGTACAATTACTCTTGTTTCTTTTTACCCATCTGACTGCTTCTTTATTTCAAGTACATATGGCCTGTGGGGGAACGTGAGAAGGAACATCTGACCAGACATCAATTTATGTTGCAATCAGGATTCTGACACATTGAATGATGTGTAACTACGTATGTAGGCAGAGATCCTTAAAATAGCTAGGAAATGATTACTTGCATGCAGGTGTATCATTACATATGACGAAATAACGTCACTGTGTGTCAAGGAACGTTAAAAGGAAGTCACTCACATCACAATCAGTTTCTCTCTCACACCTCCTGGAGTTTGCAGAGGGAGAAAGAATTGCTGTGAAGTCTGTTCTGGCTGCTGGCAACTCTGCCCACATAGTTATTTATATACTTCTCCTTGTCCCTTCGAGGGGGGGGGTCTGTTTTCTATACAGAAAGCCTAATTCATTGGAAACAGCTCCTCTATAGAGCTTTCATATCCCTTAGAGATCCTTAGGACAAGGAGCTCACGCACTAAAATCACTTCAGAATAACCACAAACTATCAGATATATGTAACTCCTTATGCTTTTCACAATAACCTTGCATACATTTTCTCCTTTGGTGCTATTTAGAATCTTGTAAAAAATATATACAGGGTGGGTACTATGTGTCCCCAATTTTCAGATGGGAAAAGTGACAATACAAAGGGGCTGAGTGACTTTCCTAAGGTCACTCTGTGAACTTGGAGGTGAATCTAGGTCTAGAACTGAGTCCTCTATGCTTAACACACTATTGGACTCAGACACACATGGAATATAATCTCTTCCCCTCATTTTAGAGACCCCTTTCCACTTCCTTCCCAGAACACAAGTAATAAAAGTGGTTTGTGAAGTTTATGAAGTTCTTCCTTACATAACTGTTATAAAACTTAGGCCAAATAAACCATTTTGATGACATAAATTCTCAATATGTTCAGCCATGAGCTCCAGGAAATTCTAACACAATACAAACACATTTTAGACATCAGATTATTATCTACAAAATGTGAGTGTCAAAATAACACAGCTATAGCTTAAGCAAGCAAATGGTCAAACTCTTGCTATCAGCCTTTCTGTATTCTGAAGAAAGAACAATACAGCTCTGAACATTAGTGTATGTTTCTGTCTTCTCCTTATCCAACTTACTTTCTAGGAATTAAGTACCCATGGAAGCCCAACACAGAAGCTTATAATGGCTTCAGTGACCTAGGACCTCAGTAACATTTTCTTTATTCAAAAATACCTTATAACCACAATGGACAGGATCCACTCCACCATTCTGAATGGCCAGTTCCAACTATGGACCCTACCATTGGGTTCTACATGATCAAATATCTAGAGATACCTGCAAATCCTATGTCCTCATGCAAGCTGAGTATACATCCTATGAAAAAGTACTTCTTTATGTACCTGTAGGGCCTAGACAATGAGGCACACATAAAGGGACATAAAAGAAAGAAAACAGAAGCAAAATCAAAGCACTTCCCCATGCCTCCTTCGCCTTTCCCCAGAGCTCCTTTTCTGTTTTTACAAAACCCTTCCTCAAATTGTTTTTGTTTTATAACCAAATGGTAGACAAGCTGAGGCAGCAGGGAACATGTCGTGGCATTTCCTGTGAATTCCCCTCTCTCCAGCTTGGCTTTAAATGCCCTTGTGGCACTAACAATTTGGGTTTCATCCAGAGCACTGAGCCTTGCCAGCATTATGATTACATTTTTTGCATAGTGACACTGCTACATTAAACTCCAGATGCTTTCCTCACAAGTCACTAAATTAACATCACGTACATTTTGGGCCCATTAACATTGCACTAAGATCACAGTAGGATTATCACCCAGAAAGGTGATTGTGTGTCTTCTGCTCTTATCTTTTCAGTTTCACTTTTATAAAATGAGGTCAGGGAAAATGGGGTAGAGACCCGAAGAAGATCCATGCCTAAGACATCATAGGAAACCATGTCCCTATCAAGAGAAAATAAACAACATCTTATGTCTGTCAGCAGATTGACGTGTTTTATGAAATGCAAGTGACAGCCTTTAATGTAAGTACTAACAAAATTACTGCTGGAGGGCTTTTTTTAGAAAATGAATATACTTTAGGACATGAAATATATTAAAACATCAGTGTTTTAACCAATGTTTATAAAAATATATGATAGTCATTTATCGAGTTTGTAAAGCATGTTATGGACTAACAAGATAAAAGATGCTCTGCAAATAGAGTTACTGTTATTTAAAATGTGCATCTGCTGCCTGAAGTTACCAAGCATAGATAGGTGGCACATTTGACCTCTTTTCAATAAAATAGCACTTCATTTTGGAAAATAAATAAATTGCTCTGAAAAATAGTAAGCAAACTAATTTGTACTTCTGCACAAGTACTTTTGTGCAAACTCTCGCACACCTTGAAATATTTTGGTATCTATCTGAGAAATTGGGTCACAAGTCTCACAGTGCAATTGCCTGTCACACTGAAATTTCCTATGTACTTAACTGTAGGCCCTCATTAGATTCCCAGCTCCATGAATCAGGACAGATGCATTGTTTTCCACTGTGTGCACAATGCCTTGCTCAGTGTAGGACACATAGTAGGCAATCAATAAATGTTTGTCGACTAGATAAATGAAATAATGAATGAATGAAGCATGACCTAGGTCCATTGACCTATCCTGTAATCCCAGACTTGAATAAGTTGGATAGAGATAGTGTTATCTGTTTTAAAGAATGGCTTTTCCAGTTGAGTTAGCCTTAAAAAAATCAGACATTTTTAAGTAACAATTATTAACCAGAGAGGTGCAGCTTAGATGTTCAGGCTTATTAGCAAAGGGCATCTTTGCTGAGATGAGAGCCCTGAATGCAGGCTGTAACCCTGGATTTTCTCTTTGTGCGAGAAGAAATTACTGAGTGAAAGGAGCTCATGTTGTACAACCCAGGGGTAAAGATCCATGCAGCTAATTGGTCTTCACATGTCAATAGCTTTTCTCCCCCAAATTCTCAATATTCCTTTATACAAGACTGTCACAGAGGACAGAAAACCCTGGGTAAAACATGTATCTTGTTTTGTTTCTGAAGCACCTGTCTCATCTCACACTCCACCAAGCTATTGTCCTTCTCCCTATCTTCCCAGCTTTTTCAAACTTCTAGAAACCACAGGTCCCCCCCAAAAAGCCCATGCACCCCCAGTCCTGAGAGAGGCAAGGCATAATTTAGGCTTGGAAGATGCTTTACTTTGCTGAGCACATTTAATTCACGGAGGAGTCAGAAGTGGCCTTTAAGGAACCAAAGCAGCAGGCTGCCAGATATGGGAAACTAACCTCGGGCTTACTGTGGCTGCAGGGATTTACATAGTTCAAAATGAAGTTCATTTGAAAACACATTCACATTCCAGAGCATCTATAAATTAGGGAGAAATTATAAAGAGAGGGAATGACACCACAACACAATCTCACCCCTGAGATGTAGCCACTATTTATATTTTGTACTTATTTCCATACTATATATGTTATGTATAGTATGTAATGTATACATGTGCATATACACACAGGTATGCAAAGACGTCTTTAAGTATGATCATTACTTATACCATTTTATAGTCTACTTTTTTTACCTGGATGATGACAAAGGCTGGATGAGGTTAAACACATTTTTCCATGGCAGAAATCCTGCCATTGCCAATTTAGAGTGAGATATTCATAAAATGCCACAGATTGAAATAACTTGGAAATAATTTAGTTACACCTCACTTCTGTTTCCCACTCCATAGATCAGGAAAATAATCTATTTGCTAACATCACATGTCCCTCTGCCTGTTCGGAGGACAGAAGCATGGGCAGGAGGAAAGCACCAGTTGTCGACTGAGGCTGCCTGTTTGAATCCTGACTCTGACACTGACCGGCTCTGCAATAGTGAGAAACCTGTTCCAATTCTGTACATGACTGTTTCCATATCAGTAAAACAACTATCTCATATGATTGTTGTGAAATAAAATGAGTAAATACGTGAACAAAGAAACGCACTCAGAAGAGATCCAGGTTAATATGTGCCCAGCAAATATCAGCTACTGTTATTATTAATGCGCATACTATCTATGTCTAGGAGAAAACACATTTACAAATCCATGGTCTTCTTGAATTCTATCTAGACCCTCCTTCAAAAACCTGAATTGTAATGATCAACAATATGATTTTTCAACCAATCACTTTAAAAAAAGTATAATCAAATAGATGAATGGACTGGGTTTTATGAGGTTATGAAAGAGATATATGACTTATAAATTGTGCTCTAGTAACAAAATATAGAAATGAAGCAATCTTGATAAATATTGACAGAATGTAATGTGTAAACTTGTATATTATTCATTTTGATTATGGCTCTTAGAAAGCATCTACTCTAATGGTCCTACTTGATAGAGGTAGAAACTGAGACCTGGAGAAGTTACATAATTTGCTTAAGGAAGTTGAACACCAGAGACTCTGATTTCCAGCCTGATGCTATTTACACTACACAATGGTGTCATTTTATACAACAAAGTTTCAGAGAAAAGAAAGAAAGGCAGGTATTGGATGATTCAGAAAAAGCTTCAAGGAAAAGCTGGAATTTCAGTTGGGTTTTAAGGGAAAGATGTGGAAAGGAAGTCAGGAGGAAGAAGAGCCAGTTGGGTAGAGAAAGCAAAGGCCCCACAGAGGAATGGACAGGATAGGTTCAGAGGGAGGGAGCTGGCCAGCCTGTCTAGCTTTTACACCAGGATCTCTGGCAGATGACCAAAAGACTTTTATCTTGAGGTAAATTAAAGGCAGTAATGTCCACTCTGCTCAGAGCTGGCAGTGATCAGGGCACAGTAAGTGAACACAATTCTTTCCCTATCTGCAGATACAGGGATCCAGGAGTTCTAGAAAACAATGGGTGGAGAGAGCAGGTTTGAGTGTCAACTCTGCTACCTGCAACTAGTTTGACTTTAAGTCAACCTCTGCAGCCCGCATTTGTCATCTGGTCACTTTATGAACAAATATCTTGCTCATGTGTTGTCTTGCAAAGAAATAGGAAAAACACAATCTTCTCCTTTGGAAAATGTAAAGGGCTAAAATTGTGGCTTATACAATTTCCTCAGCTTTCCCCTCACCGTCCGTGACCAGCAACCCAGGCTAATTCTTAGCGATTTACCATGCTTTCCTGGGATCACTAATGCAGCTGGGGCCCCGAACAGCTGCACCAAACAATTGAGAACATTTCTTAGAAACCACAGCACAGTTCATGAGCTCCACATGCATTGCAGTGACTGATTAAAAAATACAAGATGAAATATTACAGCTATCAATAATTCCTGCACATGGCTGACTTCTAATGAAAGGAGAATATTTTCTGAGGGAGAAAGAAGAAATGAAGAAAAGGGTTTTTTATCAATTTCAGAGGAACACTTTGATAGAACCCTGAAATTTTTTCTGGGTGAAATATTTTTTTTTATTACCCTCCATCATACAGTGTTTAATTTCTCTCTTTCAGCAGGAATATATCTCAGTTTTTAATTTAAGAAAAATCATTGTTCCTCATCGGTTTCCTCACATCATTTCATTTCCTATTTGCTAGCTTCTCCTTGGAATTTTTTTGTTGCCAGTGATGAGGAATTTCTTCTGATATTTTGCCCTCCAAAACTTTTGTCTGAAAAGTGAGAATAAGCATCTGAGCACAAGCACTTTAATTTTGCTAGACTTCATTTCCATATGTGGCCCAAAAGCAATATGTAATTTCTGTTTCTACCTCCAATTCTTAGAAGCACAATACCACCTCCATCAACATGGTCCTCAGAAACATTTTAGTGAAGACCTAGAGCCTAGTGACTCAGTAGGTCAAGTTTATTCTAAATAGAGCACTGAGTGGGACTGTTGCTTTTACTCAGTATGTATTTACTTAAAACAACATTAAAATCCTCAGGAAATTCCCTAACGGATGTGTTTTGGCACCCCAGATTCGTTTCAGCTAATATTTAATGGTGTTTTCACATAATAAGTGCTCTATTTAGTGTTCTGAATGGAGTTCCCATGTTTCTTTAAAATATTTCTACTTTTGAGGGTTGTGTTTGCAGCCACAAAGTGAGTTGCTGAGCTCTGTGGGCAGGGAGGTGGCTGTTAGATCCAACACAGGTGTTTTCCAAACAAAATGTTTTTGTGAATAATATTTCTTTTCTCTATCATTCCATATGACTTGGAAATAGAAGAAATTGCTAGAAGTTTTGTAACAGTAACATCGTACTTGGTTCTGTCTTACCAGTGCTTTCAACATCTTAAGAGTGGCCTAAAAGAGATTTAGAAGATTTTTACCCATTAAAGACAACAGGCGGGAAGTCCTTTGTGAATAGAGATGCCGGTCCAGTGGTTTGTCTGTAACACAGTATTTGTTGTCTCCAAAGTGGTTTCTCTGTTAAAAGGAGGTTGTAATATACATGGACACAGAGCCATCTGCATCTTCACCAGTCAACTGCTCACATAGTCATAGGTGGTGATTGACTGATACATGCATGTCTGGGCAATTTGGTACATTCAGCTGTGGGCTTGCAGATGTGGGTGTATTTCACAGAAGCAGGTTGGGTAATAAATTTTGAAACTTTAGCCTTATCTTTGGATAGAGTAATAAACGTTTGTAGGCTTAAGAAAGCAATATTCCCTGTAACTGCAATATACGGGAATGATGAAACTGAACTAAAATGTCCAGTAATCTCTAAGGCCTACCCAAGCTAGAGAGGTGCAAAGTGAGAGCTATAAAGCAAAATTTAACACCCACCACACTAAAAGTCATTTTTGGCCTCTGACCAATTTCACACAGAATTGCGAAATATGACTAATACCAAGTCCTGAGTCCCTGGGGGAAGTTAAGAAGAAGGATGTCAGGAAGAAAAGTGATGGTTCATTGTTAGTTGAACCAATGAGAGGTCAGCACGGGGATAACCATGTCCCACGGTCTCCCCCATAGAAGCTTGCCTGTCCTTTTCTGGGATTCCACCGCTATACAAAACAAGATTTGCAGCCCTCCTTAGGAACTACGGATGTCTGCAGGTTAGAAGGGCTCTGGGGCGGATTGATCTTTCTTTCCCTGGAGTTTAGTTTAAGATATAACAGAGACAATCCTCTCTTGTGATGCAATGTGCAGTTGGTTGTCACTGAGGATATTCCCCAAACAACAGGCTAAGAGAGGCAAACACACACACAAATTAACCAAGCCCACAGCACTAGCCGGACAACCGGAAGACCACATCAAGCCCAGCTAAAGCCGTCACCCCCACGGGCACCCCAACCCCCTTAACCAAAGCCGGAAATGCTATTCTATTTCATTCTTTTTCTGACTTAGTTTGATATTATGTGGGGTTCTGGCACTTGGGTTTCTTTCTTTTTATTCAATTTTATTTTTATTATCCAAATATAGGCCTCTGGAGAGTGAACTGCTCTGTGTCCAGCTTGACCATCTCCTTCTGTCCCTGCACCCACTGATGAGCTCCAGCTTTGATGATGGTAGACAGTCACACATGACCATCAGCTCTGGTTAACATCCGTGGCTTACGGAGGATCATGGCTGTGACAGGAACATGTCAGCAGTGGGTGATTTCCACTGAACAATGACTCCTAGACTGTGGCCATGCAAGCAGAGCAAAGAGGAAAGATGAGGAATTATCAAGTGGATGTGATCCATGCTGACAGCCAATCTGGATAATTCAAATAGAAATAACTTTCTTTGCCTCCCTGGCAGGTTTGGGGCTTGATTTTGAGAGATCATTGTTTAACTTTCTTTGCCTGTGGAAATGCAGTACATGTGTTTGCTGGTTAAGTGAGGGTTTGGGGGTTATAACCACACCATCTGTTAATTTGACATTCAAGTTTCACTCCGGTTTGGAAGCCCTTGTGCCTAAAATTTAAAAGTAGCAATACATACCTAACTCCCAGCTGTCTGGGAACTCAGACTGCATATGCTTCCTGGTTTTCTAATCTGCCCGGAGAAATAAAACCATCACCTGAGCCAAAGAGTAGTTTGCCTAATTGGATTTTTTTTTTTATAATTTTAGAGACACACAAAGTGTCTTCTAATGTTGCAGTTGTCTGAGTGACATTGTGAGCTGAGCCAGACCACTTACCTAGACTTGAAAATTTACATTTTGATGAAGTTTTTCAAGTGCCACTTAATCTTAGAGGAAAAAAAAACAAAAATTTAAGCAGATGCAGAATTCCTTGCATGGTGGCAGGAAGGCCCCCTTTCTGCCCGGGGCAGCAGAGCATCATGGATACAGCATAAGTTTTAGAGTCAGTTTGACCTGGTTCAAATCCCAGTTCCAAAACACATTAACTGGTTTATCTTGTGATACTAATCTTTTCGAGCATCAATTGCCATATTTATAAAGTGGGTGAGGCAGGGGTAATCATCCTGACAACTTCACAATGGACTGAGGACTAAAGATGGTTTACTCAGAAAACATCTGCTGAGTGCCTGCCACGCACCCGCCACTATCCCAGGCACTGGAAGAGCAGCAGTGAGCACAGAAATGAAATCACTGCCTTTGTGGAGATAATAACCTTCAGAGGGAGACAGAGAAACAAGAATCATAAGGAGAACAAATAGCACATGAGAAGGTGGTAAGAGTTCTGGAAGAAACATCACACAGGATAAAGGGACCGGAAGTGACGGTGGGGAAGAGAGGTGGGGTTTGTGGTGAGGGGTCACGGAAGTCTTCGGTGACCTCATGATACGTGAAGAGGGGAGAAGAGTAGGTCATGGGCTATTCGGGAGAGAGTGTTACGAGTTGAATTGCATCCCCCCAAAAAGATACACTGAAATCCTCGAGCCTAGTGACTCAGAGTGTAACCTTAGGTTTTTATAGAGGTAATCCAGTTAAAATGAGGTCATTAGGGTGGGCCTAATATGCCTGGTGTCCTTATAAAAGGGGGACGTTTGGACATAGAAATAGACTTGTGGGGCGGGAAGGTGGTATGAGCCACGCAGGAGGAAGCTGGACATGTGGCTGGAGGGGTGCATCTCCAAGGCAAAGGATGCCAAGGAGCACCACCAAACGCCAGGAGCCGGGAGAGGCCAGAAAGGATCCCCTCCCCAACCCAGAGCTGTCGGAGAGAGCAGGGCCGGCCGACACCTTGATTTAAGACTTGCAGCCTCCACCAATGGTGAGGCGAGGCATGTCCATTGTTCCAAGCCACCCAGTCAGTACTTTGTCACCATGGCCCTAGGAAACGAATACAAAGAATGCCTGGGCTGAGGGAACAGCAAGCGTAAAGGCCCTGAGCCCACAGCGCACTGGAACGTTTGAGAACGTGCAGAGAGGCCCGGAGTCTGGGGGGCTGCAAGCCAGAGGAGCAAGTAGAAGACGAGGTGAGAAGAGCAAGGAGGGGGCGGCTCCGTGTGCTCTCCCCGGCTGCCCTCCCGCCTGCGCCTGCCCTCCGCATGATGCGGAATGCCATCGGGGGTTCCGCACAGAGGGGAAGCGTGAGCTGCCTCACATTATAAAATTATGTATGTGAAGTGTCTCCTGATTGGCAATTATTACTTTTACTCCTCCAGCCCACCTCGCTTCTGATAAACTCTGGTTGAGCGGGGGGTGGGGGAGGCAGTGTTTTCAGTATTTATTATTTATGCAGCTGTTCCTGTGCGCTGTGCCACCGAGAACGTGCACTCATACTGATTGCCGTCCTTAGGAGATTACAGGGACCGATAGCTTCTCTATGCCTGCACCACCCAAATGCCACTTATCCAGTGTGACACATGAATGGATAATTCATTTAGATATGGCTAGTCGTTTGGTTTTTATTCTGCTTTGCATATGTATTTCCTCTGCTTTGCCGTAGAAAGACAATGAACCTAAACTGGTTCCCATAGGGCTAGCTGACCATTCCTGGAGAAATAAACAGAAGTTTCAGAAGGCAAGATCAAAGCGCAGTCTTTGAAGTTGCTAGAGATGCCCAGGTTTTGTTGGGTGTGTGGTATGGAGGAGAGGTGCCAAGGAGAGAAGGAGATGCCCGTGTCATGACCCAAATGGGCTCAGCAGTGTTCCCTACCTGCGCTGGGCAGGGTAATGAGGGCTGGGACATCACTTCTCTCATTCATCCTGCATTTACTGAGCAAGCTTACATGGCAGGCACTGGGTTAAACCTCAGAGAGTAAAAAGTTAGCAGAATTTGGCCCCTTCCACAAATAATTCCCAATGGGTATGAACAAGAAAAGAAACATCACAGAAGAGGGAGATCGATTCTTCCTGCTCCGGGATTGGATACTCCACACCGCAGGAGGGACGTGCAGTCTGAGAAGGGGATGAGGGCCCCGGTACTGAGCAGTCAGGCTGGCAGCCAGCGAGAAGGCGACGGTCAGAAGGTGAAAGTGGGAAGCTGAAATGGGGAATGTGACAGGGAACAGAGCATACTAGAGGGAATGCTAGCAAGGGACGGATGATCCGGAGAAATAGGCAAGACAACCGGACAACGTCTTCACAGGTGCAGAGACCCAGATGCAGGGTTAGGTTTCAGGGTAGAGACTCTGATGCTTGGGGATGGTGGCCGTGAAGGTGAGTAGTAGGTAAGAGACTCCCAAGAACAAGTAGTGCATGGTCCTGCTGGTTATCAGGCAAGGACTTCAACCCAGGGAAAAAGGATGGAAAGTCAGTTAAAAAAAAAACCCTCAAGCATAAAATGGGTTCAGGTTTTGGAAACAAAGCAGCTCCCCAAATTCTTACAATGTAGGGAAGTGGTCAGACAAACTCAGAGTATGAGAGAGAGAATGCTAAAGCAAATTCGCCCTAAAGCCGGGGTGGGGTTGATTTGTCCCCAGGGTGCCCTTTGGTTAACTGTGGGGAGAGGAAGGCTGCACGGAGACCTCACAGGGCAGCAAACTGCAGGTGACTTCTCGCATAACCTGGAAATTGCTGAAAAGCAGGCTAAACCACATTATCCACATGAAGGAGAGAGGAAAGGGGTGCGGATCGCCGTCCACCAGGACTGCTGCGGGGCAGCACCGCTCTGGGCACCATAGGCCGCCTAAGCTGGCAGAAAATGAATCGCTTCATGTGAAGCCCTTTCCTATCTCCCTGGTGACGTGAGAGAGGATGACATTATTGAGTCTGAGATGGGTGGGACCTTAGACGCAATCTATTCCTGCTGCATTTTACAGAGGAGGCATCTGAGATCTAGAGCTGTTACTTGATTTTTCAAAACCTTCAACACAGGAAAGAAAAAAAGGCAGCTGCTGTTCTTTGCTGGTCTGTGTCTTGATTTAGATTTGTTCTTTTTCTCAAATGGCTGGAGAGGTGAAAGGGTGCCTTTTAGACATAATCACTGTAATTTAAACAAGCTTTGGGTTTCTTTCTGTTATAAGGAGCAATTCTGGAAAGTAGAATCCCATGTATGGGCACTGTAGGTAATCAATATCTCAAGAGAATGAACTAGAAACATCTATCTTTCTTGGATGTTGCTGCAAATACCTGCATGTCTACATTTCATCTTTTCTGTGTGGCCACCATTACCTTCATCCTTATCACGGGCACTGAAAACACTTTGCTTCTTTATCCTCTCACACAAAATGTCTAAGCTTCTACTAGGTGCTGTGAATTCAGATGGCCTATGTTGAGTCCCGGCTCTTCCTCGTACTAGTCATGTGACCTTGGACAGTCCATCTCACCTCCTTGTATCTCAGATTTCTCTGCTATGAGATGGAGACATCCTAGAAACTATATAATAGTGTTAGATAGGATGAAAAAAGTTAATGCTTGCAAACTTTCTGCAGTAATGTTTGGCACACAGTAAGCATTCAGATATTCTTTGCTATTAATATTATCATTACCACTTTTATATGTGACCTTACCTGGGTTACCTGGGACAAGCCACTGAAGCCATCTGAGAATCATTTGTAAAAAGTGAATGGATTGAAAAAGCTAATCTCTAAAACTTTTTCTGATGCTAAATTGCTAAAGTTCTGTCCTACAATGTTGCCATAAAAATAAAATCAATTGTTACATTTTCACATCAACATTTTTACTGCAACATTTCTGGAAAACCATGATTTTGGGGGGGGTTTAAAGATGAATGTCACTGATGACTGAAAAACCATCTCATTTTCATGAATGATCTTCCCTATTTGCTCCTTATTGCTCATAAATTGAAAAAGTTGTCTTGAAGTTCCATTTTACAAAATGCAAGCATTAGCGAAGAAATGCAGATACAAGGGATGAGGACCATTAGTGTTCCTTCTGCCTTTGTGCTTCATTGTGCAGGTGTTTACATTCTGCCGGCGAGGAGACTCCAGCTCCCTCTGACCCTGACCTTTGCATAATATTTATTGGATTAGAAAAACGACAATTTGCAGAGTAATAAACATACCTATGCATGCATTTATTATACACAGAACTGTGCTTCATTTTGGAAAATCTGTCCCAGACCTACTCGGGTGAATCAGCCATAACAAGGTCACTGCAGACTTAGCAGAATGCCCTGCAGATGTCTCTTGTTTTAGCTGGGATGGCAGTGATGAGTTGAAAAGAGAAAGAAGTTTATACAGAGGGCGGGATACTTCACCAGCTTGGTGCAGATACAATAAAAATATCCAAGGTGATCCTGTGATGGCTGTTGCCTAAGGGGAGCCATCAGGGTTTAATGGAAACCCACCTGCACGCTTCAAGGCCAGGCTCCCTCCACCTGCCTCTCTCTCCCCACTGCTTCCCTATTGCCTTTCTGTCTCCTTGGTCTCTTGCTCTTTCTCAAAAAAAGCCACCCATCTGTACTTCCTTCTCTGTTCCTGGTAATACTGTTACTGGCTGAGAAGCTGTTTTTTCCAGGAGGCAATGAAGAATGAAGCCAGCAGACAAGAGTATGGAGTGACCAGCAAAGTTTTTAATGAGGTGTGAAAAGGAAAGAATAAAAGACTCCCTCTAAATGGGAGGGGCTCCAAGAGTGGAGGCCGTGAGAGCTGCAGTATCTAGGGTTTGTAAGCCAAAAAAAAGGAAGTTTACAAGATTGGCAGGGGCTAGTTGCTAGGAAGACCCCTTTGTTCTTCCAGCTGTATTCTCCAGATGTTTAGGATGTGGCCTCTTGTTTCTCACGTTGAATTATCTAGATGCCCAGATGTGGCTGCTTGTATACTGCAAAGCCTTGACCCTAGACCCCTCCTGACTTCCCCTTACCAGGGCCACAAGTTCTAAGGCTGCCTACGTCCCACTAATTCCTGCCTAAATACCACCGCAGACCAGGATTTCTGTACCCATGTCTCAGTCCCTGCAGCCATCACTGAGCACTGCTCCTTGCCACTCCTTGGCTCCCACAGATCATCCCACATAATGCTTCCAAGAATATTTATCTTATGCTCTGCTTTCATTTGGTTACTTAAATGATGAATCCAGAGGTCTGCTGTCATGTCTCAGTTGAAATCAACATCCTCAGCTCTCTATCAGTTGATCTCCAGATGTCTAGCCGCTTGATTTCTGAGAGTTCTGCAGCCTGGTTCCTCCCATTCAGCAAGATTCATCTCTCATTACTCAGTAAATATGTGTCCCTCACCCCACACGCCATTTCCCAGCTATGTACTCTCACGTCCATCCACTTCCTCTTCTTTGAATAACATCCCACTTTCCATTTTCCAGCTGCATAAATTAATTTCTTTAAATTAAGCTCAAGAAGTAGTGCTCATAATATCATCTATTGGATTAGTAGAGATACACTGTTTTTCTTATTGTTAGTAACTTGTACTTTTAAAATTTTTAATCAGTTTTTATTAGAAATTTCCAACTGTTATTTGTCTTCTCAAAGAACAAACTTTTGGTTTTGTTGATTTTCTTTATTATATGTTGGTTTTATATTTTATTAATTTCTACTCTTATATTTATTGTTTCCTTCTATGTCCTTCCTTTGGCTTAATTTACTGTTGCTTTGTTTAGCTTCCCAAGAAAGCACTCAAGTACTTAAAAAATTAACTTTTTGCCTACTTCTTTTCTAGTACATTTACTTAAAGCAATGCATTTTCCTTTAAGATTGGCTTTGGCTGCACCACACATATTTTGATATCATTTATCTCTTATTCAGTTCAAAATATTTTCTAATTTCCATTGTGACTTATTTTCTTCTCCTTTTACCAAAAGGTTATTTGTAAGTCTATTGCTTGATTACCAAACAGATTAGGAGAGGAAGAAGACAACTCTGAGGTATGGCTCCATGATTTACAAATGCCCAAGGCAAGTAAACAAATGGAAAACAGAGTCTAGAGCTCCAGAGAGAGATCTGAGCTTGGAATAAAGGTCAAGGATTCTTCGCAAAGAGATGGACCTGAGAACCTGTGAGCAGATGCCTGACTCAGGAACAGTGAGTTGTGTGAGTAGAAGGCTCAGAAAGACAACTGAGGACCATCGAGATTTAAGGAATCCAAAAGGAAGACAAACCTCCATGCCGACTGAAGAAAAAGTGCCTTAAAATTTGCTGTGTTACTTCTTGTGGTAGAGAAGTGAGCAAGAAGAAAAGATAGAAGATAGAGTATAATCTCCTAAAAACTCCTAAGTTTGCCTTCAAAGGGGAAAGTAAATATGATGGTGTCTGAAGGACATGGGGCTAAAGAAATACATTTTTAAAGAGAGTAAAGTCTTCAGTATTTGTTATGGGAACTGGGTAAGAGCCACAGGAAACTAGACACTGGATACTGAGGGAACATTTCCAAGGAGGGCAGGGTAAGAGTCCCTAGACTCCCAAGTACAGCAGGGGGTAAGATCTCTGGACAGAAAAAGGAGCGCCTCTTTCTCTACAACCAATCAAGAGACAGGCAAACTCACACATATGTGTGAGCAGGAGGCTGAGGGGCTTCTCCTGGAGGTGTGTGCCTTACGTCACTAATTACGTAATTCTTCAGATAACTGTGAAGGGAGAAAAAAGCATTCCACATTTAAGCCCTGGTCCACTGGCAGAAATTAGTAGTGATTCTAATTACAAACTAGAGGGCTTAGAAATTTCTCCTTTCCTTTAGTTCTTCCGTACATCCTTCTCAGGAAAGCTTCCAAAAAGAGGCTGTGATAGCTGCGTAGATGGGCAAGGGCTGCATGACAGAACGCAGTGGGTCTCAGAGTAGGGTCCCTGGGCCAGCAGCAGCTTTACCACCTGGTGACTCTTGAGTAATACAAATTTTTAGATCCCATCCAAAACCTACAGACTGAGAAACTCTGGAGGTGGGGCCTTGTATTACTCTCCACTGTTTTCTGTACCATAGTACCACAAACTTAGTGGCTTAAAGCAACATAAATTTATTGTCTCATAGTTCTGGAGGCCAGGAGTCTGCCATCGAGGTGTTGGCAGGGCCCTGCTGCTTCTGAAGCCTCCAGGGGAGAATCCTGGCTTGCCTCTTACAGCTTCTGAGGCCTCCAGGTGTTCCTTGTCTTGTGGGAGTATATCTCCAATATCTGCCTCTGTCTTCACTGGGCTCTCTTCCTTGTATGTTTTTGTCTCAAACCCCTCCTTCCTTTTTCTTATAAAAACACCTGTCACTGGATTAAGAGCCCATTCTAAATCAAGGATGATCTCAGCTCAATATCCTTAACTTAATTACACCTTCAAAGACCCATTTTCTAAATAAGGTCACATTCGCACATGCCAGGCTAGGACCTGGACATATCTTTTTAGAGGTCATGATTCCACCCACTACAAGCCTAGTAATCTGCTTTAAGATGAGCTAGAGATTCTCAACTCTGGCTGTGCACTAGAATCACCTGCAGGGCTTGTAAATTCCCCTCAAAAATTAAGCCAGAATTTGTGAGAATGGAATCCAAAGTTCACCAGATGAATGCAATGTTTGTGAACACCAAGTATGCAAAGCAGTGGTACAGAGGAAAAAATACTAGCTGAGGAGTTAGGCAAGTCTGAGTTCCAATGCTGCCTCTTTTTCTCATCAGCATAGCCTACTCTTCTATAAAATGGAGATAATCATCTACCTTATATTATTACAGTATTATTATGAAGCTTAAATAAAACTCTATATGTGAAGCACTTGAATGTTTAGCCATATACTGACCCATCAGTCTGTTTATTGAAGCATACGGAATGACTTCCTGCTGCAAATCTTGGTCCTGCCTGTAGCCCTCCTTCAGCTCATGTCTGACGGCAGGTAGAAGGAACGTCTTTTAAGAATCTTCTTGGTATGCCTTTCAGAAAGAAAGCTAATCCTGCTTGCCCCAGTTCAATCATCTCTTATGTCACCAGGTCTGTATTCAATTGGCCAGAATATCTGGGTCCTAGGCATTTTATAGAAAGTACCATCATAAGCTCATACCCACTCACTATTTATCAAACATTCTGTTGGGAAAAATAGTTTTCTAGGAAGATGGTTTGAAAGACTGAAGACATCCTAAATTCCAGATTTTTTAAGCTTTCTTCATTCAAAATAAAATAAAATAAAAGTGCTTATGAAGCATCTAAATGTCAAAGACTGGAGATATTGTGATGATTTTCGTCATCTTGTAGCCTGAAGTCTAGTCAGGAAGACAAAAATAAATTAAAAAATCAAATCATACCACAAATAAATGTAAAATTTCAACTGTGGCAAATGTTGTGAAGGAGGCTTGCATGATAGTATAAACCTATAACAAGATTAGACAGTCAGAGAGGTCAGGGGAGGCTCTCTGAAGAGAGACCATTAAAGTGCCTGTCAAGTATGACTGGGAATCAACCATGTGAAGGGAGGGAGAGCATTCCAGTCAAAAGGAATAGCAAGATCAAAAAGGCTGTATGACAAGAGTGTATTCTCTCTCCCTCCTTTTTCTTTTCTTCCTCTTTCTGATCACCTCATGGTGGCAAGATGGCAACCACAGCACCAGACATTGCATCCACATTCAAGTCAGGAAAAATGGAAAAGGGATAAACAATAACTTCTCTGTCCCTTTTATCAGATATCAGTCTTTCCCAATGGCCCCCCAGGGATTTCCCTCACATTTCATGGAGCAAACACTCATACCTAGGTCAGTCACTGACAAAAAAGAATGGGATCAACATGGCTGGTTTAAATCAAGAGCGCTCTTCTTTTATTCTAAGGTTAAATACGAGTTTTCTGAGCAGAGATGCTCTTGCTGCAGGGATGCTGTTCGGTAACCCACCAAAAGTGTCTGTCACAGAGATACAGCAATAGTCCAAGTAGAAGATGGAAAGAAGCAGGCTTTGGGTGGTACTTAGGAAGTTAACATAAGGGCTCACTGATTAATTTACCATGGGGGTAGGAAAGAAGAATCTTCCTGTAGAATAAGTAGCCACAGGAGCAGGGGTTTGTGTAGGTAGAGAACGTGGCTCCCCTGAGAGCAGAGTTTGCTCAGCTTATACACTAGTGACATTTGGGCTGGATAATTTTTTTTTTTCTGGGTAGCTGTATTAAATTCTCCAAAGAAACAGTACATATATACATGTGTGTTTGTATATATATATAATTGGCTCATGTGATTGCAGGCTTAGAAGTATCATAATCTGCTGCTGCCTGCAGAGGTCCGATGAAACCAATGTGTAGTTCCAGTATGAATCCGAAGGCCTGAGAACCAGGGGAGCGAAGGGGTAAATCACCATCCAAGGATCCAAGGACGGGAGAAGATAGATGTGCCAGCTTACAAGAGAGGTAAGAAGACAGGGATGGATTCCTCCTTACTTCCCCCTTTTGTTCTATGCAGGCCTTCAGTGAACTGGGTGTGGTGCCTACACTGTGGAGGGCAAACGCCTTTACTGAGTCCACTGATTCAAGTGCTAATCTCTAGAAACACCCTGAAATACCACATCTGGGTACTCATCTGGGCACCCACTGGCCAGTCAAGCTGACACATGAAATTAACCATCCCAGTGGCTATCTTGTGCATTGTAGGGTGATCAGTAGCACCCCTGGCCTCTACCCACTAAATGCCAGTACCCCCTGCCCAATAGTGACAAGGTCCCCAAACTTTGACAAATGGCCCCTGGAAGGAAAAGTCATCTTCTGTTGACAGCCACAACCTCACTACTGAGTATGGCTTTGAGTGATGTGATCAGGGACGGGACTGGAGGGAGAAAAGGGGGTGCCTATGGCACAAAATTTCAGTAGGCTCTTGAAATATCCTGAGTGTGGATGCCTCCTTAAACTGTATGTCCCAGGAGTCTCCCTTGCCTATTAGTTCTGCCTGTGTGGGTTCAGCCTCTACTTCTACAAGAAGAAACCCAGTTCTACTTGTAATGGGTTCTTGTTCAAGGATGTTGTTGAGAATATTGCTCTTTATGCAACACAGAGTGGTCTCTTCATGAGAAACCCCCGGAAAATTCCTGCCTGCTGTTCAAAGACATGTCTTTCCTAAGTCACTGGTTTACTTTTATCTGATGAATATTATGAATTGTCCAATCTTTTGCTTCCCTTTGCATTGCTTGCTGTTAAATTGTTTCCCTATTTTGTATTGGCTGCTACCAAACTTGGAAACCAAACCTGTGGCTTCCACAGCAAGAATGTATGCTATTTCTAGCATTATTCCTGACTATATTTTGAATTTCCACCCTTGTTTTTCCTTCCTGCTTTGTCTCAGTTTTTGGTCCTGAGTACTCTTACGTTAAGTAAGAGTTCTGGGTACTCTTACATTTTATGTATCCTTATTTTAACCTTAAAATAACTTAAAAATATCTGGAACTAATATCATTAAGTACCCAGCACATGGCATGACTTCCAGAATGCATTTGGTATATAGACCTGTCTCCCTCCTTCAATACTGAGATCAGAAAGTGAGACACTGTGTGACACAGGCCTTTGTAAATGGCCAAATGCTCTGGAAGTATAAGAGCAATATTTGAGGCAAGGGTGGTTTCTAGGGGCAAAGAAATAGAGATGGCTTGTAGCAAAAGATTCTAGAAGTAAATCTACTTCTCTGGAAAAATAATAACATCCAGTGGTAGACCTCTGACCTGCATCTTTGATGATCCGAACTCCTGGGGGTTTGAGAACTTCCATAAAACCCACCACCTACATCCAGCCCTGAAAGCACGCATTTGTCTGTGGTCAAGTGCCTTAAGTGTCATCTTCCTTCACAATGGGCATGTGTTATGACTGTGGGTTGTGTTCTATTTTCCAAAGACAAGATGCAAGTAGAATGACAAAGAGGGATAAGTGAAGAAGCACTTGGAAAATGGAAAGCTATGGTTGCATTAAATGAAAAGCAGTCATTCCCCAGCAGCAAAGACAGAGCTGAGGATGGGGTGTCTAAATAGCCTCTGGCTCTTGCAAGGAGATTACTGCATTTTCACCGTAATTATTAAATCTTGGCAAGAGGCTCAGCAGCTTGCTACCCACCCCCCTGATGTCAGGCTGCTCCCCTACTCTGCAATTTTGAAACCTGGTTGGCAATGGCACCCAAAAGAGCAGTTCTAACAATGGCCCAGCGAACTTTCCCCCACTTGAAATCTTCAATTATATATGTATAGATTAATGGCAATCTACATCCTACGATTTTCTCCCTCTGTCTTTTTTCTTATGGCCGTATCATTAGCTTCAACAAAATTAAGTTAGGGACATTTCGTCCTCAGAGAAACCAGGGGAATACTAGCAGATGGATTAGGGCAAAGGGGATAGGGCAGAGAGAGGACAATTTGACTTCCTTTTAGAAAAGTTTGAGCCTCACAGGGAAGACACATACATGGAAAGATAATACCAAACTTTGCAGGGAAAATGTCAGTCCATGGTGAGCTGAGCTGGCAAAAATCCCTAAGATATTAAATAATTACTAATCCTTGGGAGAAATGTATAGGGCAAGTTGAAATTACAACCTGTTTTGTACAGTGTAGGGCATTGGAAAATAATAAAGCAGAGAAGATAAAGTATTATTATTTTCTCCTAGCCTATTTAAGTTCTTGGCTAAATAAATAACAAAGATTCTGGATTAAATCAACAATTGCTGTATGTCAGGGACACAAGGGAATGTTGTTTGAAGGACTTGGCAGAAATAAGGCATCTAGGGTTTGTCAGAATCCAATAAAAGTCAAACCTTATCAGGCACGCTTCAAAGGGCTTACTTAACTTCATTCATTTTGTTGTTAGCATTAATTAGCCTCAAAAGTCAGGTCTGATTCTGCTGCATTGGGGAAAGCATCTTGAACATAGTAGGTATCCAATATGTGTTCACTGAATTGAATTAAGGCTTAGTGTACATGTTTCAAAAGCAAAGTAGGTAAATACAAGGGGATGTCATTTATAAACGATTCTCTAAAATGAATATATTCTGAGATTCCACAAATCTTCTATATTTGCACTGGGGACCGAAAAAAAGACCCAGGAGTTTTATAGGATGGATGTAGCTTTTCAGAATTTATAAAGAAACTTTCTTTTATTTATCTTATGTAATCTTTCACCAATTCTTATGGGAAAGGTTTTACTTTCCAAAGACATAGATAGTAGTGTCCCTCTAGCCCATGGAAAACCTCTCCACCATTGCAACAGGCCAAGAAATGAGTTCTGGCCAATAGACTACCAGAGAAAGTGTTCATTCTGGCTGAGGCAATGAGATGGCCACAGACAATTTTCTAGCCTCTCTTCCCAAATTCATTGACCAAGATGGCTACATGTTCCACATGATGAAGTTACAGGATGGATTCTTTATCAGCCTGAAGTTTTAAGTTACCACATGGAGGGGAATTACCCTAAAAAGTTACCCAGACTGCATGGATATTTGTGCATAGGAATAAACTTTTGTTGTGTAAAAGTACTTAGATCTTGGCTTGTTAAAGAGCATTAAGAACCTATCCTTATTAATGTGTCAAGCTTTATAAATGAGAAAACCAAAGCTCAGACAATTAAAATTGCTCCAAATCACATTACAGGTAAGGCACAAACGGATATACGAACCCAGATTTTGCAGAAAGTATATCAATACAAAGCGAAACAACCAACCTTACTGTAGGATGTGAGTCTTAGGAGACCGTAATTGGTCTTTTTTGGTTGTAGAGGGATCAAACAACTATGTGTGAAGAATAGAAATGATGCTTCTATTCTGAAACCCAGGCAGAGAAACAGGGGAAATAGTTACTTAAATGCTTTTTGCTCTGCCTGGAGTTCTCTTCCCACACTGTACTACTAAACTTTTATTTTTGTGAAAGAAAGCCCCGCATGTCATAAGTAGTTTAACATAAAAGTTTACTTTTCACTTACATAAAGTCCAATCAGCAGACCTTCAGAGCCCAGCTCCACACAGTGATTCGGGAACTCAAGTGGCTAGGCTTCACCATCTACAGCACATGGTTTCCCAATCACCCTGTGTGCATGCAGAAAGCCATCAGACAGAGGAAGAGCAAGGATGGGGGATCGAGCCATCTTTACGGACCATACCTGGCAGTGGCATGCATCTCTCTGTTCTCATTCTATTGGCAAGCAGACAGTCATGTGGTCCTACTTTCCACAATAGGAACTGGGAAGTGCAGTCTAGCTGTGTGCCTAGGAGGAAAAGGAAAATAGTTAACACATAGTAGTCTACATCTCAGTCAGTCCTTCTGGTCACCAAATAACCATTCCACTCTTCTTTCCAAGCATAAAACTCATTCACCCACCCCAGATCCACCATCCATCCATCCTAAAGAGGCAACCCATACTCTGGGTAACCCCTGCATCCAGCTCAAAGTCCAAAATCTTTAGGTGATGTTCAATTCTCCTCATTAGGTACCCCTGTTTCCAAAAATCTGAACCAAGTAGATAAGTAAACTGCCATCCCAAATAATGGTGGCACAGGGACAAAAAAATTCTCCCATTTTGAAAAGGAAAAAATGGAAAACATACAGCAATCACTGGTTCTCTTCAGTTTTGGACTCATGTAAGGCAGATATTATGGAGGCCTTTAGCCTAGAGCTGTGGAATGTCCTTGATTCGTCTCTAACTGTGCTCTTCTGAAGGCATTACCTTGTCCATAGTCTCTCTGGCCCCTGGTGACACTCTTTGAATGTGTCTCTTCATTGCCTAATATTCTCTAAACCTAAAGGTTCCTTGAGGGCTGCATAACTTGGCAACCTGTTTGCCAGTGACATTTAGGGCCTCCATGATTGCTTTTAGTTTCACACAGTCAACACATTTTTAGTTTGGATTCATTGGTATCTTTGATCCAATATAATTACCTCGAAATCTTAGGAGGCTTCTGACTTATTTGCTTCCCATCAGCTCCTTATGCCAGAAACCCAACCCGAATTTATTTTCTAGATGAAGTTCTCAATCTATTTTATTTACTTACCTGCTTGCCTCATGCCTCTCTTTTTTAACTTAATATCAGTTTACCTTAGACAACTGGAAAAATACACGAAATGTGATTTCCTTAATCTGATCTTTACCACAGGGAAAAGTTGTTTTGCTCAGTTGAAAAGTTTGATGAAATCTTCATCTCTAAGCATCCTTTTCAATTATACGTTATGGCTTGAGTCTGTAGCTACTGGGCTTTCCCATCTTCTGAGGCCCTGAATTTCTGGTCTCTCTTTATTTCCTTTTATTCTAATTAAAAATCAGCCAAGTGTGTCTTGAGATGAACTCTTTTTTATAAGGGCCTTCTAATAACAAACACTCATAACCACTACTTTCAGAATCTTTCAGCCATTTTCCTTGGAACCACTGGTTTATGAGCATATAATCTTATTTCCCTGTTTTATTGAGCATTTTGTTTTAAAAAAATTGTTTCTAAATAACAGATCCACTTGTCCAGCTTCCAAAATCAATTTTTTTTGTGCCTTCTCTTCAATCATCAAGGCAGAGTCATAAGGCTTAGGTTTTTCACCTAATTGTACCCCAATTCTGATAGCAGTTTATATCTTTGTTAATTAACTCTAGCTCCCATAAGAGACAAACCTGAAATCGTAATGATTTAATGGGTATTTGATTCTCTTTTTTCATAAATTCCAAGTGGTGGTGGCACGGGGGTTCTAGTTCATGGTCATCAGGCATATCAGGCTAAATGGCTGTCCACCATCTGCTCCCAATATTGCCATGGTCATTGACATGCAAATGGCAAATATAGGAGGGGTTAATAAGAAGAATGTTACTAGTTTGGGAGCGAGGCTTAAAAGTGACACATCTCATTTCAGATCATGTTTCATCTAAGGCAAGGGTTTTGCACAATGGTAAGTGTCTTGCCAATGGGTTTCAGCCCCAGGCAAGTTCACTATGGATTCAATGAGACCAAAGAATGACAATGGAACGTTCTCTGGGTGAAAGGGTTATACCCAACTTTATTCTCACGGTGGCAGGTCAATCACTAGCATCCCATCCACGCAGAGCGAGTCTGCATGCAGCCAGCTGGTCTCTGCGTCTGGACCTCTCTATCCCCGCAGCCATCTCAGGCTTTATCCTCAGTGCTGCCACCACTCCACCCTGTGCTCTCTGCTCTCCTTGCAGCCTTGCAGCCATGTTACCGTGTCACCCAGAGCACTGGGTGGAGCTCTTTATATAGAGTCAATAACAATGTATTGTCCACATGTGTGTAGTGAGCTAGCCAACCAGGACCAGGTGAGAATCCTGGCCACAGGAACCTTCACTTTATCCACACTCCACCCCTCCAGGATTCCTGCCTCGCAATCTATGTGTCCTCAGTCCTTTGCAATGGTCCCTGTGTGAGGAAGCTGAAACATTGTAACCAAATTCCATAATAACATAATAGAGTGTACAAATAACAAGTTACAGCAAATGATAATAACCCTCCAGCCTGAGGAGCTCCACTGCAACCAAGTGGTCATCCTGGCTGTATTCAAACCAGTTCTGCTCAAATGAGTTAACCAAAAGGACCAGGGGTGGGCCTTACAATACCCACCTTCTCCAGCCTCTCCAGCAGAAAGTCTTGCAGATACACAGGCCAGTCTTGGTGTTTGTCTCTGGCTTCTGCTTCGTTCTCCCTGGTCGGAACCGCTGCTCCGGTCTCAGTCGTTGCCACAGGTCCATTAAAAATCTGTTTAACGTTCCACCCAATTTCTTTCTGCCTGCTCCTGCCTGTATCAGCCCACATCTGGGGCCTCGTTACCTTCACGGGACCCTTTAAATTCTTCCTTCAAGAAGCAGACTGTATTTCCTTTTGTGCTTTCACTGCTTGAGCCTGAGGATAGAAGCAGAGCACAGAGTGCTCGACAACCTGGGGAGGGGGCTGCACCCCTCCTGGAAGAACCCGCGGTTGCCGAGTCTCTATTTCCCTTTGGACTTTCCACTGTCGACTGGGTGGGGTTTCAACCGAGGAGGACATGATGCCTCCGGGCCTCCACTCCCACCTATTCCTCAAACCTCCGCTCCTACGTTTCTGGGCTGACGGCTCCGCTACGTCCTTCACCTGCCCGGCGGCACCTGGCAGCCTGCGCTCTCGGGCTGCTGCTGCTTTTTGTGCCACTGCTTTTTCTCATGTTGCTTCCTCTCGGGCCACCATGACGTCCTTTACCGTTTCCACAGCACTTCGTAGTGACGCCATTTCAGTCACCAACAAATTTTTTACCTCCTCAACGGCACCTCGCAGCTCATGTTCTCGTGCTGCCTCTTCTTGTCCTTCCTGCAGGAGGGCGTCTTTCTCCCTTACAGCCTTTCTCAATATTGTGAGAAGAAAACTCCCCACCATTCCTGTGGCCTCACAGGCACTCTGTTTCTCTAAGAAATCCCCTATTTTGCTGAGGGCCAACTTTACTGCCTCAGGTGTTGCCTCCACCCCTTCCCAGTCCTCTAGGAGGCAAGCCACGTTGGACCACATGTCCACTGGGGGACACTCGAATGTCTCCCCGTCCACAGGCACAGCCCACTGAAACACTCCTTCCATGAGCACAGCCTGTTCTTTCCCTTGCTCAACAATGAATCCCAATGACTATTGCCAATTATCTTGCCAATGGGTTTCAGCCCCGTGCAAGTTCACTATGGATTCAACGAGACCAAAGAATGACAATGGGACGTTCTCTGGGTGAAAGGGTTATACCCAACTTTATTCCCATGGTGGCAGGTCAATCACTAGAATCCTGTCCACTCAAAGTGCGTCTGCATGCAGCAAGCCAGTCTCTGTCTCTGGGCCTCTCTGCCCCAGCAACTGTCTCAGCCTCTGTCCTCAGTGCCACCACCACCCCAGCCTCTGCTCTGCTTTCCTACAGCCTTGCAGCTATGCTACCTTGTCGCCCAGGCCCTGGGCGAAGCTCTTTATATAGAGTCAATAACAATGTATTGCCCACACATGTGTAGTGAGCTAGCCATCCAGGACCAGGTGAGAATCCTGGCCGCAGGAACCTTCACTTTATCCACAGTAAGGCAAAAGAACAGGCACCATGAAAGCAGGAGAAAGTTATTAGGTTGATGGAGCTCATTTTGGTAGTAAAGAGATTGACATCAGGAGGTGGTTGATGGGTGGAGAGAACTGGTGGTCTTGATGAGGTCTAACAGCATAAGTATAAATAATGAAGTGAGAAAATGAAAGTATAGGAATGATGGTCAGAGAGTAAGATGTTTGGATTCATGTTTTCACAGGTAGGATAAATCTATATGATAGCAAGTCTCAAATTTTGGCTAGAGAAATGAGTTGCTACAGTTTGGCTAAGAGCTCTTTGTACTAATGCTTTTGTCCTTGTGAGTCCAGCTCAGAGACAGTACTATGGTACAGGGTTAAGCCAGTGAGTTCTAGAGATAGAATACCTTGGTTTGAATCCTGGTTCCATTATTTACCAGCTTTGTATCCCTTAGCATAGTAATTTCTATCAACTTGACTACTCACCTGTAACATGATAAGAATCTATTCTCCTTCATAAGGCTGTTCATAGAATCAAGGAGTTAATATGTATAAAGTGCTCCATACACTGTAGCCCATAGTAAATAGTCATTTGTAATTTGTATTGCCTCTACCATCCCTGACCAGTTCTTCTGTTCCCAACATTCCCATCTCCACCTTTACCCCTGTTTCTACCCTAAATCTGTGGAGCTAAACACTATCCAATAAACACACACTTCTTTCTGAATGATATGTTATAACTTTAATCTTCCCTTCAAATTTATCCCACAACCTCTAGATGGGAATTTCTTTTATATCACGTTAAATATCCAATTTCAGATGTAGTGGCTTAGTGTAAAGTGGTCCAGTTCACTAAATTTCTCTTGAGAATAAGCACCAAAAAGAAAAAAAGAAAAAAGGTTTTTGTAATAGAAAGTTTTGTCCAAAGGTGTGGGAGTTGATCTATTGTAGCATCCACATGACAGCTGGGCAGGTGTCATTCCTACAGGCAGTCTGTGCCTCTCCCCTTGCCTGGCCAGACATCTCCCATAGACTCTAGGGACTTACTACACAAAATGTGGTCCACAGACCAGCAGCAGCATCAATCAGGATGTTAGAAATGCAGAATTGTCAGGATATTAGAAGTGCAGAATTGCAAACCCCATCTAGGCCAACTGTATCTAATTCTGCAGTTTATCAAGCTGCCAAGAGATTCCAATGCATTACAAAGTTTCCAAAGCACTGGTCTGCAGCAGAGAATAACCTTTCCATCCCTTTGTCTGAAGCAAGGGCTGCATCTTAAAACAGACATCAGGCACAACCCACTTAGGATCCAAGCTTTCCTATCTTGAGGTATGGAACTTAAATTTGATGGTTATCTAGTGCTCTTAGCTTGAGATTCAGAAATGAGGGTGGTGAGGATGGGTGATAGGTGGTTTCTTAAAGGAATTTCTGGCCCCACACAACATTTGGAGAGTGGCTTTAAAATATTGCTCTTTAGGTTTGCTAATTTCCCTAATTTAAGTTTCCTCCTAATTCAGAAGAGGAGAAAGAAACAAAAAAGAAAGAAGTAGAATGCAATAGGATTTTTGCATATGTGTATATATAATCCTCAAGGGTCTGTTCTATCTGGAAGGAAGTCTAGTAAAATAAATCAGTTAGATTGGGGAAGTGGTAATCTCTTAGATGTAGACATAGGAGGTGGCTGAGAGCAGACTGCTTAGAGGGAAGTAGATAGTTGTCCTAAGGACCGTGTCTTGAAGCTATGTTAGTACAGCAAGCTAACCATTTTTAATCAGAGTGTATGCTTCTTTGGGGGTGGTGGGGGTGGTGATTGATAGAGACTATAGTAGAAGCTAAAACTCATCCCCGAATTACCAGCTTGGAAGACAAATTGCCTGCCTGAGTAGGGTCCTACTGTTAAACAGCTATTATTCTACAGAGATCAATGTGATTCACGTTAGAAGCTTGCACCCTCAGAAATAAAAACAAAAGCGTAGTTTAGTGGGATTTTCTCTCATCATAGCTACAGTCTGGAACATTAGACCAAAAGGAGAGATTGTGAAGAGCTTGTAAATTTTTTAATCTTTCTGACTTCTCCAAATTTGTCTACATTTCTCTTTAGCTGTCTACTCAAGTGATTACAAAAAAAAAAATTGCAGTTTAATCCCTGTTTAGTATTTCATTAGCCAAGGGATCAGGCTAAATATCACTATCACTAAGCCAGATTGACATCATAGGCCCTCAGCTATGATGCACTTACGAGGAAACAACACTACTTTTGTGGTATTCCTGCCAAAAATGTTAAACTTCATTCTATTGGACATTTCATGAGAAAAAAATCAACAAACCCAAATTAAGGGACATTCTACAAAATACTGGTATTCTTCAAAGGTGTCAAGGTTATAAAAGACAAGGAACAACTGAGGAACTGTCTCTGGTTGAAACTGACAACTAAAAGCAAGTGGAGCACTCCAGGGGATCCTGTAACAAAAAAAGGTGGGAGAATGGTGAAACTCTACATTCTAAACTGTGGTTTAGTTAATAATATTGTGTCCATGTTAATTTCCTGGTTTTGGCCTTTGTAGTACGGCTGCAAAAGACGTTAACATGAAGGAAAGCTGAGTGGAGGGTGTAGGGGCACTTTTTGCACTATTTTTGCAACTTCTGTGTGCATCTAAAATTATTTCAAAATAAAAAGCTTTTTAAACAAAATCTCAAAGCTCTTTTATGTTTGTTTTTAAAGGAAACTATATATATATAGAAAATGAATCCCAATCTTCTGTGGGTGCTGTGATGAAAGCCTTAAACAGGATAGGAAAAGACATCAAAATCCTGGGGCAGCCAGAGGACTAGGGAGAGAGCCCAAGAATCGTTCTGAGTCTGGGAAGTGGGCCTGTGTCTTATCAAACTACAGTTGACCCTTGAACAACACAGGCTTGAAGTGGGTGGGTCCACCTATATGCAGACTTTTAAAATAAATATATTGGAAAAGTTGTTGGTGAGTTGTAACAATATGAAACACACATTTTCTATTCTCTTGCTTGCTTTATTGTAAGAATACAGTATATAATATATATACAAAATATGTGTAAATTGACTATTTATTTATCATCAAGGCTTCCAGTCAACAATAGCCTACTAGTAGTTAAGTTTTGGGGGAGTCAAAAGTTGCACATGGATTTCAACTGTGTGGGGCTCAGTGCCGCTAACCTCTGTGTTGTTCAAGATGAACAACATAACTCACAAAGATGCAAAACAATAACACATGTTAAATACACACATATATATTTATTTTTATATATTAACATACTTATATATAAACATGTATATATGTGACATAATACACTCATATATATACACAAAATGTGTGTTTGCATTCATTGTAATGGGATGAATTCTGTCCCCCCCAAATTTTGATGTTAAATATCTAACCCCCAGTACTCAGAATGGGACAGTATTTGGAGATAGGACCTTTAAAGAGATAATTTTGGTAAAATGAAGTCATATCGGTGGGCCCCAGTCCAGTCTGACTGCTGTCCTTATAAGAAGGGGAAATGTAGACGGTACCAGAGCTGCAAACGCACAGAGGAAAGAGCACATGAGGACCCAGCCAGCAGGTCCTCGGCTCTCAGCATCTTCATCTTGGACTTCAGGCCTCTGGAACCATGAGAAAAAGTATGTCTGCAGTTAAAGCCACCCAGTCTGGGGTACTTTGTCATGGCAGCCCCAGCAAATTAATGCAGTGTGTATTTTAAACAAACCTATGTTTAGATGGGTCTTTTTATCCTTCCCTAAACGTGTCATATTTTTTTCCCTGCATTTATGGATGAATGGACCATTTTCCCAGATATGACTCTTGGCATATATTTTTGATAAACTTTCAGGCCTATTTTATGTCTTTCACCAAGGATGCTCTGCTTGGTTTTAAGTGAATATTAGCTATCTATAAGCCTTCTCAGATAGCCTTTAGAATGCTTTCAATTTAGGGTCTTGTGTGTAAGAAGGGCTTGGACCCACTATAATCTGTTTGAAGGAAATTAGCCTGTATTAGGAACAGTCCATAAATCTTGTCATTCTGGGAATATTCTGGTGGAATCTGAGTTTGCTAATGTTAAAGAAGAGAGTCAAGCATAACATAATAAATAACTTAAGGTGTTTGTAAGGTTGCCAGTGGAAAAGATTAGGTTTATCTCATTAATTTTTAGAGAGCAAACTAGGCAGTTCAAGACAACATATTTTGCACTACGATAAGAAAATATTTACGAACAACTGGCACCATCCAGTAGTAGAATGGTCTAGCTTGATAGGCAGTGAGCTCTCAGTAACCCAAGACATTCAATTATTTAGTGATAGCTGGGTTTCCAGGATTATGTAGATCAGATCCCTTCACCAAGTGGAGGGTGGGAATATTTAGAACTTTTAGAGTTTACTCAGCCTAAAAATCTTAGAGAATTCTAAGTGTCACATGGGAGAGTGAAAAGATTCAGGATTTTGAGAAAATATCCTGAAAAGAACTGTCAAAGATATTAGTAAGGCCATGTCCCATGAAATGATAGATTATTCAAAAGTCATGCATTTACACTGCCCCAAAGGGAGTTGGTTAAATTGGTATGGGCTAGGGCCCAGTCACGGGTATTTCTAAATGTTTTCTCAGATATTTTTAATGTGTAGTGAGGGTTCAGACTTCTGATCTAGCTGAAGTATTTAGCAATGCTGTACAATATCTTCTCCCAACTCCTTCTAATTTCCAGTGATTCTCAAAAACCTGAGCTTTACATCAGAATTCCTGACAAAAAGGATGACATAAATTCTTCTGGAGAATGCTAACACCAAGCTAGCAAAGAGTTATGGACCCACCACAGGCTTTTCCACTGTCTACACTTGTCTGGCAGCAATCATCACACACAAAATAAATGCAAAAGATGTGTATGGGAATGTTGCACTAAATAAAAAATATTTTTCCAACTCCCCCATTGTGTGATAAATTGGAAGCAGTTGGGTAGCTGTTTCAGATGCTACCCAGTATTTGCCACACATCTATCATCTTGCATAGGCAGCTGGTGCCTAAAAGGGGAATCACCTTTGTTTGGGGGTAGTGTGGAAGGATACTACAGGAGTTAATAAGAAAGAAAAAAATACACATAGTAAGATTCAGCAGCTGCTGCAACACAGAAAAACTTTCCCCCTCTTTGTAGAATAATTATAAAAATAAAATGAACAGCTAACATTTATTGAGCATATCATATAGTACATGTCTGATGGTGTTCTAAGTAAGCACATTACATTGATTGATCCATTTAATTACAACAATCCTATGAGGGGGATGCTATTACCCCACCCCCCTCTTGTTATACAGATGAGGAAACTGAGGCAGAGAGAAGCTGACCGAATTTCACTAAGTCTTGGAACTAATAGGTAAAGGTCCTGCAATTAAAACTAAGGTTTAGAATGCATCCTCTTAGTGTCCCCACGCTTCCCACTCATTATCTAGTTTGGTGTTAGTAGAAAATAGTAAAAGCCACTTGATATCATCCATCCCATTCTTCATATTGTAGATGCATACAAGGGAACATGACCGACAGATCTCTCAAAGGGATTGTTGCAAAGATCCAGCCACCATGCAGCTAAGCAGATAAGCAGATGAAGGAACCCCATAACATGCCTCTTTAGTCAGGGACTAGATCATTTATCACCTATGTCTCTGCTTTCATTTCATTCATTTAGCTCATTCCTTTATACATAAATGGAATTAAGTAGAGTTTAAAAATAAATGATATTAATTTTATAATTGGAACAGACCATTCATTCACCTCTGTGCTTTCCCTAAGATATCACTACCTTGGTCTACGTTAGTTCAAATTTATTTTTTGCTAGCTGTCAATCCCTGGCATTGGCTTCCTTTTACACCTGCCTACCTTACCTTTAAAAACAAACAAAAGAAACTAGTCCCAGGAATGTTATTTTGTGACTGACATATGTGTTTGAATTAATGTATCAGATTACCTAATGGTAATAGAACATTGCTTAACTGAGAGCTATTCTGTGTTCCTGTATAGGAAGATCCAATACAATCAATCCTTCCCAACTTAGTTTATGAAACTAACATAATTTCCTTCAAAATTGTATTTTTTGACTAGATAATATAATTCTAACATTCTTCTAGAAGAGCCAAAGGAATTGCATATAATATATTTTTTAATAAAATAGAGAAGAATAAAGCAATAGAAAGAATCAATGAAAGCAAGAGCTGGTTCTTCGAGAAAATAAACAAAATAGATAAACCCCTAGCCAGACTTATTAAGAAAAAGAGAGAGTCTACTCAAATAAACAGAATCAGAAATGAGAAAGGAAAAATCACTATGGACACCACAGAAATACAAAGAACTATTAGGGAATACTATGAAAAATTATATGCTAACAAACTGGATAACCTAGAAGAAATGGACATCTTTCTAGAAAAATACAACCTTCCAAGGCTGACCCGAAAGAAAAAGAAAATCTGAACAGACCAATTACCAGCAACGAAATTGAACTGGTAATCAAAAAACTACCTATGAACATAATCCCGGGACTAGATGGCTTCACCGCTGAATTTTATCAAACACTTAGTGAAGACCTAATACCCATCCTCCTTAAAGTTTTCCAAAGAGTAGAAGAAGAGGGAATACTTCCAAACTCATTCTATGAGGCCAGTATCACTTCAATACCAAACCAGGCAAAGACACCACATAAAAAGAATATTACAGACCAATATCCCTGATGAAGATAGATGCAAAAATACTTAACAAAATATTAGCAAACCAAATTAAAAAATACATCAAAAGAATCATCCATCAGGATACAGTAGGATTTATTCCAGGGACGCAAGGATGGTTCAACATTCAAAAATCCATCAACATCATCCACCACATCAACAGAAAGAAGGACAAGAACCACATGATCATCTCCATAGATGCTGAAAAAGCATTTGACAAAGTTCAACATCCATTCATGATAAAAACTCTAAACAAAATGGGTATAAAGGGCAAGTACCTCAACATAATAAAGGCCATATATGACAAACCCACAGCCAACATTATACTTAACAGCAAGAAGCTGAAAGCTTTTCCTTTAAGATCAGGAACAAGACAAGGATGCCCACTCTCCCCACTTCTATTCAACATAGTACCAGAGGTCCTAGCCATGGCAATCAGACAACACAAAGAAATAAAAGGCATCCAGATTGCAAGGAAGAAGTTAAACTGTCCCTGTTTGCAGATGACATGATATTGTATATAAAAAACCCTAAAGAATCCACTCCAAAATGACTAGATCTAATATCTGAATTCAGCAAAGTTGCGGGATACAAAATTAATACTTAGAAATCTGTAGCATTCTTTACACTAACAATGAACTAGCAGAAAGAGAAATCAGGAAAACAGTTTCATTCACAGTTGCATCAAAAAGAATAAAATACCTAGGGATAAACCTAACCAAGGAAGTGAAAGACCTATACTCTGAAAATTACAAGACACTCATGAGAGAAATTAAAGAAGATACCAATAAATGGAAAAACATCCCATGCTCATGGATAGGAAGAATTAATATTATCAAAATGGCCATCCTGCCTAAAGCAATCTACAGATTCAATGCAATTCCTATCAAAATACAAACAGCATTCTTCAACAAACTAGAGAAAATCGTTCTAGAATTCACATGGAACCACAAAAGACGCCGAATAGCCAAAGCAATCCTGAGAAGGAGGAATAAAGCTGGGGGGATTATGCTCCCCAACTTCAAGCTCTACTACAAAGCCACAGTAATCAAGACAATTTGGTACTGGCACAAGAACAGATCCATAGACCAATGGAACAGACTAGAGAGCCCTGATATAAACCCAACCATATATGGTCAATTAATATATGATAAAGGAGCCATGGATATACAATGGGGAAATGACAGCCTCTTCAACAGCTGGTGTTGGCAAAACTGGACAGCTACATGCAAGAAAATGAAACTGGATTACTGTTTAACCCCATACAGAAAAGTAATCTTGAAATGGATCAAAGACCTGCATATAAGTCATGAAACCATAAAACTCTGAGAAGACAACATAGGCAAAAATCTCCTGAATATAAACATGAACAACTTCTTCCTGAATGCATCTCCTTGAGCAAGAGAAACAAAAGCAAAAATGAACTCATGGGACTACAGCAAACTAAAAAGTTTCTGTACAGCAAAGGACACAATCAACAGAACAAAAAGGCATCATACAGTATGGGAGAATATATTTGTAAATGACATATCCAACAAGGGGTTAACATCCAAAGTATATAAAGAACTCACATGCCTCAATGCCCAAAAATCAAATAACCTGATTAAAAAATGGGCAGAGGATATGAAGAGACAGTTCTCCAAAGAAGAAATCCAAATGACCAACAGACACATGAAAAGATGCTCCACATCACTAATCATCAGGGAAATGCAAATTAAAACCACAATGAGATATCACCTCACACTAGTAAGGATGGCCAGCATCAAAAAGACTAAGAACAACAAATGCTGAGAATGCAGAGAAAGGGGAACCCTCCTACACTGCTGGTAGGAATGTAAGCTAGTTCAACCACTGTGGAAAGCACTATGGAGGTTCCTCAAAAAACTAAAAATAGAAATACCATTTGACCCGGGAATCCCACTCCTTGGAATTTACCCAAACAATACAACTTCTCAGATTCAAAAAGACATATGCACCCCCATGTTTATCGCAGCACTTTTTACAATAGCCAAGATATGGAAGCAACCTAAGTGTCCATCAGTGGAAGAATGGATAAAGAAGAAGTGGTACATATACACAATGGAATACTATTCATCCATAAGAAAGAAACAAACCTACCATTTGCAACAACATGGATGGAGCTGGAGAAATAAGCCAGGTAGAGAAAGACAAGTGCCAAATGATTTCCCTCATTTGTAGAGTATAACTAAGAAGCAAAACTGAAGGAACAAAATAGCAGCAGACTCAGAGACTCCAAGAAGAGACTAGTGATTACCAAAGGGGAGGGGAGAGGGAGGGAGGGTGGAGGGGGAGGGACAAGGGGATTGTGGGGTATTATGTTTAGTACACATGGTGTGGGGAACACGGGAAAACAGTGTAGCACAGAGAAGGCAAATAGTGAATCTGTGGCATCTTACTACACTGATGGACAGTGACTGCATTGGGGTATGGGTGGGGACTTGATAATACGGGCAAATGTGGTAACCACATTGTATTTTCATGTGAAACCATGAGTGTATATCAATAATACCTTAATAAAAAAATTTTTTTAAAAAGAAATTTTTGAAGAAGAATAACGTAGATTTATAGTAGCTGATAATTATATATTATGTGTGTGCATGTGTGTGTGTGTATATATATATATATACATATATAATAAGTAAACAGTGTGATAATAGGGCCTGGGAAAAGAAAGATCAATGGAAGATTATTTTTTTCTTTATTTTGGACTTTAACATCTTTGGAGATTCATTTGCAAGGAGATTTCACTCCTTGAAAATCTGAAAAAGGAAAAAGGTTCAACCAATCAAATTTGGGCTATCTAAATGTTATTGGTATTTTGTTATTGGAGTCTTTTGTTTGTTTTATTGTTGAGTGTCTTTATGTTGTATGTCACCTCCTGGCAGAATCTCTGATAATGCATGTTGGACAATGTAGTAGACATAATTTAGGATGGAAAATCAAATGGGGAGCTTTTAACTCCAATAGGAGGGCTTTGAAATTTATTTCATTCATGTGCTGTTTTGATCCATTTCAGAGATTTCTGGAAGCAAAATCTAAACTCCCTTCAGAAAGGATATATCCCAAAGAGCAGTGGCCAGTGTTGGGGAAAGCAGCTATAAGATGGTAGAAGCAGAATTCTCCAGACAGAGCTTCTCCTTGGGGAGGCAGCCACACCTACAGCCCTTCATTGTTAAAAACCCAGCGGATTTAGAGAACTTAGGCAGAGCGACATGAGAGGAATGTCTTTCCCCATTCCCAAGATTCGGTGTCTAGGAACTTTTCTCTAGCACTCCTGGCCCCTCATTCATAAACCAAAACAAGAGGGAGTAATTTACCTAATCAGTAGACTTTGAAAGAATCAAACCAACTGGCTAGTCTCAGCACTCTCCGTTTTTGTTTTTTTTTTCTTTTGGATACTAGCTACTTACAGGAGCCAGAATTTCCCTCTGAACTTCCACTCTGCAGGTCTTAGCTGGGAAGGCAGCCCTTGGAGGGAGGAAGTGACAGTGATGGAGCAGCTACGCTGAATTCAGGGATTCAGTTAGCAGCACCCATGTGGCTCTCCCACTCAGCCACATCCTCTGACACACCTATTAATAATAGTAAAGGTAATATTTTGACTGCCATCTGCCCTACTGATTCTTATTTCTCAATTTATTTAGAACCCAATAGGCAAGAGGGTACTACATGTATATCTGGCCTCTTCAAACAATCCAGCAGTCATATTGGATACAGGTGACCTCTTCATGTTTCAAGTTAGATGCTCACCATGTGTTCATGGCATATTAGTTTCTTTGATGCTAACAGATGCTGTTCACAAAAGGATTACGTGATGAAATGCATAATTCCAAGTAAAGCCAGATAAAATAGTTACCTTTAGCATAGGACTTCTTGAAGGCTTTCAGTGGAAAAATGCTGTGTGAATCTTAATGAAGAAATAGATTATTCAGCATCTCTCAAATGTATATGTATCTGAAAGAACTTTTTTCTTTTTTCTTTCGGAATCCTGAAGTGTTAGTGCTCCATAGAACACATTTAGGGAAATGCTGAAAAATTCCATAAATAGTGTTGGGCCAATTGGCAGTTTGCAAAGAAGAAACAAAATAGAAAGAAGCCACTGCTTGTGTGGCATACAAATTTAAATTACAGATGAATTTTTCAAAATAAAAACTGAGAATATAAAATATTGGTGAATATGAAATCTCAGAACAGGGAACACTTTCCAAACATTATTGGAAAGAAAGAACCATAGCAGAATAACAGATTTAATTTATCTAACATTAAAAGTTTGTGTCAATAACAAAAGCAAAACACACCATAAGTGGGGGGTGGGGTGGAGGGAATCAAGCAACCAGCTGGAAAATGGTATTTTTATGGATATGTGAAAATGGTTTAATATGCTTAATATGTGATAACTCTCACTAGTGAACAATAAAAAGATGAATATCCTAGGAGTAAAACGAGAATAGGATATGATTTGACAGTTCCCAAAATGAAATACGATCAATAATTTATGAAAGGCAGTATAGGATCTCACTGCTAGTCAAAATTGCAAGTAGACACAATGGTGAGATATGATTTTTAAACTTTTTAAAAACTTTATGTATTTTTCCCATAGCACTGTTTATGGGAATGTTAATTGATGGATATAACGCTTCTGGGGAGCAACCTGACAATGTGTTCAAAAGTCTTTAAAATGTACATAATTTTTGACTCAACAATTTAAAGAGATGATCACAGATGCTTGAAAAGATTTATAGTCAAGCATAGTCATTTTATCATTGCTTACAATAACAAAATTGAAAAAATCCATAATGTACAATAAATATGACAAATTCATGAGCTGGAATACTATGCAGTCATTAAAAATCATGTTGTACAAGAATATTTAATGATGCAGAGAGATAATGATAGAGTAAGTGAAAAAGCATGTGTTAAAGCCAGAAGTGCAATATGGTCCTATTTTATTAGAAATCATGTACAGTAAAAAAGGCTATATAGGAAAATATAGTAGTGCTTATATCTGGTAGGTGGGGCTATATTTTTTCTTTTTTGTGTTTTACTGGATTTTCCAATTTTCTGCAATTAAAATCCATTGCTTTTTGACATCAGGAAGATAAATTAATTCCAAAGGTTATACTAGTAAAGATTGTATTTTATGAAGAAGGAGTATGTGTACATACCTTATTAAAATGTCATAATTAGTGAAGGATTAGCCTACTAAGTTTTTAAATGATCGGGACCATGACTTTACTGCATCTTACAGAGCTAAAAACAATATAGACTCTTAAATCAATGTTATTTATGGTACAAATTCTTTCAACAATCACCCATGGATTTTCATGATCTGAATGAGTGGCCCTCTCGGTGATATATGGACCATAACAGTTACCCAACCTCAGGTTATGAGCATGTAAAACAATAAGTCAAACCATTTTCTAATGTGAACAGACTGCAAACTCAGACTTCCCAAGTAATCTGTGAAGTCAAAATTTTACAGTCAATTCAACTAAAACAACCATCAGCCTCCCAGACTGCATCTAAACTATCCACATTATCTGAACATCTCCACAACCATCAGATCTGTTTACTCAGGACCTCGGGATAAAGAGGTAGTGGAAAGGAAAAGAAAATTGTTCCATTCAGATATCTCATATAACATAACAGAGACGGCAAGACCTGAGATTCTTCAGATGGCCTGAACAAGATTGTCTTGGGTCCAAAATGGAAAAACAGTTCCCCATTTGTCTGGTATTCTTCTATTATGTTCTAGGAGGCCATGCCATTTAAGACTTTTTCTTGCTACCTCTGTCTCTTTACAAGCACATCTGCAGAATTAAATTCTACGCACTGACGGATGCTTTCAAAGGCTCGGAATCAATTCTTCAATCATTCCACTTTCTTAGCTGTGATTAAAAACATGTGTCCCCTAATTAAGCTGATGAGAAATTGTTAATTGGCACAAAGCCCCCCTCTGTGCACACTTGTGAGTGTCACTGTCACCTTTGACAGGAGAAGGGATAAGAATAAAGGGCAGAGAGTTCTTAAGCGACTTCCATGTTGAACTTAAGTATGAGAGCTCTATTTGGGAAGTGAAGGCGGCCCGTTCTAGCACCTGTATGGAGGAATAGGAAGAGCCATGTTTCTGTTGATTTCACAGGAAGGCAGAAGGAAGAGATGCAATAGGACAACAGTTGATTTCTTTTTTCCTCTTCATAGAAATGATGACACCCACTGTCTTATCTGCTTTCCACATAGCAATGTGTCTGTACGGATAAGCCATGGCCAAGAAGGAATGAATCCCTCTTGAGGACCACCAGGATGGAACCTTCTTTAGTTATTCAGAGCCCTGCGGTCCCATCTAGTGTCCTCTTGGCTTCCAAGGAGCAGTATCGTCATTGAAAATTATCCTGCACCCAGTGCATCCTATGACTGGGAGGGCTATGATTTAGCAGAGGTAGCATGTGTCTTAATAAGATTGTTTTTCATATTATTCTACAATTTCCATTTTGAGAATATCAGTACTTTCTGCTTGCCTCGTCTGTGCCTAGCTTTTCCTGTAAACTTTTCACACTAAAAATGATTAATTTTCAAAGTCTTGGAAACTTTTGAAGATGAACAAACGTCCTGTGAAGGGGAGGTTGGGCCAGAGTTTACGGAGGTTCTCAAAAGACCCTTAAGCAAGACACAGGGCACAAATGAGAAAAACTGAGTGTTATATGCACTTATCTTTTTGTTCAGAGCAGCAAGTTCCAGGAGATGGAACTTTCTACTTTAAGCCCAAACTCAGGCCCTGGATTAATCCTTTCCGAAAGGGACAAGCATGGAAACCAGGGTGACTCAGACCAGCTGAAGGGGTTTAGAACAAGTCTCCCCAAGACATGCCACTCGGGCATGTAGACTACCTTCAGCTGAAGGTCACTGAGATCCTATGGGCTCAAGAACCCATTACCTACCTAAGAAAATCTAAACTGAGGGTCTTTCCCAGAATAAGGGTTATGATCAGAGATGAATTTTATCTGAATGACCCACGTGTATGGCAAGACCAACATCTAATTACCAAACACCTGTTCTTTTTCTTGGTCTGGATCGCCCCCTCCTCCCTGAAGCCCCAGGCTCCTATCCCGTTCCTTAGCTCAGGACGGCATATTCCTGTCATTTTACCTTTCTGTCTTTGAACATGTCTCAGGCATGTGGGGTTCCCATGTAAATGACATTACATTTGATTTTCTCCTGTTAATCTGTCTCATGTCAGTTTAATTCTGAGACCAGCAAGAACAACCTCGAAGGGTAGAGGAAAAATTTTCCTCCCAACACAATGAAGGTCTGAAAATGAGTAAGAGAAGTAAGGGATATGGGGGAGATCTGGGACCCATAACTGGAAGTCCACTGATTGATGAATCATTGATGGGGGATAATGGTGGGGGGTTCTGCTGACCTGGAGTCCCCTTTCCCCATCATCTGCTTGAAGACAGGTGCTCAGTAGTTTTGTTGATCATCTCATGGAGGAAAGAACTTTTTGCAGTTTAAAGGCATGTGAATCCCTGCGGGAACCCTGAGCTGGCCCCCTGACTGGGAGTGTGGGGCTGGTCCCTCCTCAGGTGGTAGTTCCAATGAATGATTTGATGAGAAAAGGGGTGGGCTGTGTGGGGAGGAAAATAATTTTCTCTCTACCCATCTAGGTTCTTGGCTGAGACCCCCCAATAATAAATAAAAGACATTAATGTGAGAAACACAAATACATGTTTAATAATATCTATACCTCCTGCACACTTGGAAGAGACCAAGGAAAACAGTAATTCTCCAAAATAGCACAAACCACCACCTTAAATAAGATCTCCAGCAAAGACAAAAGATGTTGTGTGGGAGTCGAGGGAGGCCTTTTATGGAAGGTAACCAAGAACAGCACAGTAAACCAGGGTATATTTGTTATCAGATGTCTTTGCTTTCTGCATGAATATGAACTTCTAGAGATCTGGAATCATCTCCCTCTTCCAGGTACAGAAAGGGAGACACCCTCACAAATGGAGATTTCTGTGTACATGTAAAATGTCTCTTACAGAAGGGTAACTTCTACTGGTTTTTAGAGCTTTTCCTGTCTGTGTCTATAGTTTCTTAAAAAAGAAAAACAGCTGAAGATCATCCTTATGGCAAAGGGATATGTTATTTTGGGGTGGCAAATTCTGCTCCCCTCCACCTGTTAAGGAGAAAGCTGTTTCAGGGGTCACAGGTAAGGGGCACAAGAATGAGGTCATGGTAGGTAGTCACTTCCGTCCATCCAGTGCCCTGGACTGTGTTGGAGTCCAGAGACTCTTTGATGTGGGCTCTGAGAATCAGGCAGGGGAAGGACAAGAAGCAATCCCAGCATCCTCAGCTCAGAAAGCGTGGCAGTAACGGAAGGAGAGAAGCCTTGTCCTGACTCCTGCGAGCTCAGCCTTGCTTGGCGACAGTCTCTGCCACGGTGGGTGCTTACACCTGAAGTAGCAGTGAAGCAGCCTGTGGCGCTGAGGACTTTGACAAGGGGCACAAAGCAGGGAAGGATGAGCACTGTGGCCACTCTGGAGTCTGGGGCCTCCGGGAAGCCCACACTTGCAGGACACCCCTGGAGGGCATGGCAGGGCTGCAGGTGCACTTCCGTGTGTCTGCCAGGCTGGGAAGTCTAAGGAGCTTTGAGTCACGCCCTCCTGCTTGGTGTGGTGGTGAGTGGAGAGGGTTTCAAAGAAGTCTGGTGTGGGTGAGCAAGAGAGGAGAGTAGGAATAAGATGTACCTTCACGTGATTATACACTGAGGGCCCAAAGGCCTCTAAGATCCCATCAAATCATGGCATATATATCTGAGGTTCCATTATTTCAACCCACTCATGTTTTTCCTCCTTTATAACCTCACCTGGGGAACTCTAAGCACAAAATTCAATCGGGGGAGCCTCCGTTAGCTTCTATCTGGTGCATAAAGAGGAAAGATAAGAACATATGAGGATGTGTTCCCTGAGTATCAGCTGGGAATTTGCAAGGAGGGGAGAAGAAGGCAGAGACTGAGTTCGCTGGGGTAAACGGGACCCCCTTGCCACGTCCTGTTCTACCTCCTGCCCCCAGGAATTTGCTATTGAACAGAAGAGTTCCATCCTATGGCCAAAAGCAGGGATGAATGTTTTACAATCTGGCTTTTTTTAAATCAGTGAAATCCATTTATTTGTGCTAAAAATGTTCAGTTCAATCCATAACAGATGGAATGGGGACCCAATGGGTCATGTTTTGGGGTTCTTCTGAAGTAATTCCTTTCTTTTATACCATTCCTTGCCAGAGGGACAGTGATAAGATAAAATGATGTATGTGAAAGTGTTTTGTAAACTGTAAAGCTCTCAGAAAATAGGCTGAAATCTGCTGAGAGTAGCAGAATAGTCAATTTTTAAAGAATGAGAAGCCATGATTTGGGCAGTTTTAAAGTTCTGTTAGTTTAAGTCTCCAAATGTACTCATCTCAACTCCTGTCCACTACAAACAGGGCGGGGTGTCCATGACTGTGTCTGGCCTATGAACAGGAAACAAATTATACTCCAAACATATAACAAATTTGTCTATCTACCTTAAAAACATTAAAAGAAAGGGTTTTGAGATGGGTTCTAGATGTTATTCTTATGACACTTACTTTAGTCTAATTTGCAAAGTAATGAACACCCTGTATCTCCCACTGAAAATGTTCCAAACTTAACTCTCAAAGTTAACTAAGAGTTACTGTCTGAATAGTCTTAGTTCCTTTAACAGACCCCCTACCTTCCAAGAGAGGTGACAGGAGGCCCAAGCTCTGGGGTTCTGTCGTCTCCACTTGCCCTTCAAAACCTGCTTGCTTCTTATTGCTGTTTTCTTCTACTCCGTTGTCACCACTGGACCTTTTATACTTGAACTTTTGCTTTGGTTACCGTAACTACCCCTGGATGCTGTCTTTTTGAGTAGCTCTTACTTTTAAGCCCTGCCCTTAAGGATCAGTACCATATCACTCCTGTGTCACTGTATACTTGTGGAAGCCCAGGTGAGCTCACAGAATGAGGTCTTGTATTGGCATGGAAAGAGTCTGCAAAATTCCACTCTTCAATTCCAACTTCCAAGAGTAGCAGGTGGAGAAGCTCCAATGTATACCCTAAGCCAAGGGCAGGTCCGGGGTGTAGACCTCTCTAATGCACCCACTTTGTTGGAGTTGTAATGATATCACTGGCTCCAAATGGCAGGATGTGTATGTGTGGCATTTTAGTCAGGCCGCAAAGTGGCCAAAGCAGGAATATCACTACAAAACCCTTGACTTCTGAGTTTCCCACTCATGCCACGGGAATCCGTGCCATGACATCACCTGAGTGGCTTCACACACATCCTCCAGCAGCTGATTCTGCCCTCACTGCCCTCTTTATGGCCACTCTGAGGACCTCTGTGGTGACAAGGACAGCGCAGTAAAGGTGACAGCAGAGAAGTCAGGGGGGCAATGCTCTGGTTTATTTTTTTTTCGGGTTGGCTGTTTTTTGCCCCAGAATGATACCACAGAGTGAATGGAGGTTTTCTACCCAATATTGAAGTTCTCTCTCATTGGCATGAATGGTTGGGCTGTGGTAGGTACTGTTCCCTTTCATAGTCTCCTTCCAAACTCGGAGACCAGCTTCCCAAGCTCCAGACCAGTGACTGACCTCCATTTCTGCCCATGTTCTCCAAAGCTCTCTGTCCCAACCACCATGCACCCATGTCCCAGGAGGGGTTGGGTCCCATGGCCCACTGCAAACCCACCTCCAATGCTAAAGCAATTTGTACTCCCAATTTTTTTCAGAATTTTGACTAAAGAATGGCCATAATATTCTTTCTTTCCAAAAATAGCTATTGAGCACCTATTATGTCCTAGGCACTGCTCTAGACATTGAAGATACGGCAATGAACAAAACAGATGAAAACCTTGCCTTCGGCACACACAGGACAGGGGAGAGAGAGCGAATTCAATATAAAGGATAAGTGATAGGCAGTGCTAAGTGTTATGGGAAAAAATTAAGTAGGCAAGGTAGGCAGAGAATGCTGGGGTGGTCATTGCAAATTTAAATAGGACAATCAAGGAACGTGTTGCCCAATTGGTGACACTGGGGTAGACCTGAAGGGAGTGAGGGATGAGGACGTCTGGACAGTGTTTGGGGCACAGGGATGGGTGACCACAGAAGCTCAGAGGCGGGGTCAGTCCTGCCATCCCCAGGGACAGCTCCAGGGGGCCGAGTGACTGAATCACAGTGAGTGGGGCGGGGTGCGTGCAACGTGCAGGGAGTATGGGGAGAGGTCCTGGGCTCTGCCGTGGCCAATAAAGAGCAGGATGGAGGACAGGGGAACAGGAAAGGGAGCAGAGAGATCTGGTCGGGGCTACTGTAGTAACGTGGGTGAGAGATGAGGGTGTTTGGCCATCTGTGATCGTTGACAGAGGGGATGATAAAAGTGGAGTGATTGTGACTCTATTTTGAAAGTGAGCCGACAAGATTTGCTGATGGACCGGATGTGGGGTATCAGAGAGAGAACACCTCCTTGGTTAACTCTCCCAGGGGGCTTGGGGTCTCTGGGTGGCCTGTCAGTTCAGAATAGATGGTGAGTCACAGGTAGGGCTCCTGGTTCCTCCTCAGCCTCTTCCTAGACATGGAGTGACACAGGATTCTGTGACCCCAGGCAAAGCACAGTGATTAAATCGCTGCATATAAACACGTTAAATTAGGAGTCATAAAGGGTTATCTTCCTTCCTAGGCCTAAAAAAGTCTGTCTGCATTCACGTGGTGTCAGCTGGATTTTCAGAAGGGACCTCATGCCCAGCTTACCTGTGACTCCGTGTCACAGGAGCCCTTAGGTGGTACCGTTTCCTGCCCCTCCCTCCGCGCACCCTCCTTTCCTCTGGCTACCCTAGGAACCTTAAGTTATGATTTTTCTAAAACAGGAGTGTTTATGATCTTTCCTGCACAGAGTAGAAAAAAGTTAGTTTTATTAAAGTACCCATAAAAGAGGCTAAGTTAATAAAAGAGAGAGTTGGGGGAAATAAGGGAGCCACACGCTTCAAGAGAAGCATGTTTGCATTGTTTTAAGTCCCTCTGGCCGCCCCACTCCCTTTGCCATCCGCTATCACTGCTGTTTTTGCTCACATCAGCAACTTTCCATCTCATCTTTCTTTCTCCCAGGTAGTTTTGAAACCTAATTTCAACCCTTTTGGATGCGATGCCAGCGCTTGACTGGAGCCAGGCCTCCACCAGCAATCTGGCACTCGGTCCTGGCCAGCTCAGCCGCGACCTGCAAAAAATGATAGATAGCTGAGAGTTTGTGTGGGGTGGCTGAAACAGGTGTTTCCTTAAGCTGCTGCGTGTTCTTCTGCACAAATTCTTTTCTGGGGGAGATTCGGCTTTGCCAGCCCCCACCCCAGAGAGAGACAGCAAATCGGCCTTTCCACTTGCATCTGTTCTATTGTAAAAGGCAAAGACGCATTACTCACCGGCTGGAAGAGCGAGCGGTTGTAGGCAAGGTCTACTTCAGAAGCTCAGATTGCCATAATGTTCAATCATGGCCGGCAGCACCCCCTCTTCCTTCCTCCACACCTCCCCCAATCCCTCTTTTCAATGAGTGGGACTATACAAGGCTCTTGAAAGGGTAATCACCACCACACCGGACCACAATGCCTTGCCACACTTGAATGTGGACAGTCAGGGCAGGAGCAGCTACGAGATGTGGCCTTTTTCTCTGCCAAGCAAAGATTTTACAAAGCCTTGAGAAGCAGGAGGGAGAAGGGGAGACTGATCAGACTTGGGAAGTGTCTGAGCAGCTGTAAGCTCATGCATATGAATAGAGGCCGACTGTACAGAGCCACCAGCCCCAGAGCACAGGGCCATTTGACTGCACCAAAGGGGAGAAGGCAACTAGGGGTGGGGGGTTGAGGCAAATAATAAAGGTTGTATTAAAAAGGTGAATAATGGAATTCAGAGGTTATCACCAGAGGTGAAATGCAATATGAGCTTCTCGCTTTCATTCTGTCTTAAGCCCTGTGTACTGCTGATGCAGTTTATTAAACAGCTGTCACAATCCAGGCCCCTGAGGCAGACGTATTCAATAGGGTGTGAAGAAGAAATTCCAGTAGAGGCAGATGCAGCAACTGGTTTCACCACAGGCTCCCCAGCTGCAAGTCCTTCCCATCCGCTTGCCCCCTGCTATATAGGGAAATAGAAAAAGAAAGGAAAAAATGACTAAAGAAATAGGAAAATGAGTAAAAGAACAGGGCAAGTGAATAACAGAGAAAGAAGATCCTGTAAGAAATGCTAGTTCTTTTCTCATGTAGTTACAAAGTATCTGGTGAGGCCAAGGGAGTTCCTGCTGTGAATGCACGAAGATAGACCACACACTGCCTGGCTTTTAGGGACTTAGAATCCAAGGTAACACTTGAATTGCAGGATGAATGTGATTTGCCAGAATACATCATGGAAGACGGTGTTCCCAGGCAGAGAGAATAGAGAGGTTTGCGAATCTTTGCCATCTGTGTGGCTTGAACGCGAGATATTTAGTAAGGAGCAGACGGGTTTGGGCAACGTGGAGAATCTTGAATGCCATTCCATGGTGTCTGGATGCAATCCTACAGGAAAGGTGAATCCTTGAAGGATTTGAATAAAGAAACAATCAGATTGGCATTTTAGAAACTCTATAGCTGCTGGAGGGAGGACTAGTTGGAAGGAGGCATGACTAGAGAGAGGGTGACAATGAGAGACTAGTCCAGTGGTCCAGGGGAGGGGGCCCAGACTCCTCTGTGGGAGAGATGGACTCCATTCCTCCCCAGCTCAGTTCAGTCTCTCTGGTCTACGGCAGAGCAGCAACTGAAGAACCTGCATGGCCAGCAGACAGTGTCTAGGAAGGCAGGTCACTGGGAATAAACATAAAGCCCTGGATGCAGAGTGTTTCAGAGACTATAACTGGCTACATCTAAAGATTTGGCAGTTCCAGAGTCAGAGCAACTTTTTAAAGTGCCAAAGAACCATGCAGTAATAGCAAGCACTTTGGAAGAATTTGATTCCCACTTTCAGGCTAGATAATAATTATCTCGAGTTGTAAAATTCTTTAACAGAATGTGGGTTTTTTTCTTTTATTCACAAGTAGATTTAACAATTTCTTATGATGCTATGCTACTTTTTAATTACATCATTTTATTATCCAGAAATGAGAAACACTTGATATGCTTTAACACTTTTTAATTCTAGAGGGAAAAGAAATTGGATTATTAAATTTTTTTCCAGTAAAAAGAAATAAAATGCCTTAAATCAGTCTACTCTTTGCCTTATAGTCTTTTTGCAGCAAGTGCTGTGTGATAAAGTAATTGTGTAATTAGGAATAAATGGCTTACAAGAGTGATATTTTATTTGGCTCTAAAAAGGTGTAAGTGTTCTGTATCCCTTCTTAAAGGTACTCAATGTGTGCTAAAAAAAAAAGAAGTAAGGAATATAATTTTGGAATAATTGCACTTAGTAAGTTTGATGACCCAAATTTTCCCATTGGCATGAGGGTTCCCACATTTACGCAAACAACATTCAACATGGTTCAGGAACTACTTAGAGGTGGGGTGATCAACAGCCCTCAAGCCTGGGTTTGATCATCCTGGCCCAGGATAATCAACAACTTTGGGTTGTTGCCATGTATTTTTCTTCCTCTGGGCAGATCATGGAAGGACTGGAGAAAACAGCTGATGGCTGTTGATGTATTATTTTGTGTCCTTTTGATTGTTCTATCTTGAAACAGTAAGATTTTTGTTGTTCTTGTTTTAATGGTGGTTTAACAGCTATAGCACACTGACATTTTCTCACATTTGCTTAATAAAGTATCATTCCAATTCTGGTTGAGTCATTTGGCGGAAACATAAGTTTACAGGCCAAAGAGAGAAGAGAAGAGCAGAGAGATGGGTCAGGACTTATGGAGAGGTGGGAAAGGCGATTACAATTTATCAGACAAGAGTGCCCGAATTTCATTTTTCATTCTAAAGCAAAGGCTGGTTCATAAGAGTAACCCATCACATGGGTAAGCCTCTTTGTACTTTTCAGAGACACCAACGTACATATTTGATCTTAAAGGGGTCCCGTGACTTGTAGGTGGAGCAGATCTTTGGAAACATTCTTCAATCCTCCTACCAGTTTTTCCATCTGAATGAAAGGAGCATTATCCCAAACGGATTCATCTCTCCCAGGGGTATTGGAATGAGAAATGACATAACAGATGTGAATGCACTTAGAAAGTAAGAATGATATATAAATGCAAGAGATTCTTAGTTTTTATTGCAGAGATCCATCTCGTCCTGTCACATTATGACAGCATAAGCCCTATTAGCTACATACATTATAATAATCTATTATTGACAGAATTAGCCTTGGGTGGTAGCAGCTGTCTTTGACTATGACTCTGAAAATCTGTTGGAGATATGATAGATGAAGGATGGCTGTCAATAAATGAGGCTGGTTAGTGGGTATTACCTGTGGAAACCCGCTTTGGTTCTGTCCCAGTGCCCTGAATGTCTCCAGAAGGAATGTCTAAATGAGGCTAGTTGAGCCAGATTGGACAGAATATTAGGCTTTGAGACCCAAAGTCCTGGTTTCCAGATCCAGTTGTATCACTTACTAATTGGGCAACATCTTTTCGTTAAAGACTTACCTGAAGTGATTCTTTCAGTGGGCTTAGTTATGAATTGTTATGTTGGTGGATGCTGGTCTTTTTAAATGCTAACTGCTGACAACTGTTTTATTTTAGAACCATCCAAATGCCATACGGAGCCTTTATTTCATTCATTCGTTTGCTCATCAAATGTAAATACTAAACACTTAGTATATACCCGGCTCCAGTTCTAGGCACTGAGGATTGAACAGAGCAGAAGAGAAAAGTCCTTTTCTCTTGGGGATTACTTTCCACTAAAGGAATGGGTATTGGTCTCCATCATTTCTGTAATAAATTTTAACAAACTGGTAGTTTAAAACAAAGAAATTTATTCTCTAATAGTTCTGGAAGCTGGAAGTCCGCAGCCAAGGTGTTGGCAGGGTCACACTCCCTCCATTCACAGATTCTAGGGGAAAACCCATTCCATCCCTCTTCCAGCCTCTGGTGGCTACTGGCATTCCTTGGCTTCTGGACATATCATTCTCATCTCCAAGGCCACCGTCTGTAACTCTCTTTCTTCACTATGTCTTCACCTGGTCTCTTATATGTGTATCAATTGTCCCTTTACCTCTCTTTTATATACATTATTGAATTTAGGGTGCCTACTGATAATATGGGATAACGTCCCCAACTCAAAATTCTTGCTTAATCATAACTGCAAGACACTTTTTCCATATCAAGTTTCTCTGCAGACTCCAGGGATTTGAGTGTAGATACTTTTGGGGAGCCATCTTTCCACCTACCAGAGAGTGACAGTTAACCAAAGGCAGGTAAGTACATAATATGTCAAATGGTGTTGAGTGCTGGAGAAAGGTAAGGAGGGTAGGTGTGTTGGGTGGGTGTTTAAATGGCGTGTCACCAAAGGCCTCACTGAAATGCTGACTGAAGCAGGAATTGGAAGGAAGGCAGAGAGAAAGCTCTTCAGATGGCTGGAGGAAGCATCTTTTAACACCTGGTTGCCTATAAGCAGCCTGGTTTCCTTTAAGAACATCCTTCCTAGTCATCATGGCCCAACATATTCTGAACTGTTGTTGAAACTGTTGTTTGTCTTGATTTGTTAATCAGACACTATTCTTCGATCTGGATGAATCTGGAGCACCCAGAGGCATACATTTGATATCCTAGAAGAACCTCATGGAAATGGCCATGGACTTCTTCATCCTCTGGTATCTCAACCAACTTCTGAAGTAGGGAAGCTTAAAATCTGACAGATAGATACAGGTCATCTGTTTCCTTTTTACAGGAACTAGTCTTTTCTTTTAGAAGTTTTAGCTATGTTTGTTCTCTTTCCCCTTCCTTCTCCCCAGTTCTCTCTTACCATTAAGAAATTAGAAACATTCGATTATTTTTTGCCTAGATTTTTAAGGAGTCCTCTAAAAATATTTCTAGTTTAGATGGAAGATAGTTAAATTGTCCCCCCTTGATTCTGTTGATCTTCCTTAGGGACTTGAAGTAGTTTTAATATTTCTACAGACAGTTGTTTCACTTTTCTGTAACTTGTTCTAAAGTTAGACACCAGAGAGATAGTGTCCTACTGTCTTCTACATGATCTGTGTGGGCTTTGTGTGGGCTTTACTCAGCTTGTTTATCAAGGCAACATTCATAGAGAAGTTAATGGTGTCCCTTGAATTTGAGCTGTGCACTGACCTGACAGCATCATCTAAAGACAATGTGAAAAGACCTTCCATATGCAACCAAAATGCCCGCAGTCCCTCCACACAGTCAGTGTCTCACATCCATTAAATTTCTAGTTACATTAGATCTAATTTCCTCCATTAGAATGTTGCATTCTATTGTGAAATAGAAATATTCTCTGGAGGGCATGCATATGGGTATTATAAGCCAGTATCAGTCATTAACACCTCAAAGCATTAGTTTATTCTTGCTAAATAAGAATAAGTTTTTTAATTGAGGAAAAGGGACATTCAAAAGCAGAGCTAAGATACTGTGTGGAATGAAAACTTTGGACTCCCAGCCATAGTGTAAAGATGAAGAATGACTGTAAGAGGTAAATGTATAAAGACAGTGGAAGTAGCAGGCGCTGAAGGCTCTGGTTGGTAGCAACAATGTTCCCCTGGCAAGTCATCTCAGCTTTCTGGGCCTCTTTTACTAATTCCTTATAAAGAGGTTCATATTAAATGAAAAGTTCCCTTTCAGTTCTCGAGTTTATGACTTCATTTAATAGCTGACATTTATCGAGTGTTTATGCTGGGCACTTATAAAATCTTTTCTATATGCCATGTTGTTTAATCCTTCCAATGATTCCCATGAGATATTTACCATTATTATATCTACTTCAGTGATGAGGAAACTGCAGCTTCAAGGGATTTAGCAAATTGTTTATATTCTCATAGCTCCTAAGTGACTTCCCCACACTTCCATGTCAGTTTGATTCTAAAGCTCTTGCCTCACCCCATTTTATGGACAGAAGAGGACACACCATACCATGAAAACTAAAAACTGTATACTCATCCCCCCTTTCCGTCCAGCCTACATCCAACAAAGATTTCTCTACGTTTTTCTGAGTCCCCTTGGAGATTCTGGCAACATTTTCAACATCCTCAACGAATGTGTATACTTAATGATAAGTTGCCGGCTTGCTGTTTTAACATACAGTCACTGTTGTAATTAAAACACAGAGCTTGCATTTAGGTGCTATGAACCCACTCCTTTGGTTAATATAATTAGAGCTTCACTGCAGACAAGTCTACTATGGTTGGGATGACACCCACAGATAAGCTGGTCATCCAAGGGTTCCCACTATTACAAACACCATTATATTCTTAGTCCTGACTTCACAGGTTTAGCCTTGGGGTCCTCCCACTGTGAAGCTTCCTCCAAAGGAAACCATAGCTCAGAAGCAGAGAATACTTGACAAGGCAGCTTATCAGGATGTCTGCCTCGGAAACCTGCTGAAGTCCCCTTGGCTGGAACAGATGCTTCCCTTAGCATGACCCATCATTCTGATATTTCTTTGACAATTTCGAAATGTGTGTAGAAACAACCTGCCTCCCTTTATATTCACGTATTCCAGCACATAACGTCTGATTTTCTGCATGGCGGGAGTCAACCAAGCGCCCACTCTCCATTCCCCAGTTCTCGGTTTTAATGCATTTCATGATTTTGTTGCTTTGGTGTGCATTTCAAAATGACACATTTGATCAGTTCTTTAGGTAATATTGATGTTTTGCCCTTTTAAATGTGTCATTTGATTTTCTGATGTTATTCTCCATCTGTTTTGGCAACACTTTCATTTAGTCGCAGCTTTTCATTGGGTCCCCAAAGGTACATATAAAGGAATGTGACTTGAAGGTGTTTTATTTTCTTCTAAACATGCTTTGCTCCATTCTTTGCTTCTGCAGACCTCGACCCCATCTTTGCACCTGCTTCAGCCCTCGCCTTCCCTTCCCACTCTTCCCACCTTGCCTCCACCCACTTTTTAAAACACTGAATAAATTCTTCACTATGAGAACCTTGAACGCTGTGCTTTCCTCCATCATATTTAAGTATTTCATTGTGTAAGGCCCATTGCTTGCCTCTGCTGTCCCTGTGGATTCAATCAAAGAGCAATTTTTAAATGCAGGTATGGGAGCCAGCTGATGTTTTACATTTCTGACATGTTTTTATTGCCCTTGTTGAAGACATTTCCAAATAGTAAGTCCAAATTTTCAAAGATAGCAATGAAACCCCAGAAAGGTCTCTTCTTTTCTCATTGTCTGACTTTTTTTTTTTTTTTTTTTTTTTTTTGCTTTCTTTCACCAGCTCTGATTGCATTTACCTTACATTCTTGGCAGGTTAATTTCCACATTTCTGATCTCCTCACCTCTTTTTCAAGTACAGTAAATGCAGATGTTAGAGATACACAACAGGGTCAAGAGACTGATCGAAAGTAAGCACATGCCAATTTCTTCCTTGTGAGATAACTGAAGATACCTGAAGGATGGGGTCAAATAAATAATAAAAATTACCTTTGTTTTATGTTTCCAATTGTCATCACAGATTGTCTCCAAGCTTAGATTCTGCCCAGAAGAGGGTGTGCAATCTTGCGAGAGTTTACTGCCTTAAGTTTGCAAAAGTCCCCAACATAAATGTATTAACTCAAGATTTTTTTTTCTTCTAAGAAAAGACATTGTATTATAAATAAGAACCATGAAGTGAATTGAGATCAAATGCCATGTTTGTTTCCCTGGGAAGAGTTAAGGATCTATGACTTTGTGGACATGAGCATAAAGTTACAGGATTCTGAAAATCTATGGTGGGAAAGTAGAAATGGAGCAGACAAATTTATACAGGCCTAGCCGTTGGCATAAACGTGGATCAGGCAAGCTTGTCTTTAGGATCATTCTACTTTTTCCCCTTCCTTTATGAATAACACCCTTCTAGGTTCCTGGTAAAGAAGTAAGTACAGAGCAGAAACAGAGCATGCGTTTTGACATAAAGATGACTACTATTTGGATATGGGCTCTTGTCCCATCAGAGCGCACACCTAAACTTCATGACTTATTCCCACATCTAAGAAAAATTAGACAAATATTGCCTATTTCCCAAGAGGAGGCTGATGTCCTCTCCTGTCATGATGACACACGCCAAAAATGGAATCCAAAGGCATGCTGCATTGCCCTGCAGCACCATTTCCGTCCACGAGGGACAGCATGGTGGGGAAGACATGTAAGCTTAGCCAGGGCAGCCATGTGAAGAGCGTTTCAGGGAAAAGAGGCAACCTACGGGTCCAAATGGATAAAATGAAGTCTGTAACTTAAGGAAGGTGGCTGGGGATAAAGACAGCAGAAGGAAAAACAGGAGTTCGATAGCTCAAATATTTCTTTAGGATATTCCTGGCTGGCTCCTCTTGTCTTTATACTTGCCCACTTCCTTTAAGTGTAAACTTGTTTTTATCCATCTAGACTTCCAAACTTTCCTTTTTTTATTTTTTCTTCAAGGAAGAAGAACAGAAACTAGGATATTTCCATTCCTCACCACACATGCCCCCGACAATGACACTCCAGTATCCCAGCCGTATTGCTCTCCATAACATTTACCGCCATCTGTCTCTCCCTACGAGTACATAAACTTCATACGTGTGGTGATTTGGGGTCTGTTTTTTCATTGCTGTATCCCCAGCACTTGGAATAGGGGCTGATTCAGAGTTTTCATTTAGTCAATAGGTGTTCAATAAATAAATTATTAGAGATTGTTATGGAATGTATAAATAGAGTTGTAGCTTAAAGGAAAAGGATTTGATAGCCTTCAGTGATAGCTTCTAGATATCCCTCATGTATCCAACATTTCTTGAGCATTAATTTTGTTCCAGGCACTACACTGTATGTTGGAAATTCATCAGCAAATAGGAGCAGGTTGTTACTCTCAAGGAACACAGACTAGCGGGGATATAAGTTGACAGAATATTGGACAACAGTGTAACAAAGACCATCAGAGAGGTGTGCACAGATTATCTCCTTAAGTAGTGCTTTAGAATATTTTTCCATGATTCCTCTGTCTAGGATAAAATTCATTTTGTAATGGACTCTGAGGATAGACCCATAGTAATTGGTTCATGGAAAAAACGTATCCTTAGATGACAATCCTCTTCTGCTGCCCCAAAGAAGACAGAAACATGGGTCCTCATAGCGATATCTTCTCAGTGTTTAAGAGATGTCTGACTTTGATGCGGTCTCCACAGAACTTAGAACTGTACTAGATTATTCACTTACCAGTTCCTTCCCCCAGGCCCTTCACGGTAGAAAATAAAATCCCTCATTCAAGGAGAAGAAAACTTGGCTTTTTTTCTCCATACAAAGAGCTTTTGAAGTTCAAAAGCATTGGGATTTGCAGTCTAATAAGTGGTAACATAAACTCTTTCACCCAGTATTTCACCAAATGGAATTCTTTTAACTGGCACATCAATACCACAACCCAATTATAGAGTCACATTGATGATTTTTTTTAATGTATGTCAAAAAGGCCCTTTCATGGGGCCTAGGACAAGCAGAATCATCCAGAAAAAATATGAAATGCAATCTATTTTTTCTTTCTTTTTAAAAAAATGAAATTATAGTCGAGGATTTTAAAATTACATAGTGAGTTTTGTTATCTTTCTTAAAAAAACAAAGCAATGATCATTGCATCTTTATAGTGCATACTGGTGCCAAGTAAACAGTTGAATGAATGACATTCTTTCTCTAGTTGTGAAAGGGTTTGGATTTAATTTTTTTTTGAAGTATAGTTGAGATCAATATCATATTAGTTTCAGGTGTACAACATAATGATTTGACAACTATATACATTACAAAATGCTCACCACAATAAGAGTAGTTATCATCTGTCACTATACAAAGGTATTACAATATTATTGACTGTATTCCCTATGCTATACGTTTTATCCCTATGACCAATTTATTTTGTAATTGGAAGTTTGTACATCTTTAGCTCCTCCACCTATTTTATTCATCCTTCATCCTCTTCCCCTCTTGCAACCATCAGTTTGTTCTCTGTGTTCATGAGTCTATTTATATTTGCTTTTCTAGATTCCAAACATAAATGAAATTATATGGCATTTGTCTTTTTCTGTCTGATTTATTTCAGTTAGCATAATACCCTCTAGATCCATCCATTTTGTTGCAAATGGTGAGATTTCATTCTTTTTTATGGTTGACTAACATGCCATTGTATACATGTATCACATCTTCTTCATCCATTCATCTATCAGTGAACACTTAGGTTGCGTCCATATCTTGGCTATCATAAATAATGCTGCAATAAACATACGGGTACATATATCTTTTCAAACTAGTGCTTTTGTTTTCTTCAGGTAAATATCCAGAAGTGGAATTTCTGGGTAATATGGTCTTTCTGCTTTTAAGTTTTTGAGGAACCGCCATACTGTTTCCCTTAGTGGCTGCACCAATTTACGTTCCCACCAATAGTGTGCAAGGGTTTCCTTTTCCCCACATCTTTGCCAACACTTGTTATTTCTTGACATTTGCCACTAACCATTCTAACTGGCATCAGGTGATATCTCATTGTGGTTTTGACTTGCATTTCCCTGATGATCAGTGATGTTGAGCATCTTTTCATGTGTCTGTTGGCCATCTGTACATCTTCCTTGGAAAAATGTCTGTTCAGATCTTCTGCCCATCTTTAGATTGGATTGTTTGTTTTTTGCTGTTGAGTTGTATGAGTTCTTTGTATACTTTGGATATTAGCTCCTTATCAGATATACGACTTACAGATATGTTCTCCTATTTAGTTGGTTGTCATTTCATTCTTTTGATGGTTTCCTTTGCTGTGCAGAAGAGTTCAGTTTGCTGTAGTACCACTTATTTATTCTTGGTTGTGTTTCCCTTGCCTAGGGAGATAGAGCCCCCCAAAAATTGCTAAAGCCAATGTCCAAGAGTTTACTATGTCTTCTTTTAGAAATTTTATGGTTTCAGGTCTCCCATTTAGGTCTCAGTTCCAGTTTGAGTTTTTGTATATGATGCAAGAAAATGGTCCATTTTCATTCTTTTGCATGTAACTGTCCAGTTTTCCCAACACCATTTATTAAAGAGATTGTCTGTTCCCCATTGTATATTCTTTTCTCCTTTGTCATAGGTAATTGACCATATAAACATGGGTTAATTTCTGGACTATTTATTCTGTTCTACTGAACTGTGTCTATTTTTGCGCAAGTATACTGCTTTGATTATTATAACTTTGTAGTATAGTTTGAAATCAAGGAGTATGATAATTCCAGCTTTGTTCTTCTTTCAGATTTTTGTTGTTTTGATTTACATTTATTTAATTTAGGAGTAAGGTAAAATAGTTTTCTATATTGTTATTTATATATTTTTTCTATTGAATTATTTGCCATTTTCTTTTAGGTTATTTGTATTTCACAAATTGATGGCTGTTCTCCTTAATGTGAACATTTTCCCTGGTTAGAGACAAAGGACATAGCAGGTAGACAGTTCGTCATCAGGGCATTTGACAAGTTGCTATTTTTAAGCACCAAAGATTTTGCTTTGAGCTAAGGCTGTGCATAGCTCCACAAATGCTTTCTCATAATTGTGTGAATTAGAAGGGCATAGACTATGAGTGTTTCCATTTTTTATGAAATTGAGTCACAAGCTAAGCTTTTTTGTATAGAGAGAACTAATGGATTTACACTCCATTGTAGCCCTCTGTGGTGATTAACTTAAAATTATTTTTGTCTCTTACAAAGCAAAATGACGACAAAAAATAAGTGTGCAGTAGTGTTTCTAAACATGGACAAACCCTCTTTTTGCTAGAGATCAGGTGCCTTTTTACTGCAGGTGTATTGGCATTATTCTTTGATTAATCAATGCTGGACAGGCCTCCTAGCTAATCTCATTAGCTAATAGTGCTTCTGGGTAATTAGCTTGATGTGTGCAATTATCCTCAGATTTTAGGGCTCCTTTTCCACTTTGATAGCATTGGTACGTGTTTAATGCTTTGAAGTGCTCTGGCCCTTTGAGAGATTGAGAGTAAAATTCCCAAGTCTTTTCACATCAGGAGAGCATGACAGCCTACCTGGCAATGGAATTATCTGAGGTCCATCTAATAAGAACTTCTACTGCCAGCAAATTCTCAAGCGTGCACACACAGACACATGTACACACACACACACACACACCACACACACACACAATCCAGCCGATGAAATTTGAAAGTACTTTCAGAACTTTCTATTATGGCCCAAGTCATGAGTCTTCAAGTTTTGTGATAACAATCTTAATTAGGATTTAGCCAAATACACCAAACCAGAAAAATTCCACATGGCAAGCAACTATGACTGCCATGTGGAAATAATATAAATATTTGATCCTTAAAGATAAAGTCTCTTGATGCAAAGACCCAAGAGATCTGGTCAGTATCTCAATTCTGCTACTCTCTCTCTAGCCTTGTACATTGAACAAGGCATTTAACCCCTTTGTACTGAATTTACATATGTGCAAAATGAGAAAGATCATTTGGTCAGTCAATGTGTTTAAAGCTCCTACTGGGATCTGGGCCTGTACTAACCAAGAGACGCCATGAGTACATAAGAAAAACTCAGCCACCAGGCCTGTTGTCTAACCAGGTTGGATTAAATGATTTTCTAAGCTCCTTTCAAACTAGGCACCCTGTGATTCTAGCACAAACTACTCTTCACTTTTCCTTTTCTCCTTCTAAAATCTTCCAGGAAGTAAGGAGGAAAAAGTGCACATAGCAGAAGTCAGGTGCTATCCAGATGATTGAATCCAGGTAAAGTTCCTGGGATTTAGTTTCTGCAGGAAAACAGGAATGTCATGACCTTTCGTTCTGTCCTATTTTTTTAATCTTCCCAATACCATTCTTTATCCCATCCATTATGAGCACAGAAAAAAGGATTAAGGAAGGCTGAGTTTATATATTTTAAACCCTCACTCTTTGCCTATGTCCATGGGCCAGGTCATTTCCCTCCTCCACTGACGGCAGAGCACACAGCTGCATTCAGACCCAGAACATACATCCTTGGCTGCAGAGTAATGATCCTCAGCTGCTGTATCTAAGCCATTTTATTTCAGGACATTTTTGCAACCTTGTCCAAACCAATGCGGTCAATGAAATAACACCTATGGACACTAATGGAACCTCTGAAATGACTTGTACTATTATGGAAACATCATTTCTTGCTATTGCCTAAACAACCTGGAGTTTTGTTTGGTTTTGTTTCTGGATCTGATTGCAAAAATACGAGAAAGGCCCTTAGTTATGTTATAACCCTTGCCTTGATATGATTTTATATAGCCCTTTCAGGGACAGAACCATCAGTCATGACTCAGAGGAAATTTGCTGCTAAAATACATTATTGTTCAGTCACTGATGGCCTTTCACCCAGGTGCTGGAGGTCTGGAAAAGTTGCGTTTACTGTCTTATCTGAGCCAAAGCTGGTTTATATTAATGATCAGTGCAACAACAAATATATTGGATTTTATTCTCCCCTTTAACCTGACTCAGTAATAATATTAATAATGGGAAAAGGAGCTCTCATGATCTTTCTCAGAGGGCCTGTGTTCCTGCCTCTTGCAGAGACAATTTTCTTCCCCTGAAAACTTGAGGGAGACAAAAGGGAAATCTCAGTGATTTTCTTTCTCTTATATATTAAAAAGAAAAGGAATATTTGAGTGCCTACAAAGTATGGAAGTGATAGTAAGCCAACTAGTGTTTTTCCATTCTTCAGTTCTAGTCTGGAGAGAGAGACTTTTCCCCCAAACTTAGTAAATGAGAGACATTGGATGGCTTTCTAAAATAGCTAAGCATTGGAGCATTTATATTATTATTATTTTTACGCATGCTATTTTCCCTTAGTGATAGGAAAGAAAATAGTCTTTTCATTGCCAGTTCTATTTTTGTAGAGGGCTTAACTAGAAGATATATCTAGTCATAATGAGCAGAGCATGAAGAATATTAAGATTAAAAGAACTTACACTTTCCCTTTATCCTCTCAACGATCTCCAGATGGATTTCCTAGGGGTTGCCTTCTAAATCTTCTTACACAGTGACTTGTGAATCCCAGACCCAGCAAGCTTCTGGTCTGGCTGAACATAGCCTTTCATGTATAATATGTACAGCCTGAATAATGGCAGAAAATTATTCAGAAGATAATTACAGCAATTGATCTCGAGATGTTTTGTAGTGTCCTTCATAGATCATTCTTCAAAGCCTTTTGGAGAAATGGTGTCTGTGGTTTCTGCCAGAGGCAGAACTCTCCTGGGGTATAATGTAAAATAAATAGCCTGCAAGAGTTGTCATCACCTGAAAAGGAAGGGGGAATAACCCTAGGAGAACTCAGGCCAGAGGCTGGAGACAGCTCTAAGAGCATGTGATTTGATGGTCCCTGGATGCATTGTGCCTTATCATCTCAGACCATGGCCTCTGTCTCAGATAGTCTAATGCTCTTTCATTAGACATTGCTCTGTAACAGCTGGAGAGCTCTCTGGAGTTCTCCCATATGACTCTGAGTGTCTCCCTGTGAAGCGGGAGAGGGTGAGCCACTAATGAGGAATCAATGATGACAGGTCAGGTCCTTTTACCAGGGTAACAGCACTGACAAGTGGTGGCGTCCCAAGAGAACAGGGTCTCTTGACCATAAGCCCAGTGGCCTCTGCCCTCTGACAACTCATCCAGGAGCCAAAGCTCCCACTTGACTGTTGTGGGACATGCCACATGCCGTGCCACAGATGATGTGCATGCCGTCTCTCCTTCCAGAGAACAATGATTTGAATCCCTATTCCTCTCTTTAGCACCACTTCTATCTACACACATCCATGTACACATAGACACACACATGCGCATGCACATTTTCTCTTTCCTTCATTTTGCTCAATGGTCCTGCCTTAGAAAGAAAACAGATGGGCAACTGAGCAAGCATACCTGTACTAGATGTAGAAATCAATAGACACAGTTATTTCACAAATGGCTCCACTAGGCATGAGGAAATTCATGGCTTAGAGAGAGCAGGTGGCTGGAGGAGGAGGGGTCTCAGAGAAGGCAAGATCACCCTTTCTTGATGGCAGCTCGTTCTCAGGAACTACTAGAACATTCACATTTGGGCGATAGCTGAACAGACCCAGCTCACACACTTAGACTGTGACATTTTAATATTTGTATCCTGACACCTATTATGATGCTTGGCAATAGAACATAGAATTACACAAACATTATAATGCATATTCTCTATATTATATTTTTTTATAATGTACATTTGTATTATTTTATAAACATTTTGTATAACTATTATAATATGTATGTTTTTAGACTGGGCTGATTTTAATTGAGCTGATGGTGTGATTTCTGATGAGCTTGAATGAGACCTTGGTAACTGGTAATTATGGCCTGGAATAACTCACATAATCTGGTCAATTAATAGGAAATAGAGATGGCCACATTTGCATCCCTGAATTATTAGCCAGTAATTAACCTTCCCTCCTCCCTTTTTACCAGGGCACTTTTTTTCCTAGAGAACCCCCATGAAATATAATACAATCATCTGTTGTTTTAAATGTGTGCATCATCAACCTTAAATCATCACAGTTAAAATAATCAGTTATTTCTCTGTGTCTTTGCAGCTGAGACTGAGGTTTCTTTAAATGGGATCAGACAAGGTGTGTGCAGATATGTTCAAGTTTTTAAACAAGTTCTTTCAAAGAGTATGATAAAGGTTGTACTTTCATGGAACTTCATCTAAAACTAAAATCTGAAATTATATTCCTTCCCTATTAAAGTGAAGACACTGCTCAGTATTGGGAGAGAGAACAGATTTTGCATGTGTGTGTGTGTGTGTGTGTTTGTATGATAAAAACTGTGATACGGGAACAATGAATTGCCATATTCCAACAGATCCTGAACCAACCTGCCCAGTATTCTATTATCCATCAGTATCTAAGGGATGTGCTATGGAAATGCAATGTTATTACCCTGATTCTAACCTTAAAGGAAAGACATTCCTCTGTTTTGCTCACAGCTTGATATGGTGTTATCAGCGATTATCAAACGTGTTTACATTCAACGTATTTCCAACTTAAGATCATATGATATTATTTTGCAAACTCACCTATACAAATGGGCATTATCCATTTCAGAGAAGTTACTTTGAAAAGTTACACGTTTTCCTGTGATACTACTAATTCATGGTGTAGCTAGGAGAATGCTGGGTTAGGAGCTACATAATGATTCTCCTGGGTGTGAATCTGCTAATGATTATAGTATGGCCTTTATCAAATCACTTCCCCTTTCCCTCTCAGTTTTCTCATTTTTAAATGGTGGTGGTGGGGATTGATGACATCTCAAATTCCTGCAAGCTCTAAAATAGTAGGATGCCATAGCTTCTATGTCCCAAACCTTGGGGGACTTTTAGAAATTGCCTTCTGTCCCTTATGATACGTTGTTTTGAATTTCCTGTGGTTGCAACTTTTTTTCTCCATTCAAAGAAAATTTGATTTGGAACTGCTAAAGATTATTAAGAGCTGAGTCTAGGGATTCAAGTGCTTGATAAAGCTGGTTATGACTATTTTAGGCCAAAAATGAGCTGTGACCATAAACTAATAAGATTGGTTTTCTTAATGTGTCATGTAAATGGACTTTGAGACCCTATCCCAAGGACAAGTCCCAAAAATAATTCAAGCCCGGATAGCTTAAAAGCATTGCTTTGAGGGGAAAATATTCTTCACTCATCCAAACAGGTTTTCATGTTGGGTCACATTCCAAACAGTCTCATAACATTTTAGGACATTTTTTTTAGCTACAGTTTGGACGTACCAAGTCAGAAACACTTCTTAGTGTACTACAATTAAAAGGGCAGTTGCTGCGGAAAGTAGTACCATACCTCTTTATTATAATAGCTACTCAAGTTTTGAATAGGATGTTCTTGTTCAATTTATTACTATTCTGTAGTCATTAACATATAGTGGCTACCTTATATAGGTTAAGTAGGTTAGATACGTAGCTCATGTATTTTCCCCACTCTAGGAAATGAGAAGCACATGAAGAAACTGAGTGGTTTCTCAGACCGTGTTAGGTAACTTGTCCAGGATCACAAAGTTAGTCACTGGCTCAGCAACGTTGAAAAGTTTCTCTGACCACAAAATAGACCATGGTATACTGTTGCTATAAATTTAGGAATTCAATTACCAGTGAAATATGATGGTTTCTCCTTAATTTCACTTTGACCCTATCTTAATCTGAGTTGCTCCAGAATGTGGAGCCTGAGATGAAAATTGGGTGCACGTTGTTTGTCTGGGGGACCCAAGGAAATGGGAGTGAGGGTGTGGGGCAGGGAAGCAGGGAAGGAGGATCGTTCAGGCTGCTGCAGGCGATGATGGCTCAGTCCTGTGGTTCATGTGGAAGCGCACAGAGCGCTGGAAATATCCACCTCAGCGGGACGCCTGAGCAGTTACCCACTGGCACACGTTTCTGTTGCCTGGGGGTCGCCCCTGATGGGGTAGCTCTCTGAACTCTGATACCCGCTTGTAAACAGGCTGAGCGGGTGCTCAGGAGAGAATCGTTGGACAGAACGCAAAAAATGTGAGCAACCTCATTCTGGAACTGGAAAGGGCAAAACAAGGGGAGCCTGTGCTCTTAGGAAACTATCCACCGCAGGTGCTCCGGGGCGCATCTGCTCCCCACGCCACCATATTCATGCTATTGGAATGCCCTTTCCCTCACCCTTGAGTATTCTCCCTCTCTTTTCTGTTGAAATTCCATTCATCCTGGAAAGCCCTAATCAGCCATCATGTCCTATGTGAAGCCTCTCTGGCCCTGCTTTTGTCCCCTTCTGACTTCCTACCACAGTTCCATCATAAGGCCATTAGATATTCTATGGATGTCTTGGAAATACTTGCTTACAGGCTTGTCTCCATTACTCAATCTGAATCCCTTGAGTTCAGGGATTGCAGTTGTTCATTCCTGTAACCGTAGCACTGAGCTAAGGTTTTTGTAGATGCTCTTCACATTTTTATGACTGAAATAAAGGAGTGAGTGAATATCTAATTTTTACGGCTTCATAGATTTCAATTCTGATGGCTATCTGCCCTCCCTTTCCCAAACTAAGACAGCAGAGTCCTAACACTTTCTATCCTTTTTAGTGCCTTTCCCTGGACCTTCTCCAGACCTCCTTGACCTTGACATGGGGCATCTGGAATGGCTGAACATGTTCCAGGTGACCTTGCACCACAGGTGTACATATTGAGGTAGTCCTGGCATCTGCCTCTCTTGCTTTTGACCCAGCAGCAACAACCTCTACTTCATTGCTAGCAATCCTGTTGATGCCCTGCAGCACAGTGATTCATGCACAGTACTCCACCCTAATGGACTGCACCCTCCCAAGGGGAAGGCAGTCATGTTATTCATCTTCTTATTCCCACAAGGGAGAAAAGGTGACAAGCTGAATGGTCAAGGATAGCCACCTTGTCATACAGTGATAGCAATGATAAGGAGAGGTAACAGTGGGTAGGCATTTATCACACCCCTGTCTCTCTGAGTGCCCTGGGTAATTGATCTCCTATCACTTTCTCACCACACCTTTGAGATGATCCTATTATTATCCCCATTTCACAGACAAGGAAACTGAGGTTCAGATAGATTAAGTGGCTGGCCTATGATTACGCATCTAGCAAGTGACAGAATCAGGCTTGAACTCAGATCTCCCTGACCGTAAGAGTCTGTGCAATTTCAAAATACTGCATGGGTTACTAAGGGCTCTCCCAAAAGATGGGAGAGAACTTACAGATCACCAGGGACACCAGGGAAGACTTTCTGGTTGTTTTTTATGTTTCTATCAGTGGTTCTCAACCAGGGGTGATTTGCCCCTCAGGGGGCGTTTGGTAGTGTCGGGAGAACTTTTTAGTTGTCACGGATGGGGGCAGGGTGCTCCTGGCATCTAGTGGGTGGAAGTCAGGGGTAGTGCTAAACATTCCACGTTGCACAACAAAGAATAATGTGGTCCAAACTGCCAGCAGTGCTGAAGTTGAGAAGCCCTGCTTTAAATGCAGAAGCTGAGGGAGAATGAGGAGGACATAGGTCTAACACAACACAGTGGCAGGGTTGCAACAAGAATTTTGGCCTTCTGCCTCTTTATCCCACTGCCTTTCCTCCTCCACCATGCCCTTCAATCTTGCTGACACGTGGTAGCAGCTGTACGTGAAAATGCTTTGTAAACTATAATGTTCCCACCAAGGTTGGCTTCTTCTCAGCATTGCCTCCCCATCATGCCTCACTCAGACTGACGCCAGGACTTCCCCCTCACTTGCTTGAGCCTGTTGTCTTTCAGCCCTCTCTTCTATAGTTGAGCGCTGTCCCCTCTCTCCTCAGCCAGCCCTACCACTACAGCCTGATGTGATCACAGAGAACTATATTTTTTACCTTATTTTTCTCTAACTTCCTTTATGATTTTTAACATAGAGTAGCCTCATTCTCTGGTGGGTTACTCCAGCTAATGCATTCGGGGATGGCCATCTCCTTCTAGGCCTGCCACCTTATTTGTTTTCTTTACACATAAAGGATTTATCAACATGGGTCAGAAGAATGACTTTTTCTACTCAGAAAAAGTATTTCTGATCATTTTATTTTTGGCTTCTTTAACTGATCCTGGTGTCTGACAAGACCTCTCATCTCTGGAGCATTTCCAGGTCCTCCAGTTTATCTGCTCTGGCCTGGGACTTAATGGTGGCATCTCTCACTGTTCTGACTCCTGCTGGACTTTGTACCTGGACCCCAAGTTTCACTGCAAACACAGCTGGTCTGGATGGCCTATTGTGGACATGACACTCTGAGCAGGATTCTATTCTCTTTCAGACCCAATTCTCTTCCAAAAGCCTTTGCCACCATGATAGGAAGATCGGACATACTGTCCACAGTGAGGTTGTGGGAGGCTCTAACTGTCTAGTTTGCAATCAGTTCTAGAGGACCTGACTTACATATTCTGGGTCCCCTCAGCAATTTATAATAGATGTTTCATCCATGAATTCCCTGCTCCTTTTTGAATTTCTATGTTCAGCCTGTGATGGATTATAATCAATCAAACAAGCAAGAGAACAATCAATAATCTAAATCAGTGAATAAATAATAATTCTGCAATTTACTACTCATTTTGTGAAATGGCAGTGCCAAAGTAAATATTCTGAAGTTCTGACAAATGGGAGCATCTCCAACTATCACCTTATTCTCAATTAAAGATACGGAGGCAGTAAAAGGACCCGTGTGTAGCACTGTGTATATATTTAGGAGAGGTATGTGTGTGAGGAGGAACGGAGTGTTTAATGTGCACATTTCATCTCATTCCTTTTTCTCTTTTCCTTCTTCCCCTAGTTCTCCCAACAAAGCTAGTTAAGTACACAGGATAGAGTGCTCTACGCAAAAAACAATCAGGCTGGCTTGGGGGAAGCCAAGGTCGTGTAGCCTCCCGTAATATAGCTGTTATCATGCAAGCTGCAGCCACTCAGTAGCAAAACCTTCTGTTTCAAGATCCCAGGCAAACTACAAAGTACCTACGTTTGTTTGACTGCTCCTTCCATCTCCCTAAGTCCTATCCTGTCTGCTTTTATCTTTTCTGCCCAGTATCACAGAAGGAAACAAATTCCGAGTACTGATGGTGGCCTGGCTACCACAGATGGCCACCAGACCCATCAGAAAAGACCCAAGTTCTCCTCTGCTGAGACCCCAGATTCTTTCTAAGGCACCCTGGCAGGGTCTTTTTGCAGCATCTTGGCAAATGCTCGCTGGAGTTCGATTTGGAACTAGAACCACAGACAAGCCAGAGTGAATAGAGCAGTAACTTTATATTGGAGCTATATTCCAAGCTTTGATGCCATTGAATTCGCCGTCTTTCACATTGTTGTTATCATTAGATACTGCCAAAAAAATTCAAGTCCCACTGGTCATTTAATTTTCCCTCTCAGGCTCTTCATTGTGAAATGATGAGCATTTTTTTCTTATCATTTTGCCCTACTTCTGCTGCCTTTTCATCCAAATGCCATCCAGAACCCCAGTTTCATAGTAAAAATATTTCCGTGCATCTGCAATTCCTCCACAGTCCATTTCCTTCTCCCTGGTGTTGAGAGGATCCTCTCAGTCCCCTGTGAACACTGCAGTGTAATGTGAGTGTTAAAAGCTCAGGTTCTGGGTTCAAGTCCCAGCTCTGCCACTTACCAAATGTCACCTGGGGCAAAATGCCAAATTTTCTTATCCTAAGTTTCTACATCTGTAAGTGAGAGGAAAAAAACACGCTCAGTTTTGTTATGAGGTTTAAATGACGAGATGTGTGAAGTACGTAGAAGAGGGCCTAGCACATGGGGAGACCTTAAAAACAGGAGTAGTTTTGGCTGTCTACATTCTGTGCGTTTCAGTGTTTGCTTTGCTGGGAGTTTGCAGCAACCTTTCAAGGATGCACTTCCTTCTCCAAGCCATTACTCTTTCACTCTTATGTAAGAAGTACCTCTTGCTATGAGATTCATCTTTGCAAGATGTATCACTCTTTACCCTTCTCATCCCTGCCATAACCTTGCACTCATCCAGAACTTCAGCATCATCTCATAATACCTGTTTCAAGTGCCACCTATCTGTTGTGACATGCATGATGGGATCCTTGTTTGTCCTCCTGAAAAACCCCATCAACATCTCAGCTCATCAGCTCCTGAACAGTAAGGACACACCTTCCTGCTACCCATTCGCTCCAACTGGGATTAAATGTCCCATTTTACAATCGAAGAGACAAATCTTAGTCAAAAAGGCTCAGCCTTTTGCTCAAGAGCACACAGATAGTAAATACCTAAACTTAGATCTCTGGTGAAGTCCAGACACTTTTTACTGCCCCAGGACTGCCTCATAAAGCTTTCTAAAATTTATGCACATTTGTTTTGTTTGGCATTTTAGTACTCAGAAGAGTATTTAATGCATTTAATTTAATTTAATTTAACAATATCTAATGAAAGCTTGAAGATACTACTTTTCTCTCCAGTAGATTATTTTTTTATAGAAATGCCTTTCGTTGCCAAATAATTAGCTTTTCCATGAGAATTCTATAACTCTTCTTCCCAGCCTTTGAGGATATATCTATAGTCCCATCTTTCTGAGCAAAGGGACCTATTTTATCATGGCAGCAGTAAAGGGGAAAAGGAAAAATTTCTAAGCTCTCAGCCTCTTGCGAGGTTCCTACCCTATAGGGCTGAATAGCAGGCTAACTGCCATTCTAGGTGCATTGATTAGGAAATGAAACACTGACACAGGGAATAAAGGACCCTCTGTGACTGACCGGGGCTGAGGCCTCATTGCTGGTTGGGTTTTTCTTTGTTTTCTCTTTGAAGGAAGGGTAATGGCGTGACTGGTGGATCGGATTACCCTATAGTCTAGCTGGACACGAAATGACCTGGAGTGTCTTCCAAGGAGGAATTCATGAGACCTGCTTGGGCACAAGAAGTGAAGGGATGGATGGTTTGGATCTTGGCACAGAGCTTCAAACTTCTGAACAAACATTCTAAGTCAGTCCTCACATCCTTCAGCCTCACACCCTCATATATTAAAAAAACAGGCTAGAGGACAGAAGTATTTATTTTAAGAAGACATGAGCCTATGGAAGTGACACTCCAAGACAATGGACCTTCCTACTCCAATTAAATGCGTTGATGTCATTATAATTAATAGGGTATTAAAGACCCACTACTCACATATACTGGGAAATGTTGAACTTAACAACAATAACAACACAAAAACTGCTTCTATCTTTAAGGAGTTTACTATTTACTTTGAATCAGAGAGGAAATCAAGCAGCAAACAATAATGATGATTTCCCTTAACCTCTGAGTTGGTCCAGGGAATGTGTGATACAATTTAAACCACTCTCCTATGGACCATTTAATCATATGAATTTTTACTTCAGAGAAGAGAGTCCTTTGAGGGCATGTTTTTTTTCCCTTTAAGAAAGATGATCAGTGTTCTAGTTGACTACTGAAGGCATAATCAGACTCATTTGTAACACTCCGGTGTAGACAAAGGAAAAGAGAGAAGAACTGATAGAAAATAATATAGTAAGTACATTTTATAATTATTTCTATGGATCATGTAGAAAACTGGGACACACAGGATTACCAGGTAAGCATTTGGAACATCAAGGAAATTTCCATTTGGGGTTCATGTATTTAGATCAATAGGGGCGAATGGCAGAGGGGCAGATTTATTCAATAGTAAGAAAAAGGGGTTGGTATGCCCCAAATTGGACTCAACAGCCTTTGGAGATAGTGAAGGGCTCATCACTAAGAGTATTCAAGGAGTAGTTGGAAGAATGACTTCGGGGATGATGAAGATGAAGGCCTTTCTTTGGATTGGAGTGTGGTTATCAGCCTGTGAGCACCTTTCTGTATCTTATGATCTCTGATGGTAGCGAAGGCTCGCAAAAGAGCAATTCTTACTTAGATTCCTAGAAAGCAGCATCCACTCCTCTTCTCCTTTCCAGTCACAGCTCTGAAAGCCTTTGAGAGGTTTCCATACAGGAGCAGATGCAAACCAGAGAGGAAAGAAATATTATTTTGCAACAACTGGTGCTCCATCAAAACAGAGGCCTTGTGAAATGACGGCAGACATCAGTAATCGCCAAAGCACTGGCCTTATTTATAGGTGTGAGGGAAAGATAAATACTGTACATGCGCATTCTAATTAAGGCCAACATTCCCAGCATACCTAGCTCTGCATCTCATTTCCCCTGTCACTGCTGCCCTGGCTCTCATATTTTCTGTAGTGTTCTCTTAGTTATTAGCAATGCCTTGCCGACTGAAATGGATGAAGTTCCAAGTTGGCTGCAGGGCATGAGGATTTGATCGGCCATGTGGCTGGAGCTCGGACTTAAAACACTACAGCTGCCTTTACCCGCGTCTTCAGTGGCTGACTAGAACATTTAGACCAAGGATGGTGATGTGGAATTTAGGATGACCTGTGAAGGGGCCCCAGCTCCACTGGGGTACAAGGTGGATGGTAAAGAGTGAAGCAGGCCATAGAAATGCTCCCTTCTTAATTCCATTCTTGTCAATTAAGCATCTGTTGGGTTAGGAGGAGAGATATGGTCTGGTTCCATCAGGCACATTTCTAAGATAGATTTCTGAATGCCATAAAGCTAATGCTCTTTTTATAGTCTCTTCTACCTATTACATAATGAAAAAAATTGAGCACATGCCATGAACATATGACTAATGGCCCTAAGAGAAAGTCCAGTCTTAGCTTTGATTTCCAGGAGATGAGGACATCACCAGCTAATGTAGCTGATCATGTCAAAGGCACAATCAATAAACATACACTGATCTCCCCATATAATTAAGTCTCCATAAGTTCATTTTTAGACCAAATCAATCAAGAATAATCAATCTCACCAGGAATTCACAAGTATCATTAATAAAAGAAAGTCAAGATTTATTTTTCAAAATATTAGTATCTTGTTATTTAAACCATCTATCTATTCTTAGTTCCTTAGAATATTTTTATATAAATACACCACAATAAAATCTCTGGTCTTTTCTTGGCAATAGTATGATTTTTCATCACTGCAGAAACAACTTACTAAAAATATTTTCTCCTCCCTATATTTTTCTGGAGGCCCCATTGTTTTATTCTGGAGTTATCATAAGGTTATCTCCAGAACATAGACACATAGTAGCCAAACACTAGGCATAGATCTGGCTTTTAGTTTGTAGATTCCTTCAGTCAAGGTGAAGAGTCAAGAAAAAAATAGAAAGATAGGAAAACACAGGGCTAAACTAGGAATGGAGTATGATTTCCTCCTCAGGACTTTTGACCTGAGTCCCAGTGAAAACTTGAAATATTAGCTGATTTTTCTTCTAAGTTTTCTGTTACTATACCAACCAGGATCCTGTGTCTGCCCATCTGTATGTATATGTGTTCATGTGTGTATGTTTGTATGTGTGTGTGTGTATGTGCAAGCAGGCCAGCTACATGACTAAGACAGTTATTAATTGAGGAGCATGTTTATCTCAATGGATATAGCTAATCCAACAGTGTATATCTCAGCCTAACAGAGTATGCTGAAATTTGTAGTGCACCATTTTTCGCTCTTCAGGATTCATCTGGGTAATTGCAGAAGCTTACCACCACATCTTGGAAGGCACTGGCATGGGATAGGGTGGAGGGAGGAAATTATAATCATATTACTTTTATATAACTGACTATATTAACTGACAAAGATCCAGATAGCTGAAGTTCAAGAAATTAAGTAGTTTGTCCAATATTTCATGATTAGTAAGTGTTATTCAGGGATTTGTTTGACCCTCTAGAAACCAGGAATGGAAGCCTGAGTTTCTCAATGAGAACTCATGGATAACTTGGTAAGGCGAGAGCCAAAGGCGTCATGACCAATGTTTAGCACACAGTCTCCTATAGTAGACGGTCAAAAATACTGTTGAATGAATGACTCAGAAATCCAGGGCAATCAACCTAGCTACTGAGTGAGGGAATAGTGTAATGTCTGTGCTAAATATACAAGGGCTTAAGAGTTCAACACAGGTGGGGAGCAGTAGTCAGATAAAGATTTAGTTCTGCAGATCCAGATAGAGGCATGGAAAGTCAGCCAAGTAATGTAATAAGCACATAATTGAGTTATAAATATATAAGATTCAATTCAGAGTCAAATGGCACTTGTTGAGTAGCTTCTAGGTGCTATGTTCCTATTCTTCTATGTAGTTTTCACATTATATGATTTTACCTTTACAACAATTATTTTTCACAATTGAGGAAATTGAGTTTCCTGAAGGTGTGACTTTCCCAAGGTCACAAAGTAAAATGCAGTGATGTCAGTGTTTGAACATCCTGACTTACTCCAATGTTACTAACTTAACAAGCACAATTCATTTTCAGTAAGCATCTTTCCTTTTTTTTTTTTATCTATGCCCTTTATTTTATTTTATTTTATTTTATTTTATTTTTTTAACTTATTTTGGTATCATTAATCTATAATTACATGTGCAGTATTATGGTGATTAAACTACCCCCTTCATCAGGTCCCCCCCACCA